>JAKOGI010000435.1:237500-445000 GCA_029747015.1 Carnegiea gigantea | reverse complement strand
CACATGGATAACATTGCAAGATGGAACATTCGAGGCCTCAACTAGCCCAATAAGCAAGAAGACGTGAAGATCTTCTTGCACGAGAAGAAAATTGGGCTTGTTGGACTGCTCGAAACTAAAATAAAGGAGCATAATGTTCAAAAAGTGGCCAATAAGATGTTTCATAACTGGGAATGGATTCATAACTTCTCCCTTAATTCTAAGGGAAGGATATGGCTCGCATGGAGACCTAGTGCTTATCAAACACGCCTTATCCATCTGTCAGATCAGTTGATTCACTATAAGGTGACATAGCTCAGCACCAGCAAAACCTTTTACCTGAGTATGATTTATGGCATGAACCAGGAAGCTCAATGGGAAAATTTATGGAAAGACCTCAAGGACATCGCCCAGACAATGGATGAGGCATGGTGCCTCATGGGAGATTTTAACACACTCCGTTTTAAAGATGACAGAGTAGGAGGAAATGAAGTACAAGACAATGAACTCTGTGAACTTGCCACACTCCTAGAAGCCTGCGAACTTCATGAGCTGAAATCAACAGGGGCTTATTTCTCTTGGACCAATAGAAGCATCTGGAGTCGAATTGATCATGTCTTCCTAAATGATCTTTAGTATGATGTCTTTGACTACACTCATTCATGCTACCTGGCCAATAGTCTTTCAGACCACACGCCAATCCTTCTCCATTTTCCATCTTCTCTCAAACCTCGATCAGGTTTTCAATATTACGACATGTGGAGCAAGCATAAGGATTTTGAAGGAATCATTACAGCTCACAGGCACACCATGTGCAAATCCCCAATGGACTCCTTATGTAAGTACTTAAATCTGATCAGAATCCCTTTGAGAAGATTGAACAAGGATCACTTCTTGGACTTAAAAGACCAACAACTCAAAACCAGAAAGAGCCTCGAACTCCTCTAACAAGCACATCAGCATCACCCTGGGGATAAGTTTAGCGCACAACAAGAGAAAGAGGCCAGGGATAAGTATATTTCCATCCTCTCATCCAATATAGATCTGATCAAATAGCAATGCAAAACGGAATGGATAAGGTTTGGTGATGACAACATAAGACTTTTTTATGCCAAGGCCAAGCAAAGGAAACTCTCTACATAAATTTATTCCCTTAAGGATCAGGAGGGGGGCCTAGTGGAGGGTTTTAAACAAGTTGGACATACCATGTCTCAATTTTATAGGGACCTCCTAGGCATTCAATCCACAACCCGTTCCCCCATCGACATGGAAGTAATTACTCAGGATAATGTCCTAACAAGCGAGCAACAAGTCCGAATGTGTAGATCTTTCTCGTGTTCAGATATCAAGGAAGCAATATGGTCTATCCCGTATCACAAGTCACCGGGTCCGGACGGCTTCAGTAGTGGGTTTTTCAAAGCCACTTGGGCACAAATGGGGCCACTAGTTTGCTCAGCACTCCATGATTTCTTCAAAATAGCAACCATGCCCAGGGCGGTTAGTACAACCAAGCTCATTTTAATCCCCAAGGTTCAGAACCCTCAGCACGCCAATGAGTTTCGTCCTATTTCTTGCTGCAACGTGATTTATAAATGCATCACGAAGCTCATCTACCAACGAATCAAGGAAGTTCTACTAGAGCTAATCTACCCTAGCCAGGGGGGTTTCGTTCAAGAGCGGGAGCTACTCTATAATGTCCTGTTATGTCAGGATTTGGCAAAGGGATACCAGAGAAAACACATCTCACCTAGATGCCTGCTCAAAATTGACATCCAGAAAGTTTTTGACTTCGTGCACTGGGGCTTTTTAGAGGACATGTTGACGGCACTAAGGTTCGCCAAAGTTTTCATCACCTGGATCATGAGCTGCGTAACATCGGTCTCTTTCTCACTCCATATCAATGGCCAAAGCACCGGAGAATTTCCAGGAAGGAAAGGACTTAAACAAGGTGACCCCCTATCTCCCCTTCTTTTTGTCATCTCCAAGGAATATTTATCCAGACTACGGCATAAGCATAGCGTCAATTTCAAATTCCACCCCCACTGTAAGTCCCTGCAATTAACTCACTTAATGTTTGCGGACGACCTGATTATTTTTTGTAAAGCTGACGCCCCTACAATTCAGCATATTATGTCCACCCTTAATGTTTTCCATGAGTGTGCTGGCTTAAAAGCCAATATGATGAAGTCTCAAATGGTGGTTGGAGGCTGCAGTCCTCAGCTCCAAGATAAATGTCTCCAGCTCACAGGTTTTACGGAGACTACATTTCCCTTGAAATACTTGGGGGTGCCAATCACAGCTAGCAGACTTACCAAGGTGGAATGCTATAATCTCGTCCAGAAGATTCTTAATAAGGTGCGTATCTGGACCACCCGTCACCTCTCTTTTGCAGGGCGTGCTATGCTCATCATTAGCATCATGTTTGGGATGATCAACTATTAGGCCTCCATATTCATCCTCCCCACATCAGTGATCGAGGAACTTACCCAGATATGCAGGAACTTCTTATAGGGGGGACAGCGGAATAATCAACAACCCCCAGGGTGACTTAGCATTCGGTCTGTTTAGAAAAGAAATATGGGGGACTGGGTATAAAAGACCTAGCTGCTTGGAATAAAACCCTCATTGCAAAGCAAGTTTGGGCAGTGGCACAAAAGAAAGACCTACTCTGGGTCAAATGGGTGCATGGCAGATACCTCAAAGGGAAAAGTTGGTGGGAATACACCCACAGTCAGGACTGCAGCTGGTACTAGAAGAAAATCTGTTTCACCGAGGAATACTTCAAGGACGCATGTACATCCTCACAGTGGAATTGGCGGGGTAACAAGGAATATAGAGTGAAAGAGGGCTACCAATGGCAAGTAGGCGCTCCACCAAAAGTGCCATGGGTAAAGCTGTTTTAGGCTAAACCTCTCATCCCTCGTTACGCGTTCATAACATGGATGTTCGCACATCGCAGGCTACCTACAAAGGTCAGGCTCAGTAAGTTTCAGCACCAAGATACCCTATGCAACCTATCCCAATCTGCAGAGGAGAACGATTAACATATTCGCTTTACATGCCTATATGCTCAGGAGGTATGGCAAGATTTACAAGAATGGTGGACTTCCCCCAATAATCTAGCATGCCCCTCATTGATGGACCCCCTCATCACAGTCCATGGCAAGAAAGCCCAAATGCACATTTGTTATGCCATCTTTGCAGCAGGCATTTACCATATCTGGAGAGCAAGAAACTTTGGTAATATTATAGAACAAAAGGGTTCCTAGCCATCAGACGATACAGATCATCAAAGAGCAAGACAGAAATAGAATTCTCTTTCTGAATAATATTTCATAGAAATTCAATTTGTATGTAGATATATTGCTACTCTGTTAGGCTTGTAAATCCCTGTTTATGGTCTTTGGAATGAAATTCTCTCTTTACAAAAATATAGATATATATATATATATATATATATATTATATTATAGAGATAGAGATAGTGAGATAGATATATAGATAGACAGAGGGATATGTTAGTGTGCGTGTTTGTGTGTATATATCATATATATATAATATAAGATATATATATATATATATATATATATATATATATATATATATATATATTATATATGTGTGTATATATATATATATATATATATATATATATATATATATATATATATATATATAGAATATATATATATATATATATATATATATATATATATATATATATGCATGTGTGCACATTTGTATCTGTATGTGTGTGTGCATATACGTATATAATATATATATCTATATATATATATATATATCTATCTGTGTGTGTGTGCATATATGCGTACATACATATATATATATATCTATATATCTACACATGTCTATATATAGAGATGCACACAAACTCTCTCCCACTCAATTGATAATGTGCACTTAGTTGATGGTTTAAAGCATAATTTACTAAGTGTGTCCCAACTATGTGACAAGAACAACCTAGTGGTGTTCTCACGAACACATTGCTTGGTTGTCAATGTCAACACAGGAGATGTCGTATTAAGGGGGAAGCGACACAAAAATGTTTATAAAGTATGTATTTCCACTCTTCCCCAAGACAACCTGACTTGTTTGAGTGCTGTGAATGATGACATAATGCTCTGGCACAAGAGACTAGGTCATGCAAGTCTTACTCTTTTAAACAAACTTGTTTCAAAAGACCTGGTTATTGGACTACCTTCCATCAAATTTAATGATGACAAGGTATGTGAAGCTTGTGCAAAATGCAAACAAGTCAGATCTTCTTTTAAATCGAAAAAATGTGTAAGCACTACCCGACCTCTAGAATTATTACACATTGATTTGTGTGGTCCCATGAGGATAAGTAGTAGAGGTGGGAAAAAGTATGTGCTTGTTGTAGTGGATGATTACTCTCGATTTACTTGGACCTTATTTTTGGCATCCAAAGATGAAACCTTTGAGAATTTTATTGCCTTTCTCAAAAAGGTTGAAAAGAGAGTAGGACACTCCTTAATTAGCTTGAGATCTGATCATGGATCTAAGTTTGAAAATGCAAGTTTTATCAACTATTATAATGAACATAGTGTTGATCATAACTTCTCAGCTCCAAGAACACCCCAACAAAATGGGGTGGTTGAGCGCAAAAATCGCACCCTGGAAGACATGACCAGAACAATGCTTATAGCTAGTGGTCTTCCTAGGTATTTCTGGGCAGAAGCATTGAACACCTCATATTACATTATAAATAGATGCATGATCAGACTCATTTTGAGCGAAACTCCTTATGAACTTTTCAAGGGCAGAAAACCCAATATTACGCACCTAAGAACATTTGGTTGTAGGTGTTTTGTGCATAATAATGGGAAGGATGCCTTAGAAAAATTTGACCCTAGGAGTGATGAGGCAATATTCCTTGGCTATTCTTCTCACAGCAAGGCATACAAAGTTTTTAACAAAAGAACCTTGTGTGTTGAGGAAAGTGTGCATGTGCTTTTTAATGAATCTAACGTGTTGAGTGAGAATGATGCACAGGAAGATGAACTTGAATTAGGTCTTGTTCGAAAAGAAGTGTTCCTCCAAGATAAACGAGGTAAGAACACCATGGAGAAAACAACTCCTGAAGGTGTTCCTCAGAACAGCAGGCAAGGTGAACAAAACAGTGGAAAACACCGCTGAACCCTGTTCGGAACCGTGTTCTTTAGGAATAGACTTACAAACATGTCAGAAACAGGCTCGGGAGATGATCGTAAGCATTATGTTACGACTAGAGTAGAGCATGGGTCTGTGGATCCTCTTACTCCACGACCATGGAAGCACCATAGTTCGCACTCTCTTGATCAAATCTTGTCAGATATTAATACTGGAGTGCAAACTAGATCTAAACTAAAGAATTTTGTGCTTTCTATGCTTTTCTTTCTAACATTGAGCCAAAAAGTGTGAATGAAGCTCTTGCAGATTCAGATTGAATCACGGCTATGCAAGAAGAGCTTCATCAATTTGAGAGAAACAAAGTATGGCACCTTGTACCTAAACCTGCAGAGAGAACAATCATTGGAACCAAGTGGGTGTTCCGAAACAAACTGGATGAGTCACGAACAGTCACTAGGAACAAGGCACGGCTGGTTGTACAAGGATGCAATCAAGAAGAAGGGATCGACTATGAAGAAACCTTTGCACCAGTTGCTAGAATTGAGGCTATTCGAATCTTAATAGCCTTTGCAGCTCATATGGAAATCAAACTATATCAAATGGATGTTAAAAGTGCATTCCTAAATGGATACCTTAAAGAAGAGGTGTATGTCAAACAACCCCCTGGTTTTGAAAAAGGTGATTTTCCAAATCATGTTTTTAAACTTGACAAGGCACTTTATGGTTTAAAACAAGCTCCAAGAGCTTGGTATGATCGGTTGTCAAGTTTTTTACTTGAAAATGATTTTAGAAGAGGCAAGGTAGACAATACCTTGTTTCTAAAATCTAAGGGGGAACATTTTTGATTGTCCAAATATATGTTGATGACATTATATTTGGTGCAACTCATCATGATTTATGCAATGAATTTTCAAATATGATGAGGAGTGAGTTCGAGATGAGCATGATGGGTGAGCTTAATTTTTTCTTAGGCTTACAAATCAAGCAAACTCCAAACGGCACCATGATTCATCAGCAAAAGTATATCAAGGAGTTACTTAAGCGTTTTGGGATGGAGTCAGCCAAACCCATAGACCCTCCTATTTCTCCTTCAACCAAGTTGGTTATGGATGATGGGAGTCCCTCAGTTAAGGAGAAACTCTATAGGGGTATGATTGGGTCACTCTTATACCTAACCGCTAGTAGACCTGATATTTTTTTTAGTGTTGGTTTATGTGCCCGTTTTCAGTCTGACCCTAAGGAAACTCATCTTAAGGCTGTTAAACGGATACTAAGGTATTTAAAACATACACCCAATTTAGCTTTATGGTATCCTAAAGGTTGCAATTTTGATCTTGTTGGATATGCTGACGCTGACTATGCTGGATTCCTAGTTGATAGAAAGAGTACCTCAGGTATGGCTCACTTTCTTGGAGCTTGTTTGGTATCTTGGGCTACCAAGAAGCAACATTCAGTTGCCATGTCCATAGCAGAAGCTGAATATGTTGCAGCAGCTTCATGTTGTGCTCAACTGTTGTGGATAAGGTAACAGCTTAAGGACTTTTGTGTTGACATTGGATGCATTCCTATTTTTTGTGATAACATAAGTACAATTAACATTGCCAAAAATCCATGTCAACATAAAAGAACAAAGCATATTGACATTCGACATCATTTCTTGAGAGATAATGTTGAAAAGGGTTTAATCTCTATGAATTTTTGCTAAACGGAAAATCAAATTGCTGATATATTCACTAAGGCACTCGCTAGAGATCATTTTGAAAGAAATAGACTGGAACTAAGGTTGGTGAGAACACCCTGAGATACCTGTTTCCAGAACATGAACTGGGTTTGGTAAGATCAACCTTTACACCCTATTCTCTCCCCCTGTTTGCAAATTTTATTAATAACGGATGTGATTGCATACACCCGAATTGCGTGCATTTTTTTTGTCTCTTATCTACTTAGTACAGCATAAGGGGATGTACTGGAGCCGTCTTAATGCCATTCAGGCGAATCAGATCAGACGGCAAAGAACAGGCATAATACAGAGAACAGGTACGCCCCTTGGTTGCTCGGTGTGTTTTCTTTCCTTCCCAAGGCACAAGATGTTAATGCTCCTACCCGTTGCAAATCAAAAAATCTTCTCAAAGATTCGGCTGCTCTCTCTCTCTCTCTCTCTCTCTCTCTCTTTATATGCCCTGCTCTCAGTACTATCGTTCATCTCGCCCTCAAGCAAAACCCGAACATCCTGCAAACACCTTAAACCCTAATCTCTCTCTTCTAGCAACAATGGCTTCCAACAACTCTTCTCAATCAAAAGCCCTCGTTCTTGCAGCCTCAATCCCTGCTCCCCCTCGCCCAATTCTTTACAAGCCTTTCAAGTTCCTGAATCGCTTGTCCCTAAAATCAGGGGGAATGGGGATGGATGATATTCCCTTTGAATGTGGAAGGGAATTGGTGTTCCTCGTAGGGGCAATTGCTTGTCCCATTTTAGTTGAGTCAGAGGGAACAAAGTCGGGGTCTCAAGAACAATTCTTGGAAATCCCTGAAGGGTTTAATTTTGAGCCCTGTTCTTCTGGGTTGTTCTCTGACACCGTGACAGAAACAGGGGCTGCCTCTGTCGAAGGTGTGTTTGTGGAGGATCTGCATGTCGACTTCCAAGGGAAGTCGAATGAGTCGTCAGAGGAGAGTCTAGAGAATAATTCTCTCCCTGAGGCTGAAATCTCCACTCCAGACTTTCAAACAGGAGAGAAAAGGAAGAGGGTGAAAATCATGGCTAGGCGTAGCAGAACGCCAAGAACAAGGCCACAACCAAGGTCTCAACCCTCTCAAACTCCCTCTTCTCCTCAATCCTCTAAGCCCTCTCGAAAATCTGCAAGGCTGGCGTTTCAATCCTCTCATCGTCCCTCCAAACCCTCTGCTCCTATCATCGAGGAGATTTCTTCTTCTTCTGAAGGGTTCTCGAGTTCTGACTCTGAGAACACCACCTTCAAACAGGGACACCGGTGTTTTTCGAGTCCTCTGAAGAACAATCTCCTCCAAAACCAACCAATAAACCTGCTGTGAAGCCCTCTCCTGCCAAAACACCCCTCAAGCGAAAGCCCATAACAGCCCCCCTACCAGAAACTACCACCTCTGTTCCTGTCCTTAAACGCCCAAAGCAGTTCACTCCCTCTTCTATGTCTGACAAACATGCGCAGTTGCTGAAGCGCAATGTCGTCAGGAGGAAGGTAGTGAATGTAAGCTTTTTCGAGGAACAGGGTCTGGGGGTGTTCTTGAACAAGCTTCGAGCCCAAGGCTGGCTTGAGTTGTTTGTAAACACCCAGCAAGGGTGTTCTGTGCCTGAGTTGGCTGAGTTCTATGCCAACTGCTCTGTTACAAATGGGGTGGTGATAAGTGCTGTCAATGAGTGCCATTTCTCCTTTGATGTAACCACCCTTGGTGACATTCTGGGCATCCATTCTCGTGGATTTGCTGTGTATGTGAGGGAAGACAAAACTGCCCTGGAAACAGCCGGGCTCTTAGAGGTGTCCAAATGCCTTAGTCAAAAACAGGGCCTGAGAACACCCCTCTCGGTTAAGAAGGGTGAAATGACCTCCCTGCATCAACTACTGTTTATGTTCACCATCAAGAACATAATACCGCGAGGTCAAGGGCGAAACTCAGCAGATGCCTTCGATCAATGTCTGGTGGACCTACTGGATCGGGAGGAACCAGTAAACCTCCCTGCAATCATGATTCGCCACATAGAGCGAATTACAAATACCACCCGGGCACATGATCTTGGCTACGGGTTTCTGTTGACAAGGGTGCTTGAGCATTTTGGGATAGTGCTCACACGAAGAGTGGCGGCCCAAATCATTGATGAGATTGGGATTGACACTCTGCTAGGGTGTGGCTATGAGGTTGGCGAAGGGTCAGTCTCCAAACAACGTCGTCGACCACCTCGACCACCTGTTTCTAGGCAACCTTCCGTCAACGTTGAGACTGTTCTTGAGGACAATGCTCGCCTCAAGGATGAGCTCTCAGCTGTCAAGGCTGCTCTTGCTGAGGAACGAGCTCTCTCGGCCAAACGCCATGAAGATTTGCTTGCACTTCTCTCCACTCTTGCCCCTAGCGTCCCTCCTCTGCAAACGAAACCACCCCCTGCTCCCTGATTCTCTAGGATGTTCTCTTGTTTCCTCTCATCTCAGTTTTTTGGCATTGTAATGTTTTTAATGCAATATCCCTTTATTAATGCTACTTGCACCTTATGCTCTATATTGCTTTTCTTGCATTACTCCTATTGCTTATGCTTTTTAATGATGCCAAAAGGGGGAATAAGACCATATGGACAGATATGACCTAGCACCTAGAGAATCCCAGATATGACCTAGCACCTAGAGGATCCCAAATATGACCTAGCACCTAGAGGATCCCTATCAGCAGATCCCTATCAGCATTAAACGTTGTTAAGCGCGTTTAAATTTTGTCAATATGGAATCACTAAGTAAAACCTGTCTAGAAGACTTGTTCTCACATGTAGCAAACCCGTTAATACAATAAAGATCACAAACACCAGTTAGGCCTGTTTGGAGATCGTGTTCGGAGCAACATTACTTGGACAAATTTTTACACTTGGATTTGTTATCATTAAAACTAAAATAAGACCATATGGACAGATATGACCTAGCACCTAGAGGATCCCAGATATGACCTAGCACCTAGAGGATCCCAGATATGACCTAGCACCTAGAGGATCCCTATCAGCAGATCCCTATCAGCATTAAAAGTTGTTAAGCGCGTTTAAATTTTGTCAATATGGTCACTTGGTTTGTCATCATCAAAAAGGGGGAATTTGTTGATTATATTTAGTTTTGATGATAACAAATTCAAGTGTAAAATTTTGTCCAAGTAATGTTGCTCCGAACACGATCTCCAAACAGGCCTAATTGGTGTTTTGATCTTTATTGTATTAACTGGTTTGCTACATGTGAGAACAAGTCTTCTAGACAGGTTTTACTTGGTGATTCCATATTAAGTCAAGAACACCATCTCCACAGTTGATTGTAAAGCGTGTTCCTGAACTCTAGCAATGCAAAGAACAACCCCAGCAAACAAGGTGGCCTTGGTGTTCACAGTAGCTCTACAAATCTCGGACAAGATGACTGGTTCAAAACAAGAAGTCTTGGGTATATAGGTTTTATTTAATTAGACTCTTGTTAATATGCCAATATTTAAAACATCATTTTAAACACCTCTTGAATCGGTATTTGCGCTAAAGTACTTCAGAACACCAGTTGCGAACAACCCTGCAAACAGGGTGCCTAGGGTGTTTCTGAACTGCAGTGGCCATACCCGATTAATTTTGAAAATTCATTTTGGTTGGTGTTGAGCGGTAAATTTACCTATTTTACGTGCTTCTTTCACCCACTTTTAGCTCGTATAATAACTTAATTCTTAGGATTTTACCTTGTTTTATTTATGTTTTGTAGGAAATAACTCCAAATCAAGCAAACGTCGCAGAAAGGGACGAAGATGGGACAAAACGATGAAAATCAGCGAAAATGGGCGAAAAACAGCAGTGCACGGCCATCCTGCAGGGAGGCACGACCGTGCACTGGTGGCCGAAGCCACGCACGGCCAGCACGGCCAGGCGCACGGCCGTGCGTTGGCCGTGCGTGGTGGCGCACGGGCGGCCGTGCGTGGTGGCACGGCCGTGCGTCGGGCCTGCGTTCGCGATATAACCCCTTTTTCGCCAGTTTGTTGTGGGGGGAGTGAGGTCGTTCGGGGTTTTGCTCTGGGCGATTCTTAGGGTAGTTTAGGTTAGGTTTAGCCAATAAAAACCTCAATAGGAGGATTAGATTAGGATTGTAGTTTGTATTTTGGGATTCCAAGCTTGTGGATTTCAAGTTCTTCAATCAATTCAAGCATAAGTTTCCCTCTTCCTTTTCTCTATTTATTTCATTGTTGTTCTTGTTTATGTTTTGTTAGTTTTAATTCTTGTATTTGATTTGCCTAAGTTTATATGTTTGGTTTTCATTGTTATTTATGTTGTCTAGTTGTTTAATTCGTTTTATTTCATTGCCTTTGTTTCGTTCTTCGTGTTCATGTTCTTATTTGTTAGTTTAGGTTTTCATTCGTTTTTGATGATTAGTTGTTAGATTTTGTTGGCTTGGATTGTGATTAGCCTCTTGATGGCTAATTAATCTTGTACTAGGCCTAATCATGCCCAATCTTTGCCTAGAACATAGAGTTTTCCTTCACGCCCGCCAAGTGTTCGATGAAATGCCTGAGAGGGCTTTCATCCATATTTTTGGGCGATTGACTTATGCTGAGAGGTGAGGTCAATTTGCTAGTGTGGGAGAGGGAATAGCCGAGTTCGGGACACGAAAGTAGTATCCGAATCGAGTTAGGTCCGGGGTTGCTAGTTTTGTGGTTTAACTCGCCTAACCCCACGAAAGTAGGTGGTTACACGAGTTAGACTAGCTCATGACCCTTGAGAGAGGGCTTGGGCGGTCTTTGATGGTGCAACCGACCATCTCTTGTTCATGGTGTGGTTCGGGTAGGTTAGGACCTGTCTTGATTAGTTGGTTCATCACTTGGTGAAATCACAACTCCAAGTCGTTTGTTTCTGTATTTGTAACGTAGTTTAGTTTCCCCTTTTCACTCTTTGATCTCGCCTAGATTGAGACGCTCTAGTGAACTCTGGTAGTTGAAAACCCAATTCCCTGCGGATGACACCTCAAGTACTCAACGATACACCTTGCACTTGGGGTTTATAAATATTAAAACTCTGTTTTTCTCGCAACAAGTTTTTGGCGCCGTTGCCGGGGAGTTGGCGTTTTTCGATATTGGGGTTCACTTTAGCATTCGAGGCTAGGCCTTTTTAAAAAATCCAAAAAAAAAAAAATTTTCAAAAGAAAAAAAAATAATTTCAATGGCAATTTTCCATTTTCCCCAATGTGAGCAAGAATTATTTTACCGTTATTGGGATCGTTTACATGCTTATCTTGCTCAATGTGCTTCTTGTGGATGTTTATATGGAAAATGGGAAATATTGCATGTTGTTGATGAGGGTGTGAATTGTGAGACCCGTGCTCTTTTGGAGCATTGGGATTTCTATGCTCGAAATGTTGATGAAGCTTGGGAACTACTTGAGTGGTTGGCTTGGGATACTTATGAATTTGAAACTAGTTGTTTTGATTCTTGTACCCCACCCCCTTGCATCCCTAATTGTGCCCCTCCTGTGTGCGAAATTTGTCATTGTCCTGATCACATCGGTAATTCTTGTCCCTATTATATTTCTAATGAAAGCTTTGCTAGACTTAACAATATGATAGAGACAATGAATAAGCAACAAGTTGAGTTTGCTGAGTTTGTTAATAAAATGCGGGAGTATGACCTATCACCTGAGACTGACCCTAGTTCTAGTACTCCTAGACTTGATGTCAATCTGTGTGATGATGGTGCGTCTTTTCCTCCTCTAGAATCCGGACTAGAGGACGTACTTGACCCTCCCTTGACCACTTCACTCACTGTTGCTTCATCCTTTCCTAATACCCTTTGGGACAACACTGCGCTTATCATGACCTTTCCTGATACACCTTTCCCTTTAGCTCAGTCGACGGAGTTTGAGGTAGGTGAGACCTTTGGCGTTAGCGCTAGTGTTGAGGTGGATGATACTTGGTCTGAGTCCGACAATGTTTCTATTGAGGTGCATACTTTTTATGGGACTCCCACCAGGACTTCATGCATGGATGTTGTGGTTGCAGGGCCAACTAGTCCTGATTTTATTGATAATATATCCCCCACCTCTCTTGATACATCCCATGCTTCCTATTCATGTTCACCACCCTCCCATTCCCCCAAGTGTTGTGATTTGTCACTTATCGATTCTCTTGTGATACTTGAGGGGAATGAGGCTGCCTGCCATAAGTCTCTAGGTACTTTTAGAGGGTATGACCCTTTCCTTGGCCCTTATTGTCTGTACCTAGAGGGCATGCCTGGAGAAATCGTATTGATTATTACCTTCGATTATTCTGCTGATTTCTCACAGGTATTTGGTGAGTTTAAGAGGGCACTAACTTTGTTTGCTCCATCTTTACCAGTGTTCTCTTACTCACACCATTCTGAGCTGCATGCAGCTATGCATGATAAGCTCCTGCGAGCTTTGACTGCTTCCGAGCTGACGACTCGCATCTTGAGCGGCAAGGAGTGGCTGATGCTCCTTAAGTCGTCATGGCATAGTTCGGGTACATTCAGTACCCGACCTGGTATACTCGTTCTCACTCTTCTCCCCCCTTCTTTTTCTTTTTCTTTTCTTTCTTTTTGTTTTTATTTAGTTGTGGATATTAGGATTGTGTTTTTGGTTGGTGATCATCTTGTGGTGAAATGTGGATGTTGCTGAGCCGTTGTTGGTTGTGATCACCATTTTTGTGTTTCTGTGTTTTTTTTTATTGTGTTGTGATTGGTGGTGTTGTTGGCTTGGTATATATTTCTTGTTGGTGGTGCTAGTTTGGTATATATGTGTGATCTTGTTTTTGATTGGGCGAGATTGCGTTTTTGGGAGAGTGTGTTAGCTTGTGTATATATTTGTCGATTTTGTATGTCTTGTGTTTGTTTTTGTTTTCTTTATTTTTGTGTGTTGGTGATGACTCACGGCTCCCAATGAGGACATTGTGATATTTCGGTGTGGGGGTGGGTCATCTCCCCTTTTCTTTTTATTTTTGTGAAAATTTTTCATTTTTGTGTAAATTTTTCAATTTTTCTCTTTTTTGTATAAATTTTTCTTTTCCTTTTGAATTTAGGGGAGTTTTGTACTATTTAGATCAGTCTTAATCTCCGGTACCTTGACTATTAGCTCGTATATAAGTATAATGTGCATGATAAAGGTTCATCCCCAATCTGTCGTTTTAGGTCTTAGTTCTAACCCCAACAGTCCATTGTAATTTTGTAATCCAGTCCTGATTTATGTATTATCATCATCCTACATTCTTAGTCTTCCATGATTGACTCCCCCACTTGTCTACTGCATAGCTCCCTTTATATGTGCTGGCACCCCCATTTTCTAAAACAAAAGCAAAAACAAACAAATTCAAGCGCTACTGGGTGTATCCCTTTGAGGCGTGGCATGAGTTTGTAATGAAAAAAAATAATGGAAAAGAAAAACAAGTGGGGAAGAAAAGAGTTGGAAATGACAAGTACCCCTTTGAGGCATGCGCTACTGGGTGTTACCCTTTGAGGCAATACTGCTACTGGGGAAGCCTGCTTTCCATGCTAGCCATTCGAAAAGGTAGCTTGTGTCAATTGCGCGGGATTGAGTTTGGTTTTGGTAGGCTTAGTTTCAGGGTGATGATACACTTGCACACAGGCACCAGGATGGATTCATTATTTTCATGCGTTGTGGGGTGAAAAGCTGATATCTGAATGCCATTCTTTGGGATGATGTGTCCTGAAATGCATATAACGCTTGTGTACAGACTAATACTTGAGCTACTAGGGGATTTTGGTTGATCCGAACGTGTACAGTTCACCCGGATGTATATATTTTGTTTTGTCATTTTCATTTTTCGATTTTGTTTTCCCTTTTCTTTGTTTTCCCTTTTTGAGATTTTGTGGGTATATCTTCTGCAAACCCTCACGAGACCTTACTCGTCCACTTGGGGTGACCAAGGGGTTTAAAGGGCTTGTTGCATACGCTAAATGCAACCGTGATTCCTACGAAAGTGAGTTAGTTGTTTACTTTAATTTTTCTTTTATTTTGCTCGAGGACGAGCAAAAGATAGGTGTGGGGGTGTGTTGAGCGGTAAATTTACCTATTTTACGTGCTTCTTTCACCCACTTTTAGCTCGTATAATAACTTAATTCTTAGGATTTTACCTTGTTTTATTTATGTTTTGTAGGAAATAACTCCAAATCAAGCAAACGTCGCAGAAAGGGACGAAGATGGGACAAAACGATGAAAATCAGCGAAAACAGGCGAAAAACAGCAGTGCACGGCCATCCTGCAGGGAGGCACGACCGTGCACCGGTGGCCGAAGCCACGCACGGCCAGCACGGCCAGGCGCACGGCCGTGTGTTCTGGCCGTGCGTGGTGGCGCACGGGCGGCCGTGCGTTGTGGCACGGCCGTGCGTCGGGCCTGCGTTCGCGATATAACCCCTTTTTGCCAGTTTGTTCAGGGAGTTCGTTCGGGGTTTCTCCTTGGGCGATTCTTAGGGTAGTTTAGGTTAGGTTTATCCAATAAAAACCTCAATAGGAGGATTAGATTAGGATCTCAGTTGTTTGTATTTTGGGATTCTTGCTTGTGGATTTCAAGTTCTTCAATCAATTCAAGCATAAGTTTCCCTCTTCCTTTTCTCTATTTATTTCATTGTTCTTGTTTATGTTTTGTTAGTTTTAATTCTTGTATTTGATTTGCCTAAGTTTATATGTTTGGTTTTCATTGTTGATTCATGTTATTTAGTTGTTTAATTCGTTTTATTTCATTTCCTTTGTTGTTCTTCATGTTCTTGTTTGTTAGTTTAGGTTTTCATGTGTTTTTGATGTTTTGTTGGTAGATTGTGTTGGCTTGGATTGTGATTAGCCTCTTGATGGCTAATTAATCTTGTATTAGGCCTAATCATGCCCAATCTTTGCCTAGAACATAGAGTTTTCCTTCACGCCCGCCAAGTGTTCGATGAAATGCCTGAGAGGGCTTTCATCCATATTTTTGGGCGATTGACTTATGCTGAGAGGTGAGGTCAATTTGCTAGTGTGGGAGAGGGAATAGCCGAGTTCGGGACACGAAAGTAGTATCCGAATCGAGCTAGGTCCGGGGTTGCTAGTTTTGTGGTTTAACTCGCCTAACCCCACGAAAGTAGGTGGTTACACGAGTTAGACTAGCTCATGACCCTTGAGAGAGGGCTTGGGCGGTCTTTGATGGTGCAACCGACCATCTCTTGTTCATGGGGTGGTTCGGGTAGGTTAGGACCTGTCTTGATTAGTTGGTTCATCACTTGGTGAAATCACAACTCCAAGTCGTTTGTTTCTGTATTTGTAGCGTAGTTTAGTTTCCCCTTCTCACCATTCGATCCTGCCTAGCTTGAGACGCTCTAGTGAACTCTGGTAGTTGGAAACCCAATTCCCTGTGGACGACACCCCAAGTACTCAACGACATACCTTGCACTTGGGGTTTATAAATATTAAAACTCTGTTTTTCTCGCAACAGTTGGCCAAGATCTCCAGAATACTTTCTTTGAATTTCAAAATTGCTATTTTTCTGGAGAGGATAGTTCTTGAAAATATTATGGAGATTTACGAAAATAGGTTTGGGAGATTTGCCAAATCAAAAGATTCCTAAGACTATATTTTCGGATTTGGTAAAAGCTGAAAATCTCTTTAAACCTCTTCACGGCTATGGGAAGATAAGGGTTATCTTTTAAGATAACAAAATCCCTTATATTTTGGGATAAATTCATCATTAGCCGTTGGAGAATATATTTTGTTTGCAAATCATTTTCCATACTTAGCTGATTCTCTGGTTTTTGACCGTTGGACCTTGTGTTTAAAAACCGCAGCTTTTCTCTCCCATAGAGAAGCCAAGAAGTAGATAGAAAAAACTCAGACTGAAAAAGAGAAGCAACACAGCTTTCTGAAAAATCTGAAAAAAATCAGGAAACTCGGTTTTCACATTAAAATTTTTGAGCTTCATTCTGAAAAGCAAAACCGTGACAAGCTGTGTTTGATTTGAGTTTTCAAACCATTGGCATAATAGGATCTTCATTGTACCTTACATCTGCTTAGTGAGAAGCACCCCCTTAAGGTGTTTGTAACCCTGATCTTGGATCAGAAAAGTAAGTGAGTGTGTCCTAGTCATGTGGACTTGGACGTGTCTAATCTTGCGAAGGTTGGACGTGGTGTAACCTGTCTTTGGGAAGAAGGTTACGTGGTTGCAAGTTGTAACAAGGTGTGTTACATTTGTAACGTGTGAAGCCCGTTAGTGAAAGTGGTTAAATCCTACACGAGGTAGGTCGTGGTTTTTCACGCCTCAGTTGGGCTAGAGGTGTTTTCCACGTAAAAATTGTGTGTGCTTTATTTTTCGCATTTATCTTTGTGATTTTCGCATCTGCAATATTTGAGAACACCCCGTGCAAACAAGCTATCAAGGTGTTTGTCATTTGAGAACAACCTCTGTGAAGGTGTTTGTTATTTACAACGCGAAAATCAGACACCACAATTCACCCCCCTCTTGTGGTTGTATACTCACGAACTCAACAAAGTGTAATTCTAGAATTTACTTCCGAAAAGTTTTTAACATTGATGATGTATATTATGTTTCGGATATCCGAAAGAATCTTGTGTCAGGTTGTTTGTTGAACCACTTTGGGTTCAAATTAGTTTTTGAGGTTGATAAAATTGTAATTTCCAAGGGAGGGGTATTTGTTGGAAGTGGATATGTGTGTGACGGAATGTTCGTTAAGCATTAATAATATCAATAATGTTTTTGCTTATATTGGTCATTCATTTTCTTTATGGCATAATAGATTAGGTCATGTTAATTTTAGAAGAATGAATGATATGGTAAAGCTCAACTTGATTCCTTATGTGAATAAAAGTGATGATAAATGCAAAATTTGCATGCTAACAAAAATCATTAGACAATCCTTTCTATCTATTCAAAGAAATTTAAATATTCTTGACTCAATACATAGTGATATATATGAAATGAATGGACAATTACCTATGGGTGGTAAAAGATGTTTTATCACTTTCATACATGACTATTCTAGATTTTCCTATGTGTATTTACTAAATTCAAAGGATGAGGCACTTGATATGTTTAAGACATATAAAAATGAAGTTGAACTTCATTGTGAACAATTTATTAAGTGCCTAATTACTACAAAAATACATCTAATCTGCGACGGATATGCCGACGGAAAAAGATCAATTTTCCGACGGAAAGTACGACGCCGAATGTCTCATCAGAATTCCGCTCGTCGTAGAAAATTTTCCGACGGAGATCGACGGAATCTCCAACGGGAAACACCTGTCGGTAAACCCGTTAGACAGTTTTTTGCATAGCCTGCCCTGTAGAGGGGCAGGAAAATTCCGTCGGAATTTCCGACGGATCCCGTCAGAAATTCCGTCGGAATTTCCCCCCTAATAAAAATTTTTTTAAAAACTTTGGTTCTCAAAAACAAAAAAAAAATAAATATATTACGAAATGTAATAAGTAATAATTACCAAATATGAAGTTTTATATCTGCCAAAAGAATGTGCTAAATTAAATATTAATTACGACATTCATAAAACATAGTTATTTTGGATCTACACGCAGATCAGATAAACTACACGCAAATCATATAAACTAATCAGAGTCAGATAAATTTGTGAGATCATCATCATTTTCATTTTGGGAGTCCTTTTCATTATCAGGGTTCAAGTTGATGTGGCTGGAGGAACCTGCACTTTGACCTTTAAAAAATCTTAAAACGTTTTTCAGTATGCGCTCTGTCTTTCCCTGTTTCTTGGCTATTTGGGTTATAGCCTCTGCTTGCTTGGTTATGCTCTCATTGAGGAGTTGCGCTTGCTCTCTTGGATCAAAATGCTCAGCTGATGAGTGACGTGCAGCTGCAATGGTAGCTGATTTCTCCTGCTTGACCCCCTCCGTATCAAAACTGTACACACGGGCTTTCTTGTTCAGATTTTCTTTAATTTAAAACTCTTCTTGGGTCATAGGTGACAGTTGGGAGCCCCCTTGAGTTGCAGCTTGAGAGTACTCCTGCCATTTGTTGTGATGATCCTCCTGAAAATTGTCAAGAATAAAACTATTTTATACTAAACCTACAATTATAACATATGAATATTCTCTAAATAGAATGTGCCAAACCTACGTATTTTTTTGCAGATTTTTTATCCACAAAAGTTTTGTCTTTTACCTTGTGGTGAGTGTCCTTAAATAATTCCTCACATGTGGGTTCCCTGCCTAATGCTTTGGCCTGAAGAATAAAAAAAGTAACCAGCAATTAAATATAATCAAGGACGAAAACCTCAATCCATACCATACGTTATATATAAGAAATACGCTTATTAATAATCACATTCCTTACCAGGCGCCTTTTCCTTTCACTAATCGGAATTGAGCCACATGTATGTAACGAAGGACCAAAACCTTCAGCATCAGTCAATATATTCTTTTTTATTTTGTTGACTCAATTTATTGAACTTATCATCGTCACTTCAATATTTAAGCATGTCATTCCAAACATTAGGTGGTAACCATTTCGACTTTTTGTTGTACTTCCTAGCATATCCAAGAATATCCCTAAGTCGAGTTGCACCTCTGTACTCAAAATTACGCCGTATCTGAGTTTCATTGTCTAGATGCCAGTAGTAGTATTTCTGTGCCAAAGTTGAAATATATTAGTAATTAAACATCTCAAACAATCCAATGATGACTTTCAAATTCATTGTACAGATAATTAACCTTGAACTCATTAAACCATATGTCTCTTTGAGATTGTGAAACTTTCCCCCACGTGGTCCAAGAATGTAGGTACTTACCTGCAAAGCTTTCAACAATTTTCTAAACTACGCCCTGATATAGAACAAAACTAAGAACAAAAAAAGAATTTGTTAAAAGTCATTACTGTAGGCATTAAAAGAATATGATTACTGAAGAAGTTACAAAGTTTGTAATGAACTTACGTGTCACCATCAGGTTATAAATATATCTTATTATTGTTGCTTGCAGTTTCACTATCAAGTGCAGGATTGTGTCTATCTCTTCCTACCCCTTTATTTTGGACCCCTTTGTTGTGCACTGAGTGGCTTGGCATTCTAGGTTACCCCATAATTTGATTACCGTTGAAATGTGGACTAATAGTGCCAAGCTGTTGATAAGGTAATGGAGTAGCTGAAGTACCATCCATGTAAGAAATATTGGGTTGGATTGGTGATTGCATACCCACACCAAATAAAGGTGGTTGTATATGAGGTTGCTCATTCATTCTACCAAAATAATTTTCGAATAGTTGAGTTGGATCAAGGAAACCTCTAAACATTCCACTAAAGGTGTTTGTTTCATAGTTTTGATCAGCAGGATCATACTGTGGGGTCGGTTGTGGTGCTACTCTACCTGCATCATTCCTAACCGTTCGACGACGACTACGTCCACCATTGAGTCCAGACATCTAACAAATAAGGACAAAACAAAAAACTACAACCGCATAAATATTCATAGCATTGTCAAGGGAAAAGTTACAATACATATGTGCAATTGTTTTTCTGGGTTTGCAATTAAGAAAAACTACATACACATGCATAAATATCCATACAACAAAAAGATTAAATCAATCATTGTGGGACACATCGTCATCGTCATCATCACCACTTTTGAATGCCATATTTTCATTATCATCATCATCAGTGTCTTCAGCTTCATCCTCCCATTTACCTTCTTCATCCTCTTCATCACCATCATCATGTTTACCATTCCCATCATGATCATCACCCCAATCATGTCCATCAACATCATCAGCTTGTGCTGTTTCATCGACTAATATTGTGGCTATTATATTATCCACATTTATGGTTGTCATTTCTAACTATTGATAGGCAAGTTCTAGATTATCTTTATCTTTAGGAGCACCGCGAGGTTTGTTTGGTATAGCTACCCATCAATTCACTTTTCCTGATATCCCCTCAGGGTACTTAGGATATACCACTTGGGTTGCAGTATCAGCAAATATGAATGGGTTAAATTTTCTGTAACGTCTGGTATGATTAATCTCGGGATATGGGGTAAATTGAGGATAACACAGCCTCTGAGGAACATCCGGGTCAAACCACTCACAATTAAAGAATACACATTTTTTAATTGGCTCACCTGTAAATTCAACACGAATAATTTCGTGAAGTATGCCATAAAAATTGCATGCGGACAAACTATCATTCTGTTTATAATAAAGCATGCAACCATTCGGACAACAATCAATTTCCTGAACATCCATACCTAAATCTCTCGCTTTTCTGAGCTGTTAATGATAATTTTTTGGAATGCCACTTTCAGAAGGGCATATATCTTTCATCAGGTCAACAACTTCATTGAAACAACGTTGAGATATATTGTGCCCTGATTTAATACTAAGTAGCCTCACAGATGTTTCAAGTTCAGCTATGTTACACCCTTCATACAACGGTCTTTGGGCAGATTCAAGCATAGTGTAAAATACCTCAGGATTTATGTCATGATGACTACTCATGTTCATTTCATTAGCTTGGAAGGCAGCATGAAGCATGTTCCCCATATGATTATGATCGTTGTGATCGTAATCAAAATTCATAGAATGTGAACTACTTGCACCCCCTACTTCCGAATTATCTTCTTTTCCATGACTTGTCCAATACTAATAATTCTTCACAAACCCCTTTCTATACAAATGAGACTTTACAACGTCAGCTATAAAATAGTGCATATTCTTGCACATCACTCATGGACATCTATAAACTCCATTAATTCTATACTCCTCCTGATTTCATGAAAATTCATCAAACATATTAACTCCCATCAACCACTCATCTCTAAGTCCATGTCTATTAGGATTTCTTCTCCTATACATCCATTGATGATGCAACGGCCCATCCATATATTGCTAATATGATTGCCTTAATTGTTATGTAAATTATAATTAATTGCAATAAAAATCTTTTAGAAATCTATTTAACCAGTTTAACATATATATATGTATTGCATAAAAATATATTTAATAGAACTATTAAATATATCGTAACACACCCAATTAAACATCAAACATAAATTACATAATTTATTTCACACTTTATTCAAATAAACAAACACAAAAAAATAAAATACTGTTACCCAAAAGATAAAATAAAAATACTTAACAAATCAAACAAAAAATTAACTATACCTCAAACAAGAATATTCTTTACATACTTTCGAATGATAAATATACACAACAAATCAAACAAAAAATAAACATACTTAACATATATAAATAATTCAACCAAAATTTCACATCACTATATTATTTGTGAAAATAAATGTAATCAAGCATCAAACACAAATGAAATTATTACTTTCGTACTTCATCCAAATAAATAAATCCAAACAAAATTAATAAGGTATAATACAATTAACATAATAAGCAAATTTCAATTAATATGTACTTAACACACCTCAATATGTACTTAACGTACTTCAACAACACATACACTTCACATACTTACAAAATATTAATATATGTCACAAATCAAACAAAATACAAACAAACTTAGAAAATTTAAAGTATTCACTAAAGCAAAACACATTACACATGTCTAATATACTTCAACATTTCATAATAATTATATAATTATTATAAATGTACATACTTATCATATTTTACTTCATTTATTCGAATAAGTACACTTCATAAATGAAATTAAAATTTAATGTAATTCACATCCATGTTTTACGACAAAAATAAATTACATATTAAACCAACCAAATCAAACGAAAAATTAATCATATCTCAAAAAAGAATATTATTCACATACTTACCAAAAATTAATATACAAAACAAATCGAACATAAAACAGACATACTTAACATTCTTAAACCATTTACCAAAACAAAACATATATTACACATGCTTACATACTCACAACTATTTCAATTATTCAAATCAACATACATTACATATTAAATTAGAGTTACATTATACTTTTTTTCTATCAAAATAAATTCTCACAAAACCTAAAATATAACAATTAATGAAATTCAACATATACGCTAAAAAAATAAATTTAACAACAATATTATTTATCCACATAAGCCTCAATAAGTATCAACCACAAATTAAACACCTTATTTTACATTTCATCTAATTAAACAAAGCCAAACAAAAATAACAAAATACTATTAACATACTTAGCAAACTTAAATTAATATATACTTAATATACCTAAATCTTGCAAAAATATAACCAAAATTCTTAACATATCAAACAAATCATAAAAAAATTAAACATACCTCAAAAAACATACATGCCTAACATATTTAACATTTTATAATAAACAAATTTGTTTTACTTAAATTATTCACTTTAATAAAACATATTATGCATGCTTAACATATTTAATATTTTAAAATAATTAGATAATTATTTTAGATGTACGTACTTAACATGTTTTACTCTACTTCTTCTAATAAACATATTTTACAAATTAAATAAAAAACTAACGCAATTCAAATTCATATTCTATGGAAAAAATAAATTATTCAAACTAAACAAACATGCTTTAAGATTAAAATTCACAAAAATGAACATCACATATCAAATTCACACAATTTTAAAGCGCAATAATTCTACTAACCTTTAAACACTCGAAAAATCAAGCGGATTGTCGGTGGTGGCAGCACTGGCGGCGGCGATGGCGGTGGCACTGCGGCGTTCGTGGCAGCGGCAAAACTTAGAAAATCAGGACCGTAAAAAATATCAATTAACTTAGCTATTTTAATTTCAAACAACAAATTAACCAAAAAAATCACTTACTGTTCAATTTTCCAACCATCGGAACCTTCAAATCTCACTTTCTCTCTCTTTCTTCTCCTCCCTCTCTCTCTTTTTGAACCTCACCTTCTCTCTCTACACTTTGAAAATGCCAAACAAAATACTCCCCCCCCCCCAAATTTAAAACCGAGAAGGCACACATGCTCGAAATCTGCGCCAGGCATCCGACGGACACCGACGGATTCCGACGGGTTTCCGTCGGAAATCCCGTTGGAAATTCAAATTTCTGTCGGGCCCCGCCTGTTTTTCTGTCGATCTCTGTGACATTTTCCGACGGTAGTCCACTGCGTCGCTTTTTTCGTAGGAGTTCAACATCGTTTTTGTAGTAGTGATCGGGGTGGTTCCTACATATTTTAAGGCCATTGGTATTATCTATGAATTAACGGCTCCTTATACACCAAAAAAATGGTATAGCCAAAAGAAAGACTAGGGTTTTACTGAGATGGTTAATGCTATGCTTTCTAATTCAGAATTAGGACATGACTTTTCGGGAGAAGCATTATAAATAGGGCTCCAAGTTAGAGAAGTAAGACCACTCCTGAGTTTTGGAACAGAAGAAAACCCAACTTGAGTCGTCGTAAAATTTGGGGTTGTATGGCAGTAGTCAGAGTACCCGAACCCAAGAGAAAGAAATTAGGTGAAATGGGAATTGAATGCGTTTTTATTGGATATGCTCTACATAATAAAGCATATAGGTTCACGGTTATTGAACCGAATCACTTTATTTTCGTTAATACTATCATTGATAGTCAAGAGATGCAGCCTCTCAAGTTTCAGAAATGGAACATAATGATAGTCAAGTACAAGATTAACAAGAGGTTGATAGTAATGATGTACTTAAACTTAGAAGGAGTGAAAGGGCAAAAAAGACCAGATTTATGGGCCAGATTTTTTGTCTACCATGTTGAAGGTTCTAGAGATTCAATCTCTAACTATGTTCCATATTATTTTAATGTGAAATCGGATCCCTTAACATATGAGGAGGCAATGTTGTCATCGAATGCTTCTTTTTGGAAAGAAGCAATAGATGATGAAATAACTTCAATCATGGGCAATGACACTTGAAAATTAGTTGATCTCCCACCGGGATCTAAACCTATTGGATGTAAATGGGTGTTTAAAACAAAGAAAATCTTGATCGTTTGATTCTTTAGTTTTAGGCTAGGTTAGTAGCCAAAGGGAATACCCAAAAGGAGGGCATAGATTATTTTGATACATATGCCCCAGTTGCTAGATATCTACTATTAGATTGTTGCTAGCACTAGCCTCTATACATAATCTAGTAATTCATCAAATGGATGTCAAGATAGCATTTTTAAGTGGTAATCTAGATGAAAAGGTGCATATGAGACAACCCAAGGGGTTTGTTGTGCTGGGTCCAGAGCACAAGGTATGCAAATTACTTAAGTCCTTGCATGGACTTAAGCAAGCCCTAAACAATGGCATCAAAAGTTTGATGAGGTTGTCCTGAAAAATGGCTTTCATATAAATGCTGTGGACAAGTGTGTTTACATAATATTTACCGGTGATAAAGGAGTTATCATCTACTTATATGTAGATGATATGTTGATTTTTGGTACCGATATTGAGCAAATAGAGAATACCAAAAGCTTTTTGTCCCAAAACTTCGATATGAAAGATTTAGGAGAAGTTGATGTTATCTTAGGGATTAAGATAACAAGGGTTGACAATGGACTGATATTTTCTCAATTGTATTATATTAAAAAGGTGTTGAAGAGATTTAACAATCTTGATTGTGAACTTGTATCTACAACTTTTTATGTAAGTTTAAAACTTGAAAAGAATATTGCAAAACCAGTATCTCAACTTAAATGTGCTACGGCTATAGGATACTTGGTGTATACAATGTCTTGCATAAGACCGGAAAAAGCTTTTGCCGTTGGCAAGCTAAGTCGATATACAAGTAACCCTAGTCATACACATTGGCATGCGGCAAGGAGGGTATTAAAATACCTCAAGTCATCTATTGACTATGGAATTCACTATTGTGGTTATCTATCTGTTGTGGAAGGTTTTTCACATGCAAGTTAGATAACAAATAATGAAGATCGTTCCTTCACAAGTGGATGAATTTTCACTCTTAGTGGGGGTGCTGTAACTTGGGAATCAAAAAAATAAACCTATGTAGCTGATTCAATTATGGCAGCTGAATTTGTTACTCTAGCATTGGCTTGTAAAGGAGCCTAATAGTTAAGGAATTTGCTGTATGAAATTCCTTTGTTGCCAAAACCAATGTCACCTCTTTCTCTACGTTGTGACAGTGCTTATGTTTTGGTAAGAGCATACAGTAATATATATAATGGTAAATCTAGGCATATGGGCTTATGTTACAGTTATGTAAGACAGCTTGTCAAAGATGATGTCATAACTGTGGATTTCATATGTTCACAACAAAATCTGAATTATCCATTAACCAAACACCTTGTAAGGGCTTTAGTGATGAAAACAACCAGAGGAATGGGGTTAAAGTCCATATCCAGAACCTTCTATGGTAAAAACTCAATTCAACGTTGGATGAAAACATTTAGTCTTAAGTTTAATGAGTCTAAGTAAATCATAAGAATGGTTTGAAGCACTCATTCACTTCCCAACCATAACCGAAGTGCTTAGACTCCCATATATAGTTTTGGAGGGTGAGCTAAGGCTCTCAACAAACCTTACATGAAGAACTTTTAGAATGCTTAGAAATAAGTGCCTAACTTTGATAAATTTCTTGTAAATCCCCAGGTATGTCTGGGTGCAATTGTAAGCATTTATCGAGTTAATAAAAATGAAATCTTATTTCTCTAACTTAGAAGTTCTCATGTTATAATGTTTATGGGATACTGTAAATGTTCACCTATGTGAGCATTTAGCAAGGCCGGCTTAGTGTAGTCGAATGGGTTTGGCTCTGATATGCTCATGAATGGATATAGGACACATGGCCATTGAAAAGTGTCGGGATTACTAGGTGATTCTGGGACGAAGTCTTGTGCGTGACTTAGATGCAATTATTTGGTGAGGTTTACTAGTTCAAAACATAGTTTACCACATAAACCTGAATATTTCACAGACAAGGCACTAAGTGGAGGTTCAATCACAAGACACCTTCATTTATGCGTAAAGGCCTCTGAAAATTCGTTACACCATTTATTATGGAAATGGTGGAGGAATGTTGGATTAATTTCCATAAAAACGAAAATTTATAAGAGACATGATTTTTTTTTTTTTATTATTATTATTATTATTATTATTATTATTATTATTATTATTATTATTATTAATTTGCATTAATTTGCACTAATTAAATGCTCCAAAGAATGCCAATGCAAACCGTGACTTTTGGCAAAAGGCATCTAATAAATAATATTTTTGCTATTGAATATAAATAGTAATTAATATTATTTGCTTTTAAAGAGATGCAATTACTTAGTTAACTAACTAATTTCATAAGTGTCTCTTCAATTATTACCATGACGATTAAAATCAATGGATGAGATTTCATCTCATGAAAAGGTGTATGTCTCTTGAAACCACATCATATTCTCTACAAATATAGGGTAAGTGGTGTGATTTGATCCATCCAAAAATTATTTCTAGCAACATTTCCTCTAAATTTCTATTATGTCTTAAGGCTCCTACGGCCTATCTTCGTGTGCAACAGGCAAATGGGGAGACTTCTTTGTATTCCAAAAATCTAATCACTAAGTCCTGTTGCACAATTAGGGGTGATTAGAGTTTTTATGAAAAGAGCACACTACCTTTCTAAAAGTCTCGAAGTGATCCTAGACTGATTCCTTCATTAATTTCTCTAACATTTCATCCTTTCAGCCAGCTATCGAGCCCAACTTTTTCACTATTGCAGTCAGATCAACCTTGCCCAACCTACTCCCTAAGCACACCATACCCAACCCTGTCCTGCCCTTCTGCCCAAATTGATAGCCCATATAATCAAGCCCAACCTCTAGTTCCCAACCATTATCTCATGCAGACTCGCTCCAAATCTTGCATCTTCAAGCCCAAGGCCTAGCTGTCTACTATTACTGACAAATGTGATGGTTTTAAACCTACTTTTGATATGCAGGCCTCAAAAGATTCCACGAGCAATAGGCAATGGTAGGATAGTTTAAAGCTTGCCAAACGATACTTGAAAATTAGTTTTGTATCACTCTAGTAGGAATTTCTTGTCTTGTAAGTAGGTTTATAGGATTAAATATCGCCCCGATGGGACAGTTGAGCATCACAAAACTCGATTGATAGTTCATCATTTAGGGCAGCAGGAAAGTATGGGTTGTCATGATCTGTTTATTCCAATTGTAATGTCCACTACTGTTGATGACATCCTTTCTTTGGTTGTCAATTGGGCTTGGGTCATCAAACAACTCGATGCGAAAAATGCTTTTTTTCATGTTAGCTTATTGAGGATGTCTGTATGACTCAATCTCATTGTATTGATTTTCCGCATCTTGTTTGTAAATTAACTAAATCTCTTCATGGGCTCAAACAGACTACTTGAGCCTGGTTTCACAAATTTAGTAGTTATTTACAGTCTTTGGGCTTTACCTATAGCAGTACTAACTATTCTATGTTTGCATTAGACCTGATCAAATTGAGAGTCGGATCGGGTTGAGGGTCGAGTCATGAGGGTCGGAAGACATGATTTTCTTAACCCTGACCCTACCTGACCCTTATGCGAGTCGCAATATCCCTGACCCTGACCCTGACCCTGTGGGTACCCTCGGGTCATCGGGTCAGACCCTACCCTCAAATATTCTCGATACAGAAAAGGAGATTTTTCACTATGTTTCCTTTTTGTTATAAAGTTCGACATCAAATATCCTGCAAAATAAAAGGCCAAATGATAATATAATGTTCCAATGAAATCTATCGCAATTAATGGCATTCCAATGTGTAATTTAGTGATTAAAACGATTAGTTCATTAAAACAACTAATCCAAGCATCAGAGAGGGTGCGTCAGAAGGTTACAAGCTAGTGAGATTTAACGAAAAGAGGTTGAGAGAAGGCAAGAAAGTAGAAAGCGAAAAAGGTTTTGAACAAATGAAATTCAAAGTATCTTATTTTGATTATAAATTTTGATCTTAAATTTTAAATTTTTTTAAAAACAGGTCAAAACTTCAACCCAAGCCCAACCCTCATCGTAGTCAGGTACCCTCAATTTGAGGGTCGGGGTGGATCGGAGACCAAATAAGCTGACCTGGACCCTCATTTTTTAGGGTTGGGTCGGGGCGGGTCAGGTAAGGCTCCAACCCATTGATCAGGTCTAGTTTGCATATTGTACATCAACTATTTTCATACTTTTTTTGGCCTAAGTGGATGATGTATTATTATCGGTAGTTCTTATGTCCTTGCTCACCACATTCTTAGCTACTGTCTGGGAAGTTTTCGATGAAGGACCTTGGGGAGTGTCGTTATTTTTGGGGTACAATTTATGCAAACTCCTAATGGTCTTTTTTTTAGTTTAGATATGTTTAAGATCTCCTCACCAAATTC
The DNA here is from genome assembly GCA_029747015.1 of Carnegiea gigantea. Taxonomy (NCBI): domain Eukaryota; kingdom Viridiplantae; phylum Streptophyta; class Magnoliopsida; order Caryophyllales; family Cactaceae; genus Carnegiea; species Carnegiea gigantea. The sequence goes on along the minus strand of JAKOGI010000435.1, from coordinate 415,837 downwards.
AATCCCTGCACATTCAAATCTATTTGAACATCACTTTCCATCACAAGTATCATAGTATGGTAGGGGCTTATAATATTTAAAAGTGACTAGACCATATGTATCCTCTGTTCTAAACCTCGTGCCTTAATTTCTGCATGTTTTCGTACTACTCACGTTGCAGTGCATCGTATATTTTGTTCTTGGCAGAGCACTAATGATCCTAGCTTGTTCTTAAGGGAGCATAATCCTTTCCTTTCATGTTGGCATACTCTGATGCTGGATGGATAGGATGTCTTGATATCTCGGCTTCTACCATTGGTTATGCCGTCTTCCTGGATCCAAACTTTATTTGGTGATGCTTGATGAGGTCGTTTACTATGTTGAAGTCCTCTATTTAAGCTGAGTGTAGGGTTGTTGCTTATAATGTAGCTGAAACTTTATGGATTTGTTATCTTCTTGCTGAGTTGAGTATTGTTGTTCATGAGCTCATTCAACTTCTTTGTGATAATGTCTCCGTCATGTACATTATGCAAATCCAGCTCTTCATGGTCACAGTAGGCACATGAAAGTTGATTACCAGATTGTACGAGACATGTTTCCCATGGTGACCTAATTGTTAATTATGTTCCCATTTAGTTGCATCTAATCAATGTCCTTACCAAACCTTTTTCTTGTAACTCGATTTTTATTTTTAAAGTCCAATATGTCATTGCATCTATCGCTACATATTGAGGGGGTGTGATAGAGGATGTATGTAGGGTTACAATTGCACTCCGGTATTATGTACCAATGTTATATACACATAGAGATACCTAGGAGTCTCCTAGCTGGTGAATCCTTGCATTGCCTAATTGTGTTACATACGCCATCACAATTCAGGAGAAAAGGGTGATGATGCGTACTTGTAAAGAAAGGGAACTATAGCTTTGCTAAGCCGTGTAAGACATTTCTGCAGTAGCTTCCCGGAGTTCCTATGTTGTGGCTTCTATATGGCCTGAGGAACCAAAATTAAGGCTGAACGCCTAGGATGAAAACATGTTGCGATATTTATATTTCAGTAATTTTAACTAAAAGAACACCAAGTGACCATTGCTCTAAATGCATGAAGGTAAAGTTCGATAGTCCCTAATAGAGTTTGAATTACGGCGTATGCAGTTTTTCTAGGGAAGTTGTATTATTTCTAGAGGTCCTTTATGGTTCTGATGATACGTCTATGTATGCCTCCATGGGCCTGGTTCAATGATTGCGTACCCCTTCTCCCCTGTCCACAAGCCCATTGGGCTTACCTCATGTAGAAGGGGCCCTAGAAATGGATCGACTTACTGTTTTTTTAAAAAAAATGACTAAAAGAACACCAAATAGCATATATTAGAACTTGTATTGGTTCCAGGAGACCAATACGTGACAATAAAAGTTGTGTGGAAAACAGTGGACGACAACCCCTTTGTACCTTATTTGCGTACTTCATTAGTTCCACATATCCATTAAAGTAGGTAGTTCGTAGTATTGCTGCTATTGTGAGTTATGATACTAGGCTTGAGTTACATGCATTTAGTGAAAATTGACTTTGACAAACACTTTCTTACACATCTCTGATGTCATTAGACATGTGTCTAATATATGAAAAGTGTATGAGATGATTTAGTGCTTCATTACGTAAGTAGAATTGAACCCTGTATAAATATTAGAGCAACCTGACCTTTATTTACCTCGACGACATTGAAAAATTTAGTAGAAAGAAAAAAATTTGAGAAAGTTACTTTTGTTTTTTGGGTTTGGTTTAGAGAAAATCACAGAGAAAAAAATATGGAGGAAAGTTAGGAAGAAAAATTGTTAGAAACAAGTGATAAATTTTTCCTTATAATATTGTGAGGAAAGTTTATCAACATTTAAATTTCTCATCCAAACAAGAGAAAAAACCTCGTTTTCTCCCTATTTCTTTTCCTTCACAATTTTTTCCTTCTATTTTTCTTTCCACTAAATTTTCTAAGGACCAAACGGAGTTTAAATTTTCCTGATGGATCTGTAATGCATGATGCTCACAATGATTAGATATCTCGGTCTTACATGCGTAAAGGAACATTGAGTGAAAACTCAATTTATCCGATCCTGGACATAAACCATATTTCAATGTCCCCTAACTTTAACTCAGCATTAAATAACATGTAACTATTTTTTTATATATTTATATCCATAATATCTAGGGTATTCGCTTATTGAGTACATCATGAATATGTTAAATATCTGTTGAAATTATCTTGATTATATGACATGGGCTATATAAGACACTGTAACTTTCCACGCTTGGCGTTGAAAAAGATATTATATGCGTGTGTGTTTTTTTTCCTTGATGAATATTTATGGATTATCAACTGGTGAGGAAACATGCGGAGAATATTATCTTTGGGTTTGTCTCTTGAAAGATTAAGTAAATTTGATATATTATATGGATGTGATTGATTATATTCGCTCCATCCAATTTTACTATTATCATATATATTATTTTATGAGCTAATTTCGGGCTATGCAAGTAGGAGAAATGCCAGGAGGATTTGATCATTATTTTCCAAGCTTAAAAGTTTCCCTATCAGATGGTAAAGAGCAAGGAAAGTGTACAACAACTATATCAAGTAGACACTTCAAAAGAATCAAGTGATATATTTTTTTTGTCACAAGATTTATATGAGAAGTTATTTATGGAAGGATGTCGAGATGGATTAGTTGACACTCAACTAAATATCTACTCAGGATTCATAGCCGATATGATCCAAGCCCTATGTGATCCAACAACTAATTGATCATATTAACTTAATATGTGCTAACTACGCAATGTCTAGTTGAAGAATATTTTGCAGATCTATTCATATATTGAAAAAAGACAAGAGTTTCTATGTTTGGACAATAACTTGAAAGGAAAACATTCAAATGGCCATTCAAGAGCTTTTATCAAAAGATTAAGGCAAGCTAATCATTTCCAAAAGCCATAACTTCGTACAAAAGGGGAAAAAAAATTCAAATACGAAGCTACATTTGGGGGGAAAGAAAATTGGAACAGTTAGGGCACATTAAGTAGAAGATCGATTAAAACCATGTGCAATAGCTGGTGATGGATTGCGACGGCTATTTGATTGATTGCAATGGCCATTGGGGGTCATGGGCTGTATATTGAAGTCATAGAAGATGGACAAGAGTACCGAGAACACGAGGAGACATTGAGTATCTTATTACACTTTTGTATTGTGCCATCATTCTAATCTATGCAAATTTATAGCAAGGAAGGGGTTAGCACCTTGTGAGTGAAACCATAACTAGTGAGTTGTAAGGGATTTTCCACAAATTTATGTGTATGACTAAACTCAAAAAAGAATTTTTGGTTTCCGAATCTGATTGCCCGAATTTTTGGCCAAAAAATTCAGGAGATTTGAGGCCAAATTATGCCTGAACATGAATGTCCAAATCTTCAAACCCACTTGTCTGAATCTAAATTTATCCAAACTTGAATTTGGTACAAAATTAAGATAAGCCGGACCCAAATTGTCAAACTTGAACCCTGCCCGAATTTCAATTCAGACCTGACTGATTTTTGAATCTTAAATTTGAATTAAAATTTTTTGACCGGGCCTTTTTTTGAATTGGACAAATTCAGATAATCAGGTTGGACGATTTTTAACAACACTAATAAGTTTTAAAAGTCTTGGCTTGATCTAAATTAACATTTTATATGATTTAGACTCATTAAATTTTCGATAATTACAATTGGTTATCAATTGTGAAGTTTTAGTATTCATCAACTATGTCAATTGGTACAAATGACACCTTAAGCGGACAAATGATTTCCCTGAAAATTATGTACATATATGAAACTTAATATAGTAAAAAATATGAATAAATAGGTGATGCCACACAATTCATTAATGATCACACCATTCCATTGTTCAATCATATCTTTTTCTTTTCAATTTAATACATGATAATATAACTTTTGTGCCAAGACAAGACACTTAAGAAGTGTCTTCGAGCAAGATATCATATATATATATATATATATATATATATATATATATATATATATATATATATATATATATATATTAAAAGTTGGATTGAACTCATGTGTTGGATGTCACATAGGAGTTAATAGCCATGTGAGATACTTTAATATAACATAGGATACTACATAAAATTTAAAATTAAAAAAAAGGCTATGTAGGATGGATGTAAATTTAATACAATATTAATTCTATTTAATAAGGTAACTTCTCACATATCTTTCTATTATTTAATAATAAAACTTAATCATAAAATATATTTGATTTAATGATGCAAATACAACAATAAATATGAGTTCGATATTAATTAGGAATAAAAAAGTTTGTTATCAGTAGAAAAAAAATAAAGAAGACTCGTTTACTTTTACATCAACAAAATAATATAATACATCAATTTATTGTTTGCTTTTCTATAAAAAAATCTATCTCTTCATAATATATTAAAAAAATATTTAACTCACACCCTTACTTTGTAATGATATAAGCCTAGTATAATATAATAATAATGGTAATAATAGTGTTACTAGCAGCAGTAGTAATAATGAGAATAAAAATAATAATAGTAATAATAATAATAATATTGATGATGATGATGATAATCATAATCATCACTATAATTTTGGTGATAGAAATAAATAATTTGACCTTAAAAAATAGCCCAAACATATGAGATTCAAGTTGCGTACATTTATTTTTGAAGTACAAATTGCTTAGAAAAATTCAATCTAAAATTATCCTTACATTAGTAAAAATAAACACTCCCAAATTGTGAATTATTGAAGCCTACTTCTTAAGGCCTAATTATTGGTTTTGACCACCCCAAAGCTCAAATTATATAATAATAATAATAATAATAATAATAATAATAATAATAATAATAATAATAATAATAATAATAATAGTAACAACAAGAAGAACAACAACAACAATAACAACAATAACAAGAAGAATAATGATAAACAATAGTAGCACTAATAATAATAATAGTAATAATCCCTTCAACCAATTGAGGTTGTCAAAATTCATCAATGAGTATATACATTGACTATCAATTCAAAAGAAAAATGCAATGAATTCAACAAATCTAAAAATCATAACCTAAACTACTTTTGCAATGGGCTACAAATATATATGTTTAATTTAGAACTTGATTAAATCTATAGAAAAAAGAAGGTTAAAATATGTCATCTTTGTCAATTTTGACAAGTCCAATCGGATGGAATGAGTAACAATAATGAATGCATGAGATTCCATGGATATGTAGTAGACAAGTGCATGTACACTTGAGAAAGGGAAAAGCTCAATCGGGATGTTGAGGACAGGTGCATGACGCATGAGAAAGGGAAAAGCTTAGTCTCAGGTTTCAAGTTTCCCTCATAATATGTATTAATTGGTTTGAGGTTGGAGGTGAGAGGTTGGGCGTGAGAGGAATATAACTGATATGATATTTGATTGAAAGTATTGCAATCACTATGCAATAGAATTTCTTATCTAATGTAATTATCAGCACAATAGAATGTGATAATAATCACATTACAACGTTTGGTTATAAAATTTTTGCAATTATAATGAGATGAATTCATTTACAAACAATATTTCATTTTACACGCTACGTGAATTACTTGCAATTCAATTCATTTTTATTTGCCTATTTTAATTATTTATAACTTTGTTGATATTTATCATCCAACATCTTATTATCATGATTGTGATGCTTCACATGATACTTCATTCGATTTACTCTAAATTACAATAATGTAATATTTTTCAAGTTTAGCAAGTAGAAAAAGAAGAAGAAGAAGATGATGATGATGATGATGATGGTGATTATGGGGGGGTGTGTCTGTGTCTGTGTGTGGGGGGGGGAGAGAGAGAGAGAGAGAGAGAGAGAGAGAGAGAGAGAGAGCATGTCTAGAACATAAAAAAATGCAGTTACAATAAAATGATCATGGTTTCGATTAAAATTTATCTAATATGGAGAGGAGAGAGGAGGGGGCCTTCAAACCTTTAAAAATATGGTGGTATAGTACTAAGAGATGGGAGCAGAGGAGAGACAATGGAGAGAAGAGAAAGAAAGTCCCCAAGCATAATAGTTTATTGTTGGGCAGATTTTGATTCAAAGGTATGTAATCACAATAGTTCACGAAAATTTAAGTAATTGTATTTGCATAGATTGAAGTAAATATAATTATAATACAATTTTGATTACATCTCTTAATGTTAACTAAACATGATAATGGAATCATCATTATCATTTTGATTGGATTATCACTTTGATTACTTAGAACTAAATGAGTCATGAAGGTTATTATAATAGAATTAAACCTACTAATATACCAACAATCGTATGTTCATAACTCCGAAGAACTTAAAGGTTCAAGGAAGTTGAAAAAAGTCTAGTTATGCAGATGTTTAATACTCTCTGAAGGAAGCTACACCTAAGCTTTACTAGGGTTTTTGGGGCTAACTCATCCAAACATGGTCTGTATTTATTGATGTAATTGCATGGCAAGATAACTAACCATGGCATGAGTACATCATTATAACAAGATATTAGGCCAACACCATATTACAAACATAAATTTTATTCAATACGAACAGAGCACGGGCTTATTCCACGCATATGGTGCTATTTAAAGGGACTTATTCATAGCTATTGAGTGCCCCAATTACGACAACCTTGACCAGCTCTGGTTTGATTGTAGCTCGAGTGAGTCTCAGCAACATTTGAATCGGAACTGAAGCAAATCAAAGCAACAATAATAAGGGTCGCAGCATGGATAAAGTGGGCCACAAGATTCCAAATGGCCCACACAACGCAAAACTTGATTGTTTGATGTTGCCTTTGGCACCATAATAATTTCGACATTTTTCAACAATGGATACTTTATTGCTTCTTGTTCTGCAATCACTCCTCTAATCATGTCGCTCCCAATTGAAATCTTCGCAAATGTTGGCCCTACATATATCTTACATTTGTTTGTGATGCACATCCATGTATAAAATATTAAACAAAAATTAACATTAGAATAAACAAATGAAAAAATGTAAAAATTGAAGTTGTGCACATTATAATTCAAAGCCATTTTACCATAATAACAGTAGTAACAACAATAGAAGAAAAAATGAGAAATAATAATAACAACAGCGATAATAACAATCACAGCCCGATGAGTGATGATAAATATCTTGTGACAATATATTTATTGCGTGACTTGACCATATCTAAATTAAATTGTTTTGTGACGTAGAATCCCTAAATTCTCAATAGTTACAATCAATTACTAGTTATGGAGTTTTATTATTGATTGGGTATGCTGATGGGTATAAATGACATTCTAATTGAATCAACTCTACCTGCTAAGACGTATCATACATGGATAATATATTTCCAACATTTAATCGTACGGCTCTCTTTTCAAATTTGATACATGATAATATAATTTTTAGTTTAATCTAAGATACTTAAAAAGTGTCCTACAATGAGACATATATCATTTTTCATGAGAATAACAACAACAAGAACACCACCACCACCAATGAGAACAACAACATCAATAATAATAACAACAACAACTATAACAACAACATTGACAATAACAACAATTGCATTGCTGGCGGCGGTGGTGGCACTGCTGCTACTACTATTACTACTACTACTAATAATAATAATAATAAATGCATATTATGTGGAGATGTTTTAGACAAGTGAAACTTATATATACATCTAATGCATCAAGAAAGTGAAAAATTCAAATTTTGAATAGATTAAGTCTCATGTTCGTAGTTTTCTTCATTATATATATTAATTGTTTTTATGCCTCACATAGGAAAAAAGAAACAAAATTGGAGGAGATTGTAGTAGAGTTAAACCTGCAGATACAGTAAGTATCAGAACTCCAAATAGGATAAGTTCGACGGAAGTTGAAGAAATTCCAGCCATTTGAGATGCCTGACACTCTTTGATGTAGTTAAACTTAAGCTCTATTGTCTGGTTTTTGATGCTAAACTCATCCCCATATGCTCCGTATTTATAGCACTAGCCAAATCAATTTCTTAATTGCTTGATGTGGGTCCATGATGCAACCTTTTTTTCTTTGATAGAAACAGGGATTCTACTGATAAAAAGTCGTACGATCGGCATCCGACGACTGTCCCGGATCCTGGAATGCGGCATAGAAATAGGGAGTTCATTGACGTCTGGCACGGTCTCTAACCTACAAATTCCCAGCAACAGGGATTATACACTTTCCTTGTTATACAAAAAAAAAAAAAAAGGGAAAAAAGGAAGCTAACAGAATCAGATACAATCATGTTCATGTCAATGGAAATGAAGAGTAAAATTTAAAAACGGCTCTCACTAAAATTAATTTACCACTACAAGATGAAGACAAAAAATTTTATGATAGAACTTAGGTCTGTTCATGAATAGCAGTAAATTTCAAGATTTGCTATATTTTAATATTTTATCAATTCTTCCAAAAATTAAAATTTACTACTATTCAAAAAATCTGATCTTCTATAAAAGAAAAAATTTACTTTTGAGAAGCTAACAAACATTTTTTTTAAAAAGACCAATCATTTAGAAATTAATATCAATCACAATTTCACAATGAGGTGCAATTTATCTCAAATCAAAAATATTACCGTATGAATTACAAACCTTCAAAAATCTATGGTGTTCCCAAATCTTAGGTGTAAAAGTCCATCAAACTTAGGGGTGGCAATGGATCAGATTCGAGTTGTATGAGCCATCATATGTATCAATCACCCGCTTTAATCTGCTTCATCCAATGCCCATCATCCGTAAAAAACTAATCAATACATCCCTCCACCATCCGCGGGTGAAAACGGATGAATCAAGTTGTAAACAGATGATGAAAGTTCACATGTAATATGTTAGCAAATTTTATATAAAAAAGTGGGCTTTGTCTTTTGAAAAGTTTCAAGAAGATATCTTAGGTATAAGGAACGAATAATATCATATTAATTTTGACAGAAATTACAGAGTTGACAATATAATTGTCCAAAAAATGAGTAAAATTTAGAGGACGAAAATAAAAAGTAAACTAATTGCAAATAGGAGATAAACAAATGCATGACTAAGCGAGTGATAGAACTGGAGGTGGGTCGGATGGAGCATCACCTGGACACGAATCCATTAAACCATCATCTGTCATCCATTATCCATATATTTTGAGTTTTTACCTGCTTTTTCGAATCAGGTGGAATGGATATCCGTTGAGTGGAGGGCGAAATTGCTACTCCTAACCAAACTCGTATTAAAGCCCTATTAAACAAGGTTAAAATAATTGCTAAAACCTATATATATGCTGTGTGGGTGCGAATTATCACCACATAGTTGTCTATGCTACAAATTAATACCATATTCAACTACTAATTCAACCAAAAATTTAAATTGACAGCCGAAAACCTAAGAATATGTTTATACTCTAACAAAATCCATTTACGTTAAATATTGTTATAAAAGGTTTCCACCCAAAATTTTATCCACCAACCCACTGCAAACGTGACTGCTCTGAGTGCTCTCCGTTGCCTGTTCTCATATTATTAATTAATAGCTGTTCCCATATTATCAATTAATAGCTGTTTTCATATTACCGCATCTTTTCTGAAGGAAAGTCCGCCCGTGTGAGCTCATGGGAAGCATGGGCTTCTTAAGGTTACAGTAGTATCCAACACTACTTGACATATATATATATATATATATATATATATATATATTATATATATATATATATATATATATATATATATATATATATATCATTTCAAGCCTAATATTTGACACATAGCAAATTTTGACAGTTTTGACTTTCAAGTCTATTAAAAATAACAAAAGATTTTTTATTTTCATTATTATTATTTTTGCCTTCCCAATTTTTTTAAAACTAGACATACTAGCATATTCTCTAACTTCAATATATATAATAAAAAATTGTGATAAAATATTTACCCGTTTACTTTTTAAATTTTCTTAAAAAATATACATATTAAAAGATTATGCAGAAAATGTTATTATTGCTATCTTTCCAGTTTTTTAAACAAGATAATGCAAAGGACTTAGGTCAGACAACACTAAAATAGCAAAGAAAATCGTATGTTTCTTCTTTGTCTGTTCAAATTGCATGCTATCATCCAAACTAAAAATTTATAATGGTCGACATATTCTTATGATTTCTTCTTTTATGCCCTTTTGCCCAACTTTTTAACTTTCCCATATCTTTTTATCTTTACTTAGAGATTCTGGTAAAAGTGAATTCATTAAATCTGTAAGATCATCAGATGGTATAGGATATTCTAACATGTGATAGTATTTACTTTTCAAGGGTGATGAAGGTTCAATCATATTTTGATAAATAAAATCATTGATGATTTTGATTGGATGTCCCATATTACTAAATACATTGGTATATATATCTGGAACTATTCTTACATAAGGCGAAGTAGTTATAATATTATCATGTACCGTATATATAGGTGCACGTTGACTCAATGATGATTCCACTACTTTCATGGCTATGTATGCATCCTTCTGATGAATAAAGTTAGCGCATGCTGAGGATTGAGTCTTTCGCTTATCCCTATTCATAGTACACTCTTAAACTATCATCCATGCAAAAAACTTTACACTAACAAATGCATTATTATAATTTCTTCTTATATGCCCCTCATAATCTTTTCGCTCGTGTCATTCCGACAAATATTTGAAAATAATTAAGGTTCTACTTTTTATTTTTAAAAAATGCAAGTTAATATCTCCAATTCATGTCATTCAAAAATGGAAAAATGGAGATGGTGTTGTTTGCTATAAATCGCGAGCTACTAAGTATGAAAGGTCCTTTCGTTTTAAGAAAGACAATAGTTACTCAAAAACTCATGATAGTTACTACTATTAAAAACTCAGATTTCTCATGTATTGCATAGTTATAGAAATCCTAGTTAATCATAATAACTAGTGTAATCAATGGAGCCCAAAAGTGATTAGTAATTGCATTGTATCTACTTGATCAAAACATTATGTAAATGTAAAGAAATAGAATCCAATAGCTATATAGGATTGTATTTCTGAGTGGATTGTAGTCGGAAGATCTATCTTAAATTTTTGAATTGACTAGAGGTCGTGACCATATAAATATTGATTAAAAAAGTTGTAAAAAGATGATGTCCATAAGTTATCAATATTTTGATTTCTATCAATATCAATAAAAAAGTTGCAAAAAGAAAATATCCATGAACTATCGATATTATGATCTCTTTACTAAGACTTAGAACGGCAATTATGTGTTGTTGCACCTCTGGCTCTTCTAATCTGTATATTTTTACCTCTGCAGCTGTTGTTATTAGAAAACTAAAATAATAAACAAAAGAGTGAAAAGAAGGAAGGATTAGGGAACAAACTAAGGGATTGTATGTTGTAAAGATTAATGATATTCAAAGGGCTCAAAACTATATTTTATAACAATCAGAACTTGAAGTCTATACAGTAGTCTGAAAACTTAAATTAAAGCTCAAAAAAAGATTTCCAAAAAATAATCTTAGTTGGGAATTTGTAGCAGCCGCATAATACCTTTGACATCGTCGTGCCTGATGGCACGATTACTTGTGTCATGACAAAACACAGGCATGTTCTTAGGCATTGTAGCAACACGAAGTTGTGTTGATGGGCACAGGCGTCTGTGCCCGACCCCTAGCACTTTTGCAGGAGATCTCTTCAAGTCAAGCACAGTCGTGACCATGGACATTGGTGGACGTGTCTTTACTTTTTTTTTTTTTTTGGCATTCCCTAATTTTGTAGATCTTCCTTCCATTTCTTGTTCCATCCTTACGTCAAATGCTCCCTGTTGTTCAACCTTCCAAAGATTATCCTCGAATCTCTCAAATTAGAGACAAGTACCTACAAATGACTAGATTTTGCACATTAGATGAACAGGAGAGAAAGGGAGCAGAATAACCCAAATCGTTGAACAAATCCAACAATATTAGTGAACAAATCCAACAATATTAGTATGCAAATGGGGTGAGATTGACGAAGAAATCCAGTCAAAATAGAAGTTTATCATGTTACATATTTAAATATTTATACAAGTAAAACAAATCAATGTGTAAACAATTTTATAGAATTTGAACAAATGAGTAGATTAATTAAGGAGCTAATTGAAATGAAAAAAAGGAACTTAAAAAATAAGGGATTCTAATGTGCGGATTGAATTAGGCTAGTGGACAACCAAAAACTTAAACAAGGTGAAATGCTTCGGTTGGCTGATAGTATATTAAATGGGACGAATTACTTCGTGCTTTCTAACTTGGCCGCACTGCTTTACCAATGTCTTGTCTTATCTTAAACTAATATATCTTAATTGGAAGCATTTGTGTTTAGAGAGAGGAAGACAGAAAGAGAGGGAAATGTGGGGAGAGAAGCTCTCTAATCTCCATTCATTAGAATCGTAAAAACTGTACAATGAATCATGATGTACAGACTATATATACACAAGCTAATAGAGATAACTTAGCTGAGCTATGCTAGTATGATAATAGAATGCTGATATTAGTTACAACAACTTGTAACTGATGATAACAACCTACTACTGATGTGGCATAACTAACTTTCTCAACAGCCCCCCCATGGCAGAGTTGGGGAGAATCCAACAATAGAAACCTTGAACAAAGGTAGTTATATTGAAATTCACTTAGGCGTTTGGTCATCAAATCTACAAGCTATTGTCTTGAAGATACATATGAAGAAACCCTTCAACCATCTTATCCCTCTTGTAGTGGCAATCAATATTGAGGTGTTTTGCCCTTTCGTGGAAGACTGGATTAGCTGCTATGTGTTAGGCAGCTTTATTGTCATAGTGCATGATGATGGGTGATAAGGAGGTATACCTAAGTCATGCATAAGATGAGATATCCATTCCAGCTCTGAAATAGTCGCTGATATAGCCCTGTATTCGGCTTCAGCACTAGATTTTGCCACTGTCTTTTGTTTTTTGGTTTCCTAAGAAATTAAAGACTATGCCAGAAACACACAATAACCAGTTAAAGAATGGGCACTAAATCTACAAGTGCCCTAATCAGCATCACTGTAGGCTGTAACTCGTAAGTTGTTATCTGCAGGGTAATATAAACCTTTGTTTGGAGCACACTTTGGATACTGCAACACATGCATTACAGCTTAAAAATGAGTGTCTCATGCCTCCTGTAGAAATTGACTTAGGTGTTGCATAGCAAAAGAAATGCTAGGCTTGATAAGTGTCAAGTAGAGAAGTCGACCAACCACCCTTGAAAAAGACTCAGGATTGTCTAAAATATTGCCTGAGTTAGAAGATAGCGTTAAGCCTTTAGGAAGTGGGAATCTTGCAGGTTTGGCACCTGTTAAACCTGCATCAGACAAGATGTCTAATACATACTTTCATTAATCCAAAAAGGTTCCCTTGGGAGATCTAGAACTCCCAATGCTAAGGAAATATCGAGCTAGACCCAGGTCCTTAATGGTGAAAGCAATATGGAGATCTCTTTTAAGCTGAGGAATGCCTTCAACATCATTTCCTGTGATCAACAAGTCACCAACATAGACCAATACAAATGTAGAAAGTCCCTGATGAGTCCTAGTAAACAAGGAATAATCACTCTTTGACTGAGAGAATCCCTTAGCTTGTAAAAATTTTGTAAGTTCTAGATTCCATTGTCGAGATGCTTACTTTAACCCATAAAGAGACCTCTATAATTTGTAAACCTGTCCTGGTTTGGCTTTGAAGTACCCTTCTGGAGGTACCATAAACACTTCCTCATTAATGTAACCATGCAAAAAGGCATTATTGATATCTAACTAATGAAGCAATCAAGATTTAGGACTGACCAAAGCAATTAACATCCTGATTGTGGTAAGCTTGGCCACTGGTGAGAAAGTGTGCTTATAATCTTTGTCTTTGACTTGCTCAAATCCCCTGATGACCAGTGTGGCTTCATGTCTTTCCACTAAGCCATTTGGTTTATACTTGGTTTATACACCCAATTTGAAGTGAGGGCTTTCTTCCCTTGAGGAAGAGAGGTGAGAATCCAAGGATGGTACTATTCTAAGGCATCAAGTTCATTATTCATGGCATGTACCCATCCTGGATATTGCTTTGATTGTGCATAATGTTTAGGCTCTGGATGTTGTAACACACTTACCGGTGAAAACACATAATTGGCTGAAAAATGCGCCCGATGTGAGGATGTGAACAAAAGATAGGGTATATAGGATGAATGAAAACTATGTGACTGTGGGTGAGGCATCAGATGGTGTAATGTGTTGATTAGTGATAGTGTTTGGTGGCATAGAGCAAATATAGTCTTTAAGCTAAGCCAGTGGTGCCTTTGCTCTAGAAAATCTCCTAGGAGGGGTTTCTGAAGTATGAAAAGAGATGGTGTCGTAAACAGACATGTCTAGTTCATCAGTAATTGAAGAAATTGGAATCTGAATGATGTTTCCTTGTTCATCAAAAGAGGAAGCAAATGGAGAAGGGATAGGAGTAGGACACAATGTCTGTTTGTACAGGAGAATACTGTAGAGGAGGAGAAGAAAAATTAGTGACATGATTTCTATTTAGAGGTGTGGATCTAGGTGAATCTGGTGAAGCAAAAGGAACTAAATGTGGAAGAACAGGCCTAGGGGAGTCCTTATCTAGTGAAGAGCTAACATTAATTGGGTCTCTTTCAAAAGGGAAAATGTTTTCTCGAAACAGAACATCACTATTGCGGAAGATCCTTTTCGTTTGTAAATCATAGAGCTTGTAGCCTTTGGAACCAAAAGTGTACCCTAAAAAAATGCACTGATGTGCTCTTGTTTCAAAACTTGTTTTTTCCTCTACATTAGCAGCATAACATAGACAACCTATTGCCCTCAAGGTAGAATAATCAGGAGCTTTGCCATATAGCACCTTAAAGGGACTTTTCTAGAACAGGTTAGGCATAGGCAGCCTTTTGATAATTTGAGTTGCAGAAAGTACACATTTACTCCAAAAAATCTTAGGAAGACCTGCATGAAACCTTATGGCCCTAGTAGTGTCAAGTAAATGTCTGTATTTCCTTTCTGCAACCTCATTTTGCTGTGGGGTTTTCACAGTTGATCTTTGATGTAAGATCCCTTTTGAGTTGAAGAAATCAAGGCAAGTAGACTAAATGAATTATGTGCCATTATCTAATCTTAGCATGAGTATTGTGACATTCAACTGAGCTTCAACCAAGTTATAAAAGGTTTGCAGAATAGATGCAACTTGAGTTTTATCCTGAAGCATTTGAGTCCAACTGGATCTGGTAAAATCATCTAAAATTGTAAGAAAGTATTTGGCCCCAGTTATGCTTACAACTCTATAAAGACCCCAAAGATCCATGTGGATAAGCTGGAAAGGCTTTGTGGTTATAATAGTGCTTTTATTGAAATGAAGTCTATGAAATTTTGCCATTACACAAGTGTCATAAGAGAATTTCTTAGACAAGTGATGCTTACATTAAGCAATATGCAGCATTTTAGTGAAGGAAGTATGACCTAACCTAGCATGTAACAAATCAAGTATACTAGAATTACATGTTGATTTATTATAGGAGGTAAAACGAACAGACTATATTGAATTTGCTAGACTGAGAACTTCAGAAACATTGGCTTTTACAATGTGATTGAGTGTTGTGTCACTAGAAGAAGATGCAAGAGTGTTAGAGACCACAAGCTTTCTTACTAACTGCCATAGTTAATCTAGTTGAAAGGTCCTGAAAGACATAATAGTTTGGGTAAAAAGTGGTACAACATTGATTGTCAGGAATTTTGCTACTGATAGCAAATTGTATTTGAAATCTGGCACATAAGACACATTACATAGGATTAAGGTAGGTGTCAATGGAATGTCACCAACAGTTGTAATAAGTTTCAGGGTGCCATCAGGCAAGGTAACCAAGATAGGTTTTGGCAAGGAAGTGGTCTTTGAAAATAGGCTGGAATCAAACGTCATGTGATCACTGGCACCTGTGCCAACAATCCAAGACCCTATAGCACTATTTAACATAGCACAGCTAATATAAGAATGAGTTTTAATAGGAGCCATACCTGCAAAATGTGCAAATGCATTAGAATCTACAGTTTGTGCCTCTACTCCTTGCTTGCCCTTGACTAGCCTCATCATTTCATGTGCAAGAGCTTGAACAAGATGCATGTCAACTTTTCCAAGATTGGGAGTTGGACCTAGAATGGAAGTATTCCTTGAACTCCCAAAACGGTCCTCAAGTGGTGTTTTAAGAATGCTGTCTAAATGTGAGCTGACCAGATTTCTATTACCTATGAGATTCCTTCTTTGGTACTCTTGTGGCTGTTTGTTGCCCTCTTTAGTACCCTGATACCAATCAAGATATCCTATAATCTTGAAACACTGGCCAGTTGTGTGACTAGATCTTTGGCAATGATCATAGAACCTATTGCTCTTAGTTTTCTTGAACTCTTTCCTTCCTTTTGGTCCACCTTTGGCAACAAATGCATTAAACACAGATTCTGAGTCCCCAGAAGAGTTTGTACTAAATCGTGTGACATTATGTAACACCCCAAATTTCTAATTACTTTTCTTTATTTCTAATCATTAACCTACATGGTAGCGGAACCTAATTTGCGGGTGTTACGTACCGTCGTATTTTCTTCTTGGGAATACCAGGCTGTGTATCAAATAACAATTTATACAAAGGTTCTTCAATCAAACTTCAACTTTAAGGATTTAGATACTGACAAACAACTACTAAGCTAAAACAATTTTTCATTACAACTCTTTCCTCTAAACAACTAAGGTTGTAACCTTCAGCTTAAGCGTCGGGGCCTCACTCTACATTTGTTGTCCCAATCCATTGCACAATTAGTTCACCTGAAAATAAAACATTTTATAAAAGTGAGATAGACTCAGTAAATAATCACACATAACTGTCAAACTACGCATACAAATTCATTTTAAAAATATTTTAGGGGTAGGGGAATAACAAATTCGTTTTCCATTAATGTAACCATCCATACTTATATACTCTCAGTGATGCACATGCATATGCCTTAAGATCCAATTATAATAATCAGGTTTAAGGATGAGTGACCCCATTGGGTCTCGTGGCCTGTGCTTGGGTTTAGCACAACCGCTTAACTTAATCCTGGCCTACCACCAGCTAGGGCGGTTACCGCTATACCATTTCCTGGCCTACCATAATCCTAGATGGTTACTGCTAACCTGGCCCACGTCCCACCAGGGCATGTGACCATTCACATGCATAAACTATTTCCTAGGGAAGGCTATTGGCCTTTAATCAATATGACCAGTTCACAGTCTCACCCATAATCCGCCATTACAGTCACTATTATACTTTTCCAAATTAAAGGTCGATTTGACATGTATAGTTCATTCATATTCAACCCGATCCCCATGGGCATTACCACAATACACAACTTCCATTTTTCAACATAAACATTCCAAGGCCTAACTCTATAGATGTAGCAAAGCCATGCAATTCCAACCACTCTATCATGTTCAGTTGACTCATGCCATAATTTGATAAAGTCAGCACTTAAATCGCGTCTTACCATAGTCAATGCGCATGTAATTTTTCAAGCAACTCGGGGAAAGGGTTAGGGCATGATGGTTACCTGAATTCCTTACAAATTACGGGCTCGGTTACTAGTTTAGGCCTACTGCTCAGCACCTAGAGTAAAACATCGCCCACACTCAGTCCAAAACTTCATGGATCATAACTCTAGCCCCTGCCCTATTTTTAAGAATTTTTCTAAGATTTTTACTTATGCCTAAGGCTCTCAACCAAAGCCCAACTCTGGATCCAAATTCAACTAGAATCTTGATCCAACTTCCAGAACCTATAACTTTTTCACCCGACGTTGAAATTTCAATTTCTTGCCCATTATAGAAAGGACGGTCCATCCTCTACAATTCTTATGTTTAGGGTTTTATTAAATTTTAACCCAAACCAAGTCATTGTCTAAATTCTTTTCATGGTGCCACTGACTATCCCGACTTGGATAGTCGCCAGTAATTCGACCGTAACTTGGGCTACACTACTCCGATTTGTTTGATTCAAAAATTGGGTTTCACAGTACATCCTGATGCACCTACCAAATTTCACAATTTTTTGGCCGATTATTATGACCTGGTCGAATTTTCAAAGTCAGGGTATGTGCAGCCCTTAAGGCCAGCAGTTTCTGCCCAGAATTTTCATCCCCAGCACATACCTTTGGCTCGATTTTACATAAAATCTCCCCCCCAACTGACCTGTGATATTCCCAACAGCCCTACTTCTAATCCCTCATAATCCAAGTCGAGTAAAAGTTGAAACCTTTAATTTAAACAATTAACAAATAACCCTTTAGACTCACCTTGATGCGATTTCGGGAGAGGAGCGATTGAAACGTTGCACTCTTGGAGTTTTAAATCTAAAAAGTCATAAAAACTCGAATTAAACGTTTCATACTTGAAATCTCACATCAAAACCATGATTTTAGTAATAAAATACCAGAAAAACCCAAACTTTTTGGGGTTTGTATGCATGGGGTGCGTGGGGTGCACCCCACTTACCACCAAGAGACAGGGGGGAGGCGAGGGTGGCAGCTTGGCGGGGCCAGCCGGCAGCGACTGTTGCTCAGGGTGGCGACGGGAGTGGTGAGAGGGAGAGAGAGTTAGGGTTCAGAGAGAGAGAGAGAGAGAGAGAGAGAGAAGGAAGTAGAGAGAGAGGTTTGCCGTGCAAAAATTAAAAAGATGGGGGGACTCTAACCGGTTGCTAGCATAGGAATGGGGGTTTCTTTTCCTTTTTTTTTAAAACATCCTTGAATAAATAGGAAATAAGGATCTTGGGTCAATTAATTTTTTTTATAGCTAATTGGTTACTTAGTTGTTTATGCTAGGGAGGTAAATTTAAATATAAATAGGTGAATCGTAAAAGTACTATAAATAGATAAGAAATATTCGGGTCTAGGAGGGATAAAAACAATAAGAAATCGAAGAATCAAAAAATCGAGGAAAAATAACACGAACGACATTTTCAATCCATGCTTTAATGAAATAGGTTAAATGTAAAAATTTTGAAAACAAAATATGGAGAAAAAGATTTAGATTGACTTGGATTACGAAGGTTAGTCCATGTCACATGATTCCCCAATTTAAATTTTCTGAGTTTTACATACTATCCCACTTGAGAAAGTTTTGTCCTCGAAACTTCACTAGACTGCGACACACTACCATTATAAAAATGAATTGCCGAGGTTTTACATAATACCCCACTTAAGATAATTCATCCTCAAAACCTGTACGAACCTGTTTACAGGAAAAAGGGAGGGTATCTATCTCGTATCTCCTGCTTTGGTTACTAGGTTGCTTCCGACATCTCGTGATTAGCCCAGAGGACCTTAACTAAGGGCACCGTCTTCCGATGAAGGTGCTTTTCTCGTCGATCTAGGATCTACATAGGTTGCTCCTCATACGACAGATCTTCCTGGAACTGTAGTGGGTCGGGCTTGATTATATGCAAGGGATCCGGAACGCACTTTGTAGCTGGGACGCATGAAACACATTGTGTACTCTTGGAAGTTCAGGCAGTAGCTCCAACTGATATGATACGTCCCCAACTCTCTATATAATGGGGTATGGTCTAATGTACCTCGGGCTGAGTTTTTCGGTCATACCAAATCTCGCAACTCCCTTGGTTGGGAAAACTCGAAGAAATACCTGATCTCCAACTTAGAATTCAAGGGGCCTATGCCTTCGATCAGCGTAGCTTTTCTAGTGGCACTGGGTAGCTCTCATTCATTCTTGGATCACCCTTATCTTATCCGTGGTGGTTAGGATCAATTTCGGCCCTATAGTCAGAACTTCGTTGATCTTTTGCCAACAGAGCGGAGTTCTGCATCTCCTCCCATACAATGCCACATAAGGGGCCATCCCAACACTCACGTGGCACCTGTTGTTATTGGAGAACTCAATCAGCACTAACTGTTCATCCCACGCTTTCTTAAAGTCCAGGGCACAAGCCCTCAGCATATCTTCCAGTGTCTGAATAGTGCATTCAGTTTGCCCGTCTATAGCTGGGTGAAATGCAGTACTAAAGCATAACAACGTCCCAAATACTTCATGTAACTTCATTCAGAAACCCGACTGGAATCTGATGTCCCGATCTAACACTATAGAACTGGGTACCCTGTGTAATTGCAGTATCTCCTGAGGTATGCTCGTGCTAATTGATCTAGGGCCTAAGTATTCCTTATGGCTATAAAGTGCGTTGGTTTTATGAGTCTATCCACGATGGCCCAAATCACATTGTTCTTTCATTGAGTCAATGGTAAGCCAACCACGAAGTCCATGGATAATGAGTCCCATTTCCACTCAGGGACATGCAGGGGTTGTAAAAGTCCCACTGGTCGTTGGTGTTCAATTTTCACTCACTGACAGGTTAGATACTTTGTCACATAATCAGCCACTTCTTGTTTCATGTTGCTCCACCAAAAGATCCGCTTCAGGTCCTTATATAGCTTATTTCCCCGAGGGTGCACCGAGTGTGGAGTACTGTGATCCTCATTTAGGATTTTCTTCTTAAATGCCTCTACTGCTGGAACACACACCTGGTTATGGAATCGTATGATGCCATCTTCATGAATTACGAACCCAGTTGCCTTCTGCACCAATGATTCGCTCCAGTTGAGGGTTTATAGCCTGTGCTACTCGAATTTCCTCTATGAGTGTTGGCTGTACTTCCAAGGCGCAAAGCATAGGCTTGGCCTTCGGGGTGATTATGTTAAGTTCTAATTTCCGAAATTCCTCACACAAATCCGTAGGGAGTGCTAGCAAGCAGTTTAGTGCTGGGTGCAATTGGCGACTCAATGCATCGACCACTACATTAACTTTTCACAGATGTTACTAGAAATGGACGTCGTAGTCCTTCAGGAACTCCAACCACCTCGTCCGTCTCAAATTCAGATCTTTTCGTGAAAAGAGGTATTTCAAGCTCTGATGATTGGTGAAAACCTCGCAATGTACGCCGTACAGGTAGTGCCTCCAGATCTTAAGTGCAAACACGACCACTACTAACTCTAGGTCGTGAGTCAGGTAGGTCCATTCATGAGTCTTCAATTGCTGCGAAGCATAGGCTATAACGCGATCCTCCTGCATCAGGGCACATCCCGACCCACTCCTAGATACATCGCTATACACCACAAAATCCTTATCGGTGGTGGGTAAGGCCTGTATTGGTGCACTCATCTGTCTTTTTTTAAGCTCCTGGAAAGCTTTCTTGCACTGTTTTGTCCATTCATACTTACTAACCTTTCTGGTCAAATTGGTGAGTGGGGTGGCGATCTTCGAGAAGTTTTGGACAAATCTACGATAGTACCCCACCAAACCTAAGAAACTCCTCACTTCCATCAGGTTCTTAGGTCTTGGCTAGTTCGTCACAGCCTCTATCTTTTTGGGGTCACAGACACCCCCTCGTTGGATACTACATGTCCCAAAAATGCCAACTTACTCAACCAAAAATCACACTTCGAAAGCTTGGCATATAGCTCATTTCTCCTTAATACCTCCAAAACTATCCTCAGATGGTGGGTATGCTCCTCTGGAGTCTTCGAGTAAATCAGTATATCGTCTATGAATACCACAACAAACTGATCCAGGTAGAGTTTGAAAACTATGTTCATGAGGTCCATGAATGCTGTCGGGGCATTAGTGAGACCAAAGGGCATCACTACGAATTTGTAATGTCCGTATCGGGTACGGAAGGCAGTCTTAGGTATATCTTCTTCTTTGATTTGGTATTGATGGTACCCCGATTGAAGGTCTATCTTGAAAAAAGTCTCTACGCCTCTTAGCTGGTAAAAAAGATCATCTAGTCTGGGCAGAGGGTAACGGTTCTTGACCGTTATTTTGTTCATTTCCCTATAGTCTATACACAACCTCAAGGTTCATCCTTCTTTCTCACAAACGACACCGGAGATCCCCACAAAGATGTACTGGGTCGGATATACCCCTTCTCTAATAGTTCATCCAGCTGTGTCTTTAATTCCTTAAGTTTCACTGGTGCCATACGGTAAGGTGCCTTAGAGATGGGTGTGGCTCCGGGGATCAAATCGATATAAAATTCTACTTCCCTAAGGGGTGGCATACTGGGGATCTCCTCTGAAAATGTGTATGGGAATTCTCCCAATCCTCAAGGGAGGATTTGACACCCTCGGTTTTCACTACATTACAAAGGAATCCCTCACATCCTCTGCCTAACAACTTGCAGGCTTTCATTACAAAAATCAGTTTCACTGCCACTCTAGGTCCCTTGCCTTTATGCACCACTTTCTCCCCATTAGGTCCCCTTAGGGTGGTATTCCGCCTTGGACAGTCTATCTGGGCCTGATGTTTGGCTAACTAATCCGTCCCCATGATGACTCCAAAAGCAGTTGACTCAAACCTATATAGTCTGCCAAGAATTCATGCTCATACATTCTAATAGGGTAATCCTTATCCCGTTCCTCACACATTACAGTCTTCATATTTGGAAGAATCATAAATGGCAAAGAAGATTTACGGGTGGGAATTAGTCCTAATGTCTAAACCAGTTTAATAGAGATAAAAGAGTGTATAGCACCTGAATCAAATTAAACATCTGCTGATTGAGCTTGGATAGAAAAGGTACCCGTCATAACATTTGGAGCATCCTCCGCTTCCTCCTTGGGCATCACGTAAACCCTACTCTAATTATTTCGGGGTGGTTGGTTGGGAGGTCAGGCTTGAATCTGCTGAGGTGCCCGGTTCTGCTGGTTAGGGTTGGTCGCCTGCCAACCCCTGTTCTGATAAGGCTGCTGGGGTCACTGTCGTTGTCATTGTCCTTGTCCCCCTTAACCTTGACCCGTAGGAAGTGGGGGTGTGGGCAGTCCCGGATCTGACGTCGAGGGCTTCCGCAGCAGAAACACGTCTTGACTAAACGACATTCTCGGGCGTAGTGCCTTAACTTTTCACAAGCATTGCAGGTCACCTTAGGCCGCACATTGGGGTGCTGGCCTCCCTGTGCACTATTGTTTGAGTACTGATTCCCAGAAGGCCTCTAGTATTGCTCTTATGATCGGAACTTTCCTAGGTTATCCCCCTTTCTCTTAACTCCCCACTGCTTGTTGAAGTAGTTATTCCTTTCCTTCATTACCCTTTCTATGTTGATCACAGTATCATATAGATCCACGTAGGAGGTGTACTGGCATACTGACATCCTCTTCTTAATGATGGGATTAAGTTCGGCCCCGAACTGGTTCATCTTCAGCCTCTCGTCAACTACAATGACCGGGGCAAATTGGGAGAGCTCCATAAACGTCGGGGCATACTCAAGTACGCTCATGCTCCTTTGTTGCAACTGCATGAACTCGTTCTCCTTGGCTTTCTGGAGGGAGATGGGATAAAAATGATCCTTGATCAATTCCTTGAACTTGCTCAAGTTGAAACCAGGCTTGTGCTGCCTTTCCCTCACTGTGGCCCACTATAGCTCGGCCTTATCCCTTAAGTAGAACACCGCAAATCCCATTTCCACTCCTCAGGGCATTAGAGTGTGTCGAACAATTTTTTCCTGCCCCTAATCCAGTCCTCAAAGGTTTTGGGGTCAGAGGTGCCATCGTAAATGGGTGGCTTATGGCTTGTGAGTCTCTTAAACATATAGGAGTTATCCTCCTCGACCCTCTTCTCCCTGACTTCCATCAGCTTCTGCAGTTGTTCGGTCTGGAGTTGTAACTGCTCTCCTTATTTCTGTAGCATCTCTAGTGGCAAAGGTTTGTAAGGTATGTTCTAGTAGGTGGGTTGGTCTCCTCCACCAGACTGCGAGATCCGTTCCTATTCCTGGGGCGTAGAGTTTCCAACCGTTCCTAAAGGTCAACATGGGGATATCTGGATTCACAGGAACTCTCGTTACGGGGTGAGGTCTGGTTTAAGATTCTTCGTTGTTTCCTGCCATCCTGTTTGGGAAATAAGTTGGGTTTAGTTCCTCTTCTAATTGTTCATACCCTACGTACTACTAAAGTTCAATAACATATCGCATACTAGTGCATTATGCAACATTTGATAGGGTTCCGATCACATCACATTGCCACATTCACATGGTCCAACCACCACATCACATGCTCATACATTACACATCATATAGACATCACATTCACGTGTTTCACTTACTTTACAAATAAAAAACATTGATATCGAGATAACTCAAAAGCTTTCATTGCATAGAATTCAAAAATTATTGGTGTTCCATACTAGTACTCTTTATTACGTCACAATTTGTAACTTTATTAGCCTATAGTGGCTTAACAACATAACAGAGAGATCACTAGCGCTATTATCCTAGGAAACAAAACTTTCTAAACACTACGAACTTCTACTGGTCAGGGGCGTCCAGTGGATAGGTGCCCCTATACATTTGGCCACACCTACCCCGCTTCTAGTGGGTCACCCCAGTCTCAGGCTCACCCCTCTTCTCCACAGGATCTATCTCATCACCCAAGGCTTCAGGTCCCCTCATCTGGTCGGTCGGCACAATGGACTCCCTCATTTCCTCCTTTTGATACCCCTAGAGGTTCTCTTTCTCAATAGCCTCCGTTTCGCTCTCGCTAGAGTCTCCCTTGAGGTCTTCACTACCCATAAGCTTTCCCTCCCTCATCTCGGAATTCTCCTCAGGGCCCTCCTCTTCCATCAGTTCCTCCTCGCTAGGATCCCCCTCAGGGTCCTCGTCTTCCATCGGCTCCTCCTCGCTAGGGTCCTCCTCAAGGTTCCCCTCCTCTATTAGACCCGCCTCAGTAGGGGCATTCCCCTCATCCTTAGACTCTCCTTCCTCATCAGTGAGCTTGTTTGTGGGGGGTTAGGGCATCCTCCTCACTAGCTGTGAGCATACACTCCAGGTCGTTGGGTCCCTCCAATCTCAGGTAGTTTATCAGATCAACTATAATCATCCCTATAGGCTCCCAGTCACACCCACAACGTTTCCCCCACGGATGGTGATCACGAGCGTGGGAGTGCAGCTCGTCAACTCGATAGCGCCACTTAGGGTCTCCCTTCAGGGTCACAGTAGAAAGATCACCCGATTGTCCTCAATCCTGAAACAGCTATTGGGCACATCCTCCAAATATCTGGCTAACACCCACTTCACATGTCGAATGTGGTCCCACACACCTTGACTTGATCTCTTAGCTAATTGCTCATGCAAGCAAGGACCTTTTACACAACGACAATGTGGGTATCGTTCATTCCTATACAAAGTAATTACACATAAAACATACATCCGTACAATAACATGCATTTATTTAATACTATATGCACATGCATGCAACCCCTGCCCTTGCTACTCTCACTCTCCAAGCAGTCCTTAAGTCTACGAGTTTTAGTATTCAGTTTTTTACAATCTTTTAGGCGAGCCTTCAGCTCAGTCAACCTGCGCTCTGATACCACTTCGTAATGCCCCAAATTTCTAATTACTTTTCTTTATTTTTAATCATTAACCGACATGGCAGCGGAACCTAATTTGGGGTGTTACGTACCGCCGTATTTCCTTCTTGGAAATACTAAGTTGCGTATCAAATAACAATTTATACAAAGGTTATTCAGTAAAACTTCAACTTAAAGGATTGAGATACTAATAAACAACTACTAAGCTAAAACAATTATTCATTACAATTCTTTCCTCTAAACAACTAAGGTTGTAACCTTCAGCTTAAGTGTCGGGGCCTCGTTCTACCTTTGGTCCCCCAATCCCATGTACAACTAGTTCACCTGAAAATAAAAAATTTTGTAAAAGTGCGATAAACTCAGCAAGCAATCATCCCTAACAGTCAAACTATGCATACAAATTCATTTTGAAAACATTTTAGGGATAGGAAAACAACAAGACCACACTTATTCGTTTTCTATTAATGTAACCACCCATACTTACATACTCTCAGTGATGCACACACATACACCATAAGATCCAATTATAATAATCAGGTTTAAGGGTGAGTGACCCCATTAGGTCTCATGGCTTGCACTTGGGTTTAGCACAGCTGCTTAACTTAATCCTGCTTATCGTTGACTAGGGCGGTTACCGCTATATCATTTCATGGCCTACCATCATCATGGATGGTTACTGCTAACCTGGCCCATGTCCCACTAGGGCACATAGCCACTCACATGCATGCACTACTTTTCGGGGAAGGCTATTGGCCTTCAATCAACATAAACAGTTCACAGTCTCACCCATAATCAGCCATCACCATGACTATTATACTTTTTTAAACTAAAGGTTGATTTAACATGTATAGTTCATTCAGATTCAACCCGATCCCCAATGGCATTACCACAATACACAACTTCCATTTTTCAACATAAACATTCCAAGGCCCAACTCTGTGGACATAGCAAAACCATACAATTCCAACCACGCAGTCATGTTCAGTTGACTGACGCCATAATTTCATAAAGTCAGTAATTAAATTGAGTCTTATGATATTTAACGCACACGTAATTTTTCAAGTAACTCGGGGAAAGGGTTAGAGCATAATTGTTACCTGGATTCCGTACAAATTACAGGCTCAGTTACTAGTTTGGGCCTACTGCTCAGCACCTAGGCTAGAACATCGTGCACACTTAGTCCAAAACTTCATGGATCATAACTGTAGCCCCTGTCCTACTTCTAAAAATTTTTCTAAGATTTTTACTCGTGCCTAAGGCTCCCAACCAAAGCCCAACTCTGGATCCAGATTCAACTAGAATCTGGGCCCAAATTTTAGAATTTATAACTTTCGTTCCCGACATTAGAATTTTAATTTCTTGCCCATTACAGAAAGGTTCGTCCATCCTCTACACTTCTTATGTTTAGGGCTTCGTCAGTTTCTAACCCAAATTAAACTAGGTCGTTTTCTGAATTCTTTTCACGGTGCCACTAACTGTCTTGTTTTGGATAGTCCCCTGTTATTCAACCATAACTTAGGCTACACTCCTCTGATTTGTTTCATTCAAAAACTGGGTTACATAACACATCCTGCTCACCTGCCCTAAAAATTTCACAATTTTTAGCCTATTGTTCTGACCTCGCCAGAATTTCAAATTTCATATATGTGCAGCCCTTAAGCCAAGTAGTTTCAGCCCAGAATTTTCGTCTCGACGACATACCCTTGGCTCGATTTTACATAAAATCTCACCCCCAACTGACCCGTGATATTCCCAACAGCCCTACTTCTAATCCCTTATAGTCCAAGTCGAATAGAAGTTGAAACCTTTAATTTGAACGATCAATAAATAACCCTTTGGACTCACCTTGATGCGATTTTGGGAGAGGAGCGATTGAAACGTCGCACTCTTGGAGTTTTAAATTTGTAAAATCATAAAAGCTCAAATCAAACATTTCACAGTTGAAATCCCACATAAAAACCATGAATTTAGCAATAAAATACAAGAAAAATCCAAAATTTTTGAGGTTCGTACGCATGGGGTGCATGGGGGTGCACCCCACTTACCACCAAGAGAGAAGGAGGAGGCGAGAGGTGGCAGCTTGGCGAGACTGGCCGACGGCGACTGTTGCACAGGGTGACGGCTGGTGTGGCGATAGGCAGAGAGAGCTAAGGTTGAGAGAGAGAGAGAGCTAGAGAGAAAAGCAGAGAGAGAGGGTTGTCGTGCAAAAATTAAAAAGGAGGGGGGAACTCTAACCGGCTGCTAGGGTAGGAAGGGGGTTTCTTTTCCTTTTTTTTTAAAAAAGGTCATTGACTAAATAGGAAAGAAGGATCTTGGGTCAATCAATTTTTTTTTAGCTAATTGGGTACTTAGTTGTTTATGCTATGGAGGTAAATTTGATATAAATGGGTGAATCATAAAAGTACTATAAATAGATAAGAAATATTCGGGTCTTGGAGGGATAAAAAAAAATGAGAAATTGAAGAATAACTAAATTGAGGAAAAATAACCCGAATGACATTTTCAATCCATGCTTTAATGAAATAGGGTAAATGTAAAAATTTTGAAGACAAAACTTGGAGAAAAGGTGTAGATCAACTTGGATTACGAAGGTTAGTCCACGTCACATGATTCCTTAATTTAAATTTCCAAGGTTTTACACATTGGCAGCTATTTCCCTATTTGTTGTCATGTTTCCTGTCACATTCCTTTGTGTTTCAACCCTTTGTATCATGGAGTATGCCTTATTAATAGTTGGAAAGGAATCCAATAGTAGTATCTGTCCCTTACTGGCCTCATAGTTGTCATTTAAATGCATGAGAAAATGTGTCAACCTTTGTCTTTCTGCTACTGCCATAGTTTTCTTTATTGCTTTGTAACTAGGGACACAAGCACAAACTAGCATTTCAGACATATCATGTAATTCATCCTAAAGCCTTTACATCTTAGTGTAATACACAGCCACTGTGTCATTTTCTTGATACAATTCAGATAACTCCCTTTCTGATTGACAACTCCCTTTCTAATTAATACACAACCACTGAGTTATTTTCTTTCAATTTTATCAAGGTGGGACAATACCCACTTTTACACTCTAACCACCCCCTTCACGTGTGGGCTACTAACAAGGCCCAACACATAAACACAATTTTAATCAAATAGGGATGGTGGCAATCAAAATCGAGCAATGCACTCTAATACTATGTTATCACACCTGATCGACTGCTCATTTAATGGAGAAGTGTTCTTAGGTTTGTCATATGATCCATCGATGAATCCAAGCTTTGTCTTAGTCCTCAACGCGATCTTCACGGCTCTGCTCTACTTCTAAAAATTAGTCCCATTTAGCTTAACATTAACAAGCTACATTCCAAGAAAATCTGAGCTGTGTAGATACAATTGATCATTGTTGTAAGTTTCTTGATTTTGGTTTGATCCTGAACCACTACCTGAATCACGAATCTCACTTGACGTGATTGATCAAGGTCTAAAATCAAGAAGGAGAAGAAGAAGATCCTGAATCAGATTTAGAAGCCAGATTGATTGTTGAAGCAAAACAATCAATCGAAGAAAAAGGAAGAATGTGTTAGATTCAATATAGCTTGATCAATTGATGACACAAATCAATCAATTGAGTAGAACGAAACTGATTTAGAATTCAAATGCAATCAGGATCGAAGAAGAACCCTAGATTGCTCTCATACCATGTGAATTAGAAGCATTTATGTTTAGAGAGAGGGAGAGAGAAAGAGAGGGAAATGTGGGAAGAGAAGCTCTTGATCTGCATTCATTAGAATTGTAAAAGCTGTATAATGAATCATGATGTACAAACTATATAAACATAAGCTAACAGACATAATTTAGCTAAACTATGCTGGTATGATAACGGAATGCTGACATTAGTTGTAACAACCTGTAACTGATGATAACAACCTACTACTGATGTGGCATAACTAACTTCCTCAGTAATATCTTTTATATTCTAAATCACAAAATTTTTAAGAATTATATTTAGTTATAAATTACTAAGCCTAATTATTCATCGGCTATGCCAACGAAGTGTTAAATAACATCCTAATTGCACTACAGGAAATGTTGCATCTAACCACGCTTAAATTTACCTCCTTCCATGCTTATATCCGTGGTAAAGCATATTTGCCACGGTTAAGGTAAGTGTGCATAGGGTATCAGTAGGGAAAAATTCGCCACGCTTAATAAGCGTGGCTGATTGTGCACTACCCACGTTTATATCCGTGGACGACTGCGTTATTTACCACGCTTATATGTGTAGGTAGATGACCCTCGCTTGTATCCATGGCCAGAGTATCCTTTGGGACAGAAATCATTTTCACCACTCCCTTGCTTATAAGTGTGGCATTATGCATGTGATAACTAACTTTCAAATGCTGTAAGCGCATAACTAATTTTGACGGAAAAATTTTCATATTAAAAAACCGAAAAATCATTATATTTAAAAATGCGAATAGTTTATATTCACTAACGTTAACGTATTATAATCATATATACATATACAGAGAGAGAGAGAGAGGGAAAGAGGGGCGAGGTAGAGGAAGAGACAGAGAGAGAATATATTTGATCTTAGCTTAAATGATACAAAAAGTACATCAACTTTATAACCACAAATAAACTATTATCAATTGAGTTCCAAAATAACTAGTGTTTAAGTACATAATGAAAAGTACAAAATTGAATTCAACATGCATATAAAGTATGCATCTACTACCTAAAAGTTGCGTTTGTTTGAAATAACATGTATAAGATTGAAACAAAACAGAACAGATCAGATGGTATAGAACTCCATAACTTCAAGTGAACACCTCACGAACCCAAATTAGCTTCATATCCGATGTTGTGACATGCTGCCCTTGGTTTCAATCTGAAATCACCAAGTCCATATATTGGAGTTTAGTACAACAAACAACGCCACTAACAAGAAAAAACTTCTAAAAAGATTGCAAGGTGTAATATCTACCTAGTATCCTCGATAACTATGTGCTTGTGCTTCTAAAACATTATATAATATCCTTACGGTTAGGTTTTTCTTTTTAGTAAATTCCCTAATTTTGAAACAAATTTGACAGAGTTCCGCCTAAAACTTGGCTATTTTCCTTTTACAACTTGTCATAAATACAATAACAAACTATTTACAATCTCAACGGTCATATGCCGGAGCAAATCAACTTAACAGGCCACACGCCTAGAGTACCCAACACAAATCCAACCCATTACCATGAATAAATCCAAAAAATCGCATGCACAATGCAAATCAAACAACTTAATACCATAAAAACATGTAATTTAAAACTTTTAAACTAAACTCACAATGTTCACATTTTGCAGTCTCTCAAGCAACACATCATCAACCATCTGGGGATCAGCTTTATAATCGTATGCGTTTAATACCTATTGTAATCATGTTCAACTTCTTAACATGTGATTGAATCTATCATATTAAAATTGACAAGACATGAAAGATAAGGCCATATTTACCATGCCCGCAGGATAACTAAGTGTCAAAACCTTCTTTTCACCATGAGCGTACTTTCTAATTGAATCAGGATTCTTTTTCAGCACTTTTTCTGTTATTTTCACCACTTCCGCATAAGTCAACTAGCAAAATTTGTATATGGTTATAAGGATTTGCATAGAACATGAATGGTGTAGAATACTTTTAAAAAGTAGACATACTGGATACACAATATTTGACTTTGGTCGTTTGGAATTTCCTTGCTCAGTGAACTTGTTGTTTACTCCCATGATGGTTCTCTAGCAAGGCAAATAAATAAATAAAGGCTTGATAATCATATATGCAACTAACATATCATTTGGAATGATAAACGTCATATTTTAAAATACCTTTTGAGTGGAAGTGCCACCTGGATTTGAAGTGCCAGCTGAAGTAGGAGTTCCTCCACTAAGAGTAGGCCCACCATCCCTATTAATAGGTTGCTCACTAGCAGGAGTCCCTCCACCAGGAGTAACATGTCCCATTTTTATGGGATGATTTGATGGCTTTGACAAATACTTTGGGATAAAAAATGTGAAATTATTATTATACAATAAAGAATGTGTTAAGATATATAATTTGCACATACCTGGATATTTTTTGGTGGTTTTTATTATTTACTGGGCTCTACATTGATATGCTTTGACAAAGTCGACCCTCTTTGAGTATCGTTGACTACATACCAATAAAAAAAAAAACAATTTATAGTTAGATAACACTATCATGTAACTATGCCAACATATCTTTTACTTCCTTAAAAAATACACTTTTACATGCCTACCTAGCGCATGCAAAACTAAAAGGGCATCTCCAGACCTGTGTGACTCGTGGGTTCTTTGATCACATGGCGTGTCATTGACCAAGTTTTGCGGTGAACCAGTACTCTACTCATAATTCATGTACATTAGACAAGAAATAAGCAAAAATTTTCAAATTAAACAAAAATTTTGATGTGTTACATACTAATTCAGGTTTTGAGTTTGCAGCTTGGGTAATAACTTTAGCAGTCAAGACATCACTTTGATTCTGCATGGTCAGCATTTTGTTGAGAACTTTCACTAATAGCTTAGATTCACTCTTCTGGTGGTTAGCACGCAAGTCTTTTGTAGTCACACCACTATCGAACCCAATAAGCTTTCCATGAGTTTCATCACCCATTAGCTTACGGTAGACACTTTTATCCACCTTTAAAGTTTCTTCTAAGAACTTAACTTCGGAAGATCCAGTTTTCCCTTTAATCATAGTCTTCGCCGATTCCTTGCAAATAAAACAAAATGGAAAGTTTGGATCATATATAACTTGGTACAATAAGATAAAATAAACTAGTCATTGTCATTGAAAAAAATAAACGTTAAAAAAAATATAGGAGTGATGGCTACAAGTGCCCCTAGTATTACCACAGACTTTGTGGTAACAGGCTCATGAAAACTCTTTCCTTTTGTTTCGTGAGTCTCAATAAACCACTCAATTGGCCCAGGTTCACTATTATGTTCCCTCTTCTGCAACCATGACATCAGTGCATTTATAAATTATTAATAGGAAAGTTCGTAATATAAAAGGTTGTTGTAAGAAAATCACAAAAACCTATAATATATGCAAATTTGTCCCGCTTTACTGCATAACTTTGTGAACCGCTTGTGTGAGTATGCAAAAGCTTCCCTCTAGCTCTTTTGCCAATCTCAGAATATTGCTAAATGTCACATTAAGAAGCAAAAGTTTACTGAGGTGGTTGTATTCAAATAAAAAATTAGAAATATAAACATAACTAGCAATCAATAATAATTTACCTTAAACTTATCGAAAAAACAAAGATCCACAAATCCAAACCACATTAGATCACCAACTCCTTTAGGATGAGTAATCTCGTTCTCTTTTGCAGACTCAAGTAATGGCAATGCATACAATTGCTCCTTAGTAGTATCTTTCTTAATGTATTTCACCCTTAATGATCATTTGTAACCCCTTAACCTCTTCCCAATAGAACTTAAAACTTTGAAATCAAGCAATGCATTCGTTGGTAGCATGAACTTTTTCTGCAATTTAGGGAAAAGAATTACAAGGATAAGCAAAACTACAAATTCATATATCACACATCAGTACCCAATATAACTCACTCGGACATATGCTACAATTAGATCCTTAACGACTCCAGGAACTAAACACCACTCTTTATAGTGTAGGGGACACAATTCAGGCCACCTAGCCACATCTACAAGAAACCTACTAAACACACTTTCTGCCTTTTTTATTGGTTGCAAGAACTTATTCAATGGCACCGGAATCTTCTTAGGAGCATCCAAACTCTGCACTGTTTTGACATTGATTCTCCCTCTAAGTCTGATGACGTTGCCTTCTCCATCTATAATGGAAAGAGAAATAATTAATTTAAACAGGCATGATACTAGATACCCCAAAATTCCTGAAATTAATCAATTCACAACTTTTGACTACTACGGACAATTACCTATGACCAACACCTCTTCATCATCATCAAACCCTTCTGGCATATCAACAAGATCTGGATCAAAATACATTTAAGCCACATTATTATCATTGTTGACATCATCGTCATCAATATCCTCATCATTCTCTAAGTCTAAAGTCAAGTGCTCAGGGGCTGCTGCTTCATTTTGAGCAGAGTTCAAATACTCTTCGTAAGTGCGCCTAGAACGAAACATGATTGCAAACTATCTTTGACACCTGAACAAGAAACACATGTATTAGGCAGTGAAAGAGCTCAAATAAAATCTACAACAAAAACAAAACTAGATTACGTATATCTTTTATGAAATGAATAACTCGGCCTACATATATAACTTGTTGCAAAATAAAACAATCATATAGAACTCTAAACAAATATTTCTTTCCAAAGTATGAAAAAACCAAAGTCATTGACAACAAGAATCAATAATATCAAAGGGATAAAATGTCTTCCAAACCAAAAACAAAAAAAGAACCAACATAACATTTCAATATTTCATAAATCTCAAACATAAGCTAATTAACCATCATGGTTTTAAGAACCCTCATTCAACCGTAGCCCAACTCCTTGGGTCTCTATATCCATCCTCATTGCAAATGTTAGGAGATATGCATTGCGGGTAAGGCTCTTCATCTGCTTGCAATGACCCTAAACAGTAAGTATCCCTTGGTTTGACCCTGATGACATGCTCCTATCCCTTATCATTCTCATCTTCTACGTAAAACACTTGTTGTGCATAAGATGAATAGATATATAGATCATCCCTTAAAGCCTGCCCTTCATGTATCCTATGTGAGAAATTTAAAAGAGTGAAACCTCTTTTATCCTTCTTTGGACCCTGTGAATTCACATTCACCCAATCGCATCGAAATAATACCACTTTACACTTAGAATAGTAATCTAACTTAATGATATCAACAATTTTTCCGTAATATGTTTTTCTGTCAGCTTCCACCATGAACCCGAAATTTTGAGTTTTCTTTGACTCATCTCTCTTCTGAGTGTGAAACCAATATCCATTGGTGACAAATGCATTCATTCTCTTAACAATTGGGTGAAGACCACCAGCAATTGCTCTAAAGGATCTTGATTCAGGCTCATCGACCTCCATATTTGACACCTAAGTTACACATAGAAAAAATAATGAGAACACATAGATAAGGCCAATGAGGTAATGTAGATTATACAAATAACATCGTCATTACCCTCTCCTATAACCAGCCAGGAAATTCTTCTAGCAACCACTTTTGCTTAATTCTCTCAGTTGGCTCACTAGGATAAGATGTTATACGCTCATTCAAAAACAACCTAAAATTTATTATGATGTTTTAATTTTTTATGGTATTCTACAATAGTTATTCGTACAAACCTATGGTATTCATCAATGTCATCAAGGTGGAGCAGTACATATCGATGTGCTTGTTTATGACTTAATTCATCAAGTTCAACCATTTCCACCTTTCCTTTTGCTTGCCAGCCGTGGCAAATAGATACATATCCTCATTTGGGTTGGCAACTTCATTTCTTTGTGGTCGATTAAAACTCGTTTCCACTCCTTGAAAATATCTCGAACAAAAAATTATACACTATGGACAAAATATCCTTCTGCTATTAAACCCTCAGGTTATGCCCTATTCCGTACAAGGGCTTTCAAGGATGCCAAAAATCTATATCAAACACATGCGTATGAACACATGAATACATATTTAGAGTTAATGTGTAAGTATATATTTAAAGCGTGTATTCTAACCTTTCAATTGGATACATCTACCTATATAGAACTGGCCTTCCAAGCTTTGCTTCTCAGTTAAGTGCACAATTAGGTGCACCATAATAGTGAAAAAGCTAGGCGAGAATAGTTTCTCCATTCTACAAAGTGTCATAACCACATTAGCTCCAGCTTCATCTAACTTCTCAATAGTAAGCTCTTTGGCACATAACTCCTTCATAAATGTCGATAGAGCCAAATAAGATCTACAAGATCATTGTCTTTTGCCGCCCTTAATGTAATCAGAAGCAAGTCTTACATAAGAATGTGATAATCATGACTTTTTAAATTGAACAACTTACACTCCTTCAAATTAACACAACGGGATATGTTGCTTGCATACCCATTTAGGACTCTTAGATGCTTTAAAACACTAAGTAGTCATGTCTTCTCTTCAGATGACAAAGTATGAGGAGCGCTTGGGAGTTCGTATTTGCCTTTTGGTAGAAGAATGGGATGAAGCTCTGGCCTTATTTTCATGACTTGAAGATCTTTTCGCGGCTTTACGTTGTCTTTAGATTTCACCTCGAGCTTTAATAATGTCCCCAACAAATTATCACATACATTCTTCTCAATATGCATCATGTCTAAGTTATGGCGAAGAGTGTTGCACTCCCAATATGACAAATCGAAAAATATGCTCCTTTTTTTTCCATGTTTGTTGATCATCCTTTTTATCGGTGTCCATAAGTTGAGTTTCACCCTTACCATATATAAATGTAGTTCCCTCTAACTTTGCTAACACAGCACTTCCACTAAGAGGTTCTGGAGCACAACCATGGTCAACATTCCCATCAAATCCAATAGCATCATATTGAAATGGATGGTCTTCAGGCAACCATCATCTATAACCCATGTAACAAAACTTACGTCCATTTTCTAACCAAACGGCCCGTGTACCTTTTGCACAAGATGGACAAGCAAAATGACCCTTTGTACTCCATCTAGATAAATTAGCATATGCAGGAAATTCATTAATAGTCTAATGAAGAGCTCCCCCAATTTAAACTACGTCCTAGTGTATGCATCAAATGCATCTACACCATTCCATAATGGTAACAACTCCTTTATTATTGGTTGAAGGAAAGCATCAATATCCATGCCTGGTGTTTGTTTGCCAGGAATGATCATGGAAAGAATGATGGAGGGTTGTTTCATGTAAACCCATGGTGGAAAATTATAGGGAATTAACAAGACCGGCCAAGTACTATGAGTACTACTCATAACACGAAAAGGATTTAATCCATCACTTGTAAGCCCCAATCTAATATTACGCGAATCTTCCGCAAAAGTAGGATTTTTCTCATCAAAATCTTTCTATGCCTTACCGTCTATAGGATGCCTAAGGATGCATCCTTTATCCTACATTTATGATGCCAAATCATATCTTTAGTGATTTTGGAGGACTTGTATATCCTAAGTAGCCTTGGAATAAGGGGAAAATAACGTAAAACCTTATACGGCAATTTTTTTTCCTTGTCTCTTCATCATGAAGTGTGACACTTATCGTACTCTTCTTGGTTTTCCCTCTCAGCCCAATACAAAATGCAATCATTAGGACAAGCATGAATTTTTTCATAGTAAAGTCTCAAATCCTTTTTTAACTACTTACATTTACTCCAAGACGACGAAAATGGATTAATTTAAGGGAAAATGGTAGACAAAAGTTCAAGCAACATATCAAAGGACTTAATTGACCACCCGTGCATGGATTTCAAATGAAATAAATGCAAAAGGACAATTTTGAGAATTTCGACCCCGAAAATAATTCTTGCTCAACTTGGTCAACTAGTCTTCTATATCCGGCATCTTCAATGTGTTCTTTCTCATTTAGTATGTCATTTGGCTCAAGTTCATCATCAAATTCAACATACTCCCCAATCATAGG
This sequence comes from Carnegiea gigantea, assembly GCA_029747015.1. Classification (NCBI taxonomy): domain Eukaryota; kingdom Viridiplantae; phylum Streptophyta; class Magnoliopsida; order Caryophyllales; family Cactaceae; genus Carnegiea; species Carnegiea gigantea. The sequence continues at coordinate 378,686 of JAKOGI010000435.1, read as the reverse complement.
ATCCCCAATGTCATTTGGAATGCCTTCTTGCTTATGTACCCCAAAAATATCATTCAACATTCCTATAGTATCAATATGACCCAACAAATTTGGCTCAGCTTTGGTGTCACTATGGCTTCCACTGCGGGGTTTCGAACCAGACGACATGAAAATTGATTCACCATGATGCACCCATTCTTTGTAGCTTGGCAGGAATCCATTGAACATGAGATGATGTGTCAAAACATCTCTAGTAAACCAACATTTCCACCCAAGCTTGCATCGATTATATGGGCAAACTATCATATTACTACCCTCGGCATTGGCAAAAGTGAAATCTAGAAACCTTTCAATTCCACTTATATATTCCACAAATCTCCTATCCTTATCGATCCAACTTTTGTCCATTTCTGTCATTAGGAGTAAGAAAAAAAAGTAATTGTTTCAATTAGTAAAAAAGTAATTGTTTGAAATAGTATTAGGACTCACATAACATTATAGAAGAATATTTGGACTTGATTTGATGAATTACGATTATTTTATTTCAATTAGTAAAAGGTTTTTCGTATATTTTGAAAATGAACAAATATCTATGCAGTTATTTCATGCAACTTTTACTAATTATTTTTTCTAATTAAGTAATAGAATCGAATTCCTCTTCTTCGTTTTTAAGTCATCAAATTGCAATCCTTTACTTACCTTTTCTCAGGTTTTTATAAAATTTTTTAAGATGACTAAATAGCTCCAATTAAATAAAGCTTTTTGCTCATTCATATTATTGCCAACTCTCAAAATGTATATCAACTCATGACCATGCAAAGCACGGTATCTACCTTAGATATTAACTAAAAGGAAACAAAGAGGGAGTTTGTGTGAGTGGGTTATGACAATTGACCAAGGACAAGACATATATTGTTCTAGTCAATCAATAAAAAGAACAAAAAATAGCTATTTAAAACCAAGTGCATGCACTGAGAAATGTTCTGTCTTAGCTTGCGGGATTTATACACTTTTAAAGGCATATTGACAAAATTGTGTAAACAAAGTGAAAAGGGAGAGAATAGAAATGATACACAACTATTGCATTAATTAAATGCATATGAAAGTGTATGGATACAATAAGTAAAGAAATCATATTTTAAAGATGCATGTCCAGGGTAAAAGTATTCAAACCACATATATAAATGTAACAAAACTTACAATAACTTAAAGCTATTTCTTAATCAGTTGGATAGTTATGCCATCTCAAGTGTTTTAAAAAATAAATATGCAAACACAAAAGAACATCATACTAGCAATTTCAGGAGCCATGCCTTCTAATTGCCTTCAAAAGACACATAATCCACAAACTTTAAAAGCCTAATGATCAAGTAGTTGAGAGACAAAAGGATATGATAAATGAATCTTAAAAATGCATATTTGCACGTCCCGATGTTTATTATACTTAGACGTACTTTACCATATAGCATGAATGAGTGAATGTATGCTAAATAATACTAAGTAATCTAGCAATGGCTAAGCACTCATCAATAGTACAATCATTCAATGAGGATTCTTATATACCTATGATAGTAGAGTCCTTAAGTGAATCACAGCTTGTAAATGGTCCGTTCCAAACCTACAGGCTAATAGTTCAAGTAATCAAACTAATCTTCACGAAAGATGAACTAAAATCAGCACTAACCACATAACAGAGGCGACGATTTACTAACCACATAATTCAGAGAGTGAGAGAAAGAGCGTACTCTGACCAGAACAACAAGCCATAAACGTCGTCACCGACAGCCAGGAGTAGCGAAATGCCGAAATGCCACAGAACAACAATACAATCGAACACTACAGCCATGCTCCCGAGCACCAAAATACTGCAATCGAACACCAGAGCTAACACCAGAATGTGATGAACCTCTATTTCGTACTATTTTTAGCCCCTATTTGATCCATTTTCTCCCCCTTTTTCACATTCAATTGCGTAAAGGGAGGGTCAAATCGGCCTCCTTTTGTGTACTTTTCACTCGTTTAACATCTTTCGATATTTTTCAGGAACTTTATTGAAGAAACAGAAAGATGAACAACATTTAGCAGAAAGGAGTGCCAAAGGGCCTGAAAAAGCTACGAAAAACCGTCACATGGAAGTCCTGGAGAATTGAACACACGCGACAGGGCAAACCACGAAGACCCGGCCAACCCAAACCGGCCGCCACATGGCACGGCCTGACCGTGCCACATGGCACGGTGTGGCCGTGCCACGTGGCACGATCGTGCCACATGGCCGGTTCTGCAAGTCGGTCTTGGGCGTTCCAGAATTTTGGCACGGTGGTGCCGTGCCGTCTGGCACAACCGTGGCACCCTCGTTCCGCGACGCGACTTAAATTTTCCTTCGGGGCTGTTTTGAAAGAGAGTTTTTTGGACGCTTAGTTTTACGTTTTAGTTTTCTCTCAAACTTTCTGGAGGCGACTCTTAGCTTTATTTGGAAGTTTAAGTTTCTATTACTCTAAAATTACGTTATTCGATTGAAGTTGATTCCATCGTTAATTCATTCGATTTATTCCAGGTTCTTGCCCTCTTTCTTTCTCTTGCTTGTTTTTGATAGTTTTAGAGTTTGGTTATCATGTTTGTTGGATTGATTGTTGTGATTGTTGCATTAAACATGGTTGTAGGATAAATCCTTCAACATAGGTTGGGATTAATGCTGAATATGTATTGTTGAACTATGAACTAGCCCAATCCATGCTTTCCCTTTGTTTGTAATTGCGAATTCTACTTTGCGCGCCACCTGTTCGATGAAAAGCTCGAAAGAACATTCATCCTCTTTATTGGGGTTTAGGGGAGCGTTGAAAGACGGAACCTTTACCTAGTGCGACTTAGTACACGATTAAGGTTTTAACATGAGAATAATTAAGCTTTAATTAGGATTTGAGATTGTAGACCTTATAATTCTTCGACTTTCAGTCCCATGAAAATAGGCGACTGTGGTTCTAGGATTAGTCTTCGACCCTTGAGAGAGGGAGGAGATGGGCTTAATCGGCAATCTATCCATTCGTGATGCATGCTTAGGATTGTTTGATTGGGTTAGTATCTGATTCACTAGCATATTCGTGCCGTTAATTCCAACCTAAGTGCCTTCCATTTTGCTGTTTGATTCACTGTTTAATCGTCTAAATTCCTTAGTTTAATTCTCAAAAACCCCTTTTGTGATCACCTAACTTGGGTTGTCTAATTAGTTTCGGTAATTGAAGCCAAGTTCCCTGTGGATTCGACCCGTACTTGCCGGTTGCTAGCTACAGCTACGCTATGCACTTGCGGTTATTGAGTAAAACGATAACAGAATGCTACAATTAAACACCAGAGCCAAGTACCTCTGGGCAGAATTATCACTGGGGAGCAACCGAGAACAACCACAATTGCCGGAATTGTCATCGTCAAGCACCAGTAATCTGGGAAGAACGGACTATTCTAGCTAAATGTCAAGGTTGAAAACATAGAATTCAGAGGATAAGAGAAAGAGGTTGACGATGCATACTCTTGGGAGACCCACTGATCAGAGCCGTTGCTGCCGGCAGCTAGAAGACGGCCGAATTCAATCGTCTGAGCGAGAGGTAGAGGTCGATGCGTGGAAAAGAGGAAGAACCGAACGCTGGGCAGAAAGAGAACCACAGAAGCGCGACGACAACCGGAGACCACCGGACCTTGGCCGTCGACAGGGATGCCACCGCTATGACGCGACCAATGCTAGGGTTTTGCGGTGGATTGGCCAAGAGAATGGAGCAGAGTAGTGGGTTGATGGAGAGGCTGTGCATGAGTGCGTGACTAAGCGCGGGACACTAAAGCCCTTCCTGTTTTTTATTTTTTTAAATTCAATTGTTAACTAAACTTCAAAAAAATAAAAACATTCTACCACACTTAATATCCATGCTGTATGCTTCCCATTTATGAAATACGAGTCTCCACGCTTAATATGCGTTGACATTCCTTAATTAGTTGCTAACACTCTTATAATAGTGGTCATATTTTTCATTGCTTATTATGTGTGGGGATAATTCTGGGTGCTCATTTTTACTTATTTTCCTACCACACTTAGCCATATGTGGTTAAATAAGCATGGAGAAATACCCTTTCTTTTGTAGTGTTGTATTAATTCTTGACTCTGTGTATTTAGAAATGTAGTTGGTTTTGAGGACTCCTCTCATTACATATAAGGAATATGATAGATTATCATATCTTAACAGATGACCATGTTAGATTATTATATTACATATGTTAGCTTACCATAATAATACAAGCCATGAGAAAAAATGCACGCACACATAATATCCGTATTCAACAATAAAGCTTAAATATAGAGAATTTCACACTATACAAATCATTACCAAAACAAATATCAATACTCAATTAACCTCACCTCATTCCACTTACCAATAATTACCAAAGCAAATATCAATACTCCGTTACTCTCAACTCATTCCATTCCATCCCACTTTTTTCCATTCCCTCACACTCCTTTCCACTCATTCTCACTCCATTTCCTTCCTTCTCAATCTTGTATACAACAAACCATCCATTCCTACTCCATTTCACTACTTTCTGTTCCACACTCCCAATTTACCCACTAAAAAAATAGGCCCTAAATGAGCATCATAAATGGTCTAACCGCTATTATGTTCACTACCAAGCACTTGGTTGATGTTTATTAGACCATCTATATTACATTCATGAGTGTAGATACTTCTGCAAGTCTCATGTCATATTTTACTCATTGTCATATATGCAAGTTTAAAACTTTAACTATATATGTGACTCTGTATATGATTTATCGATGTGCATACTCTTAGGAGCATGATATACAAATTGTGTTCCTTATGAGTTAACAAACATTGTATATTAAAAAAAGTTATTATCTTGTGTCAAGAAGTTTTTAATATTAATCTAAAATCATCAATTTTTAATATAAAATTAATTACCAATTATAAAGCTCTAGTTAGCAGTTGTTGACTAATTAAGTCAATAGATATGAGTAACAACCTAATCAGATTAATCTTATCATCAAAAAATACTATATGTCTAATTTTATCATTGCAAAGCAAACAAAAAAAGGTGATCACACAATTTATAACTGGGAATCCCTTTTATCAGTCCGTCATATTATTCCCGTTTCAAACTTTAATTGAATATATGATAACATGGTTTTTGTTGGGGGGATGTAAATATTATTGTTAATAACTAATTTCAATACCATGCTTCACATGTCCAGTGATAAACGCCTATTTTTTTTTATAACTTATTTAATATTAAGTTATCTTTATGACTAGCCAAATGCAAATGACATTTTTTAAGTTAGTGTCTTTTACTAATTGATATCAAGAGATGTACTTATCCCTGGAAATAATGGATAGAAGTTGTATTAAACATTGAAGTGAAGTATTATTTTATATTACAACTTTGTACAAATATAAAAATAATGTTCATGTTAGTTCCTTATTATATTTGCAAATAAAAATATAATCAAAAAAACCACAACGTGATGTTATCACCAAGGATGAAAATAGGGCAAGGTTTAAAAAATATTGTATTCATTGACAATGTGATCTTTGTTACATGGGTAAGCTTATCTAAGCCTTTTATATGGCAAAAAAGATATATTTTTCTCAATCTTTTTGTTTTAATTCAATACCTGAACCTATACTTTAATCAAAAAATATATTCTAAGCTATATGGAGAAACTTTAAAAATATATACAATTATACATTCATGAAAAATCTTTCTCAAACAACCTATTAAGACTTTATGTCACCTATATATGCTGATCCATTAAAAAAAATGGAAAGAAGAAATGTAACACTCCTAACTTATCAACATCCTAATCTGATTTTTAGGCATATTGTAATTAATTACTCTTTAGTTTAGAAACTAAATCACTCAAACTTTGCATATGTTATAAATACTCTTCCATGCATGTCACATTGTTTACCATCATGACAACAATTCTGTCTAAAGGAATTAATAGTATATTTTTCCTTCTAGTTATATAATCCATTTTCTGAATTAACTTAACTCATTGCAAACTTTTCTTGAGAAAATAAATATTAGCTTTCACTTAGCACTTATTCTTTGTTAAAAAGATAAGTGCGTTCATGAATTAGATATAGTCAACATCCATGCATGCAAGTATAAATATGTTAATCACAATTTATTTATTTTTTTCAAAGCATGATACATTGTACCATCTATTTTCTTCGAACCTTTATATAATAAATGTAAAGATGTATAAGAGGTTGAGAAAGCTTCCCTCCTTCAATTTTAAAATCTCGAGCAATAGTGCTTATAAACCATTGATCATTCTACAACATAAATCTTAGCCATTGAGGTTCTAAGTACATTAGGTCTCAAGTTCTATTCTATATCCCCTTATTGTATTGTACTGTCTTTGTGACTCATTTGAAACCAAAAAAGAAAAAAAAACATAAATCTTACCCTTTAGATTATTTTTACTTTTTTTGGGGGAAAAAATCAAATCCCATACTTGCCTCAATATCACAACTCCCATAACCCCAATTGTTCAGTTTAACCATTGTTGCACCACCCATAACTATTTTTTATCTCATCAATTTCCATGGGCCAATAGGTCATATAGTTAAATTTTAAAAAAAATAAAAGATTACCCAATAAATTATATATAAAGTTGAAAATGTTAGCATTTTTAGAAATAAATATTGTCTGCAGACAAAATTATTAAAACAAACCATACTCAACATTGAAAACATCAACATCAATTTTTTTTCATATATTAGAAAAATAATAATAAAGTTCATTCCTAAAAAGAATAAGTAACGACGTCTAAATTATTTCGAGGAGGATCGAAAATTTTAGCTACATTTATAAGTTATATCTATGAATCCTAAGAATAAAAAGTAAAATAATTCATAAGTAGTGTATATAGTAAAAATTAGAAGATATGTTTTATTTGGTTGGAGTTCACTGCTATATTCTAAATGATGATTTTAATTAGTTTTAATATTTAAATATTAAGATTAATTATTTGTAATACAAGATATGACTTAATTTTATTATTCAACTCATAATTCCTTTTTTTTGATAATCATGGGATTGTTTTCCTATTAAAAAAATGAAGAAAAGGAGATAATAAATTTTAAATATTTTATTTCTAGAGAAGAGAAAATAATAGCTATCTATAGTACTTATTCTGTGAATTTTTATAATAAAAATAACTAAAATGTAGTACATGAAGATTACAAAACAATGTATACAATTGCATCATTGATTAATAGAGTTGCATTACACAGAGGAAAAAGACTCTTGAAACTTCTAACATTAGGATTTTACAAATTTCAATGCATAAATTTTGGTCCACAGTCTTGTGGAAGACCAATAGTTCAAGCGCTCATCTTATATTTCAACCCATATAAGTATTAAACTATATGTCAGTAGGAGCAGTTTAAAATCTCGATAAACATATGGATATTAAATCAAAGAGCACATTAAACCCTAAATCCAAAATAATAGTCTTAAACCCACAAGTTATAAATCTTCAAACCAACCACAAACCTTAAAACGCTTGAGGCCCACACTCTAACCTAGCTTTGTATAGGATCACATTTTAAAAAAAAATTATAGGATCATATTGATGATAGTCTTTTTGACTTTCCTGAGTTTTAAAAATAAGATATAAGGAAAAAAATAGTTTCAAATTTTAAGGAGATAAGAGTTAAATTTATAATAAAATGTTTAATGTTTTACTCTTTTTGGGCATTAGTTATTATGCATTGTTTCGTTTTAATTCTACTCCTTCTTAATATTTTGCTCTATGTGTACATTTAATTATCTATATCGTATTTTTTACTATATAATTTTATCATATTATCATTGCTATAAATTATGTATTTTTTGAAATTTGCAACATCTTTGTCCAAATTCATACCTAATATCCTCCTGATGTACTTTTGAGGGATTGAATATATTAATTTTTCTATTGAAATAGAAGATTATGACAAGAACAATTTTTTACTATTTATATTGTGAACTAATATTAATTATTTAGACTAGCAAATTATTTATTTTCCATTTTAGAACTAATTATACCTAAGTTATATTTTAAAATTTAAATGGCCCGTGTAAGAGCACAAGTACAAACTAGTTAATCAGAATGATAAAATAAAAATAAAAATAAAAAATGAATTAACAAATCACAATAAGACAAGTACTTAAACGACCAATGTACTCAATTTTTCTATATTAGATATTAGATATTAGATTTTTCCCAAGAGGAGAGTGCACAATATCATATGTGGCACAATCTTAGCATAAGACGAACTCACCCCAGTCACTTATACATCTTGCAAGTTCAGTACAATGTGTAAGTTGAATATGCTGAACAAGTACGTGACAATTTTTGCGAGGTTTTTGCACCTGTCCCCTCGAGCTATACACATTATTATTTTTTTAAATTCTAACATATTTGCATTAATTTTTACCCTCTTTCCACTTTTTACTAAATAACATTTCGCTCTTAAATTGCAAAAATTCCCTTCATCTTTGTGATTTTTGAAACAAGTAATTTTGAGATAGAATAAAAATAAAATCATTGAATTCATAAGAAAGTAAGAAAAGAAGAAAATAGGTAAATTCAAAAAAAATGAAATCTAAAATGGTGAAAATAATGAAATATGAGTTCCACTAACTTATGTAGAGTAACAATACACAAAAAAAAAATTACTAAACCCTATTAGCTATTAAAAGTAAGAAACAAATCATAATGAACAAATAATAATGATACAAAATTTGACCAAAATTCCTTTACTGTATTGTTTGATTAGTTCTATTATAGTTCCTAATATTACCACCATTATAAAAAATCAAAGTTGTAACAAAGTACTCAATTCTAACCCAATTCTGTTATTATAGTTAGAATTTTTCAATTTACTTCCCCATTTTTGGTTCAATTACGACCTAGTATTCATGAATCAGGGAATTTAGGATGGAAACAAAGAGATAATTTTTAGAACCCTTTTGTTGTCAATATTCTAAAAACGACATAAATTTTCAGTGTTGCTTAACAAGCAATTGCCAGCTTTTTCAAACTAGATAAATCAAAATTCGAGTGTTTTCTCAGTTCAATTAACCAACTATTTAATATTTCAATTTTAGCTTTCTGCACAACCCTAATGGATGGTAAAGCAAATAGTGGGATCTAGATGTGTTGTCTTTTTACTCATAATTTTGAAATGAATCTATTAATTTTAATAATTATATGATGACGCATTTTTGACATTTTTTTTGCATTTTCAGCTAAGACACTTTTATTCTTTATAACTAGTTTGTGCCAGCACTATTGTACGGGAAGCTCGCAAAGCAATGGGTCATGACAGGCAGCCCTGTCCACTGCCTCCTGACCATTGCCACCACTAGAAGTGGCAGGGGCTGGCGACGGCTGGCCGGTGGCCAGCGGGGTCGCGACGGCCACCCGTCGCCAGGCCAACAAGCATCACCCCCTCTACTCTTCTTGATCCTTTTTCGCCCGACTCAATTTCTACTTAAGGGGGCTTCTTCGGGGTTTTTGGGGTGTTTCTTAGGAGGTTTTACAACATATTTAGCTTAGGTTTAGCCACTAAAAACTCCATTAGGGGTAATAAACTTGGTAGACTAGGACTTGTTTGAGTGGATTTTAGATTAGGTTCTCTCTCTCTCTCTCTCTCTCTCTCTCTCTCTCTCTCTCTCTCTCTCTCTCTCTTTCTCTATTTCATATTTTGTTATCTTTTCTTTTATTTGAGCATGTTAGTTTGGATTATGTTTAGCTTGAGTGTTTAGTCTTTATTGTGATTTTGTGTTTAGTAGTTGTAATCCAAGTTAGATTGGGTTTATTTCTCTATTTTATGCTTGATTAATTTAGCTGTTAGCTTAGTTTATTTTGGGTTAAATTCTGATTGTGTGATGGTTAATACCTAATGTTGGCTTGGATTGTGATTAGCCTCTTGATAGCTAATTAGTCTTAGATTATGCCTAACTATACACAATTTATGTCTTGAACTGAGAGTTTTCTCTCATATCTGCCAAGTGTTCAATGAAATACTTGAGAGACTTTTCATCCATCTTTTAAGGAGATTGACTTATGCCAAGAGGTGAGGTCAATTAGCTAGTGTGGGAAAGAAGGTAGCCAAGATTTGGACATGAAAACAGTTTCGATCCTAGCTAGGTCAAATGGTTGCTAATCTGATGGTCTAATTAGGCTAACCCCATAAAAATAGTTAGTTAGACTAATTAGACTAGCTCATGGCCCTTGAGGGAAGACTTGTGTGGTCTTCGATGGTACATCCGATGATCTCTAGTTTTTAGTATAGGTTGGGTAGGTTAGGACTTGCCTCGGATACTTGCTTGGTCAATTGGTCCAATCATAACTCTAAGCCTCTTTTTTTGTGTTTGTTAGCTTAATTTAGTTTGTCTTTCTTTCCATTTCTCTTAACCTAACTTGAAACACTTGAGCTCATCCAAATAATTGAAACCTAACTCCTAGTTGACGATACCCCAAGTACTCGATGATAAAACTTGCACTTAGGGTTATAAATATTAAACTTCAATTCTTCCAATCAAGTTTTTGGGCACCATTACAAAGGAGTTGACGCATTTTAATATTGGGGTTTGCTTGAGGATTCGAGATTAGGCCTTTAAAAAAATCCAAAAAAAATTGAACAATCAAAAATTTTGGGAAAAAAATGAAAATCAAAATGGCTATTTTTCATTTACCTCAATTTAAGCATGAACCTTTTTGGCAATATTCATCTAGATTAAATGATTACCTACTCAATGTGTGCATTTCACATATGAAAAATGGGAAAAAAACAATCTTGTACTTGAGGGGATAACACATGAGGCTCGAGCCACTCTCGAGTCCATGTGCTATGGTGGTTTATGCACTTTAGATGTTGATGATATGCGGGACTTGTCTGAGTCTTTAGCTTGGTATCAATGGCAACATGGGAGTACGAGTAAGTCTTTTGTGTGGCCAACCCCCTTCCCTATGATTTGCATCCTCAATTCTATGTGTCGATCAATTTAGGGTTTCATTTCATCACCATTCCTCTTATCCTCATCTTGTGCGTTCTTATTGCAAATCTTCTGACCATGATGTAAATTCTTGTCCCTATTGTGATATTTCTGATGAACGCTATGCAAAACTTAATGCCCTAATAGAGACAATAAATAAACGACATGAGTGTTTTGTTAGTGAGATGAGGGAGCGTGACATATTATATGAAACTGACCCTAGTTTATCTTCCCCTACACATGAGGTTAGTCTTTATGATGATTATGAGTCTTCTTTTCCCCTATAGCCCAATTTTATGGTTCACACACTGTTAACCGGTCTAGAGGAAGTGATTGACCCTCCTTGATATCTTTCCCTTTGTTACTTCATCCTTGTCTAGCACACCTAGAGACACTACCATTGGTGACTTGACTTCACTTGCTTCTCACCTCCCTTTAGCTTAGTGCATGGGGATAGAGATAGGTGAGTCTTCTAAGGGTGATGCAAGAGTTGCTAAGGGTGATTTGCTTGATTGGTTGAAAGAACTTGCCTAGATTGAGTCATTTCTTGAGGAGGTTCCCTCTGTGGAGTAGAGTAATGATGGGGTGGTGGTTGGGGCGGCTCCTAACATTGAGCATATAGACCCTATTTGGACCGAGTCACTTAACTTAGTCCCCATTTCATCCTTCTTGTTTCCCACCACCTGCTCCCATGTGTATGCATTTCATGAGTCCTAGGTGATACTAGAGAGTATATTCCCTCCTTTGAGGCTTACTATGCATACCTAGAGGACGTTTCTAGGGATGGTCACGCGGAGTAATTTCTTTGGTCATGTTTTTGATTTTTCTATGGCATTTGGTAAGGTTAAGAGGGCACTGACTATCATTGCGATGATCTTATTAGTGTTCTCTTATTCATATCATTTTGAGATGCTTGCACTGACACATGATAAGCTGTTACGAGCGTTGACTGCATCTGAGTTAAAGACTCACGTCTTGAGTGATGTATATGAGTGGATAATGCCCCTCAAGCCTCCATAGCCCCATCTTAGAAATATGTAGTTAAGGCACAATCAGTACACGATCAGGTATAATCATTCTAACTCTTCTACCCTTCTTTTTGTGTTTCTCTTTCTTTTTCCTTTTTAGTTGTAGATATTAGGTTGTGTTTTTGTTGGTGATCAATATTAAGGTGAAATTTGGAATATTGTTGCGCCAATTGATGGGTATGATTACCTTTTGTGTGTCTTTTGTGCATAGTTGTGTTTTATTATAGGTGGTATTGTTAGATTTGTATATATTCATTATTAGTTGTGTTGGTTTTGTATATATGTGTATTCTTGTTCTCAATTGGGTGAGGTTCTGCTTTTGGGGGAGTCTGTTAGCTTGTGTATATCTGTGTTCATAAGGTATCCTTATGTGCTTTGTTTTCTTTCTTGTTTTATGTGTTTTTATGGTTAGTTATGGCTTCTATTCTCCCAATGAGAACATTTTGAGATCTAGTTGTGTGGGTGGCGTTGTCATATACCCTTTTGTTCATTTGTGAAAATTTTTCATTTTTTTCAATTTTTGTATAGTTTTTCTTTTTGGCTTTGGGGCACTGTTGTGCATTTATGATTGGTTTTTGATCTTTAATAGCTTGGTTGCTAGCTTGTGCTAGGTCGAACATGCATGATGGAGCACTTGTCTACAACATAATCTCCGATTTTTCATCAAAACTACATTTCACATGTTTAGTTTTGTGCCTACCTTGTATACTTGACCATTGACTTTCGCTGTTATTTGTTGAAATTTGAGTTAGGCGACATTTTACTTGGTTAATTCTGGCTTTATCAAAAAAAAGAAAGGAGAAAATGTGGATGCAAAAGGAAGCTTGACTTCAGTACCTCTATTTGCGTTTAAATAAGTGCTTTGCACATCCAAATAAAACCGTAAAAAGGGAAGAAGCCCAAAGATGTACTAAGTTGTTCCTTCGAGAGTTCAAGGCCTAATAAGCCAATAACCATTCGGGCGAAGAAGCATAAGGAGAAAAGTGGAAAACAAAAAAAAGATGAAAAAAACCAATTAGTGAATATGACCTAATAAAAGGGAGTCATAAGCCAAGTGGAGATGACCTATTGCCTAGTTTTAGCGTACCATTAAGGGTCAACACACTTTGCACTGAGTGCCAAGGTGTAAATATTATATCATTTTGCTATGTGGGGTGAAAAATAAGAGGCGAGATGCATCGATAGCCTATGTGTGTCTTGAATACATGTTTTGCTTGTATATGACTTAGTAGCTTGGTTGTTAGGGTGATACAATCGATCAGGATGTGTACATATTTTTCCTTTGCCTTGTTTACATGCTTTGTTTTGGAAAAAAAAATCAAAAATTATTTCAAAGATTTTGTGGGTATATCTTCTGCAAACCCTCACAAGGTCTCACTCGTCCACTAGGGGAACCAAGAGGTTTTAAGGGCTTGTTGCATATGCTTAATGCCACTTTTATTCCTACGAAAGTGAGTTATGCTCTTAGGTTAGTGTTTCCTTTGTTTTGCTCAAGGATGCACAAAAGATAGGCTTGGAGGTATTTGATCGGGGTACTGAATTGTTAAATTTTACATGCATCTCTCACCCAAATTTAGCTCATATAATGTTAAATTTTACATATTAGTTGAGCTTTCAACAATGAGTCATGCACATAAGCTCAAATGAGGTTCCATCCCAAAACCAATTGGCAATAGGTCGAGTAACTCACAAGCTTATATACATGCTCAAGCCCTTCAATTTTATCAATGTGGGACAACACCTACTTTTATATTCTTTGTATTCTTATCAACATGGGACAATACCTACTTTCATACTCCAACATGCCCTCTCACGTGCGGGCTACTAACAAGGCCCAACACGTGCACACAATTTTAATCAAACGAGGACGATGGCAACCCAAGATCGAGTAACCCACTCTGATACCATGTTAAGTTTTACATATTAATTGAGCTTTCAACAATGAGCCATGCACAAAAGCTCAAATAAGGTTCCATCCCAAAACCAATTGGCAATAGGTCGAGTAACTCACAAGCTTATATACATGCTCAAGCCCTTCAACTTTATCAATGTGGGATAACACCCACTTTCATATTCTTTGTATTCTTATCAATATGGGACAATACCCACTTTCATACTCCAACACGCCCTCTCACGTGCGGGCTACTAACAAGGCTCAACACGTGCACACAATTTTAATCAAACGAGGACGGTGGCAGCTCAAGATCGAGCAATCCGCTCTGATACCATGTTAAATTTTACATATTAATTGAGCTTTCAACAATGAATCATGCACATAAGCTCAAATGAGGTTCCATCCCAAAACCAATTGGCAATAGGTCGAGTAACTCACAAGCTTATATACATGCTCAAGCCTGTCAATTTTATCAATGTGGGACAACACCTACTTTCATATTCTTTGTATTCTTATCAACATGAGACAATACCTACTTTCATACTCCAACACGCCCTCTCACGTGCGGGCTACTAACAAGGCCCAACACATGCACATAATTTTAATCAAACAAGGACGGTGGCAACTCAAGATCGAGCAACCCGCTCTGATACCATGTTAAGTTTTACATATTAATTGAGCTTTCAACAATGAGCCATACACATAAGCTCAAATGAGGTTCCATTCCAAAACCAATTGGCAATTGGTCGAGTAACTCACAAGCTTATATACATGCTCAAGCCCTTTAATTTTATCAATGTGGAACAACACCTACTTTCATATTCTTTGTATTCTTATCAATATAGGACAATACCTACTTTCATACTCCAACACGCCCTCTTACGTGCGAGCTAATAACAAGGCCCAACACGCGCACACAATTTTAATCAAACGAGGACGGTGGCAACTCAAGATCGAGCAACCCGCTCTGATACCATGTTAAGTTTTACATATTAATTGAGCTTTCCACAATGAGTCATGTACATAAGCTCAAATAAGGTTCTATCTCAAAACCAATTAGAAATAGGTCGAGTAACTCACAAGCTTATATACATGCTCTAACCCTTGAATTTTATCAATGTGGGACAACACCCACTTTCATATTCTTTATATTCTTATCAATATGGGACAATACCCGCTTTCATACTCCAACACGCCCTCTCACGTGCGGGCTAGTAACAAGGCCCAACACGTGCACACAATTTTAATCAAACGAGGGCGGTGGTAACTCAAGATCGGGCAACTCGCTCTGATACCATGTTAAATTTTACATATTAATTGAGCTTTCAACAATGAGTCATACACATAAGCTCAAATGAGGTTCCATCCCAAAACCAATTGGCAATAGGTCGAGTAACTCATAAGCTTATATATATGCTCAAACCCTTCAATTTTATCAATGTGGAACAACACCCACTTTTATATTCTTTGTATTCTTATCAATATGGGACAATACCTACTTTCATACTCCAACATATAATAATATAATTTTTAGGATTTTTACTTGCTTTATTTACTTTTACATATAATAAGTGCGATCGAGCAAACCACAAAAAAAGTAACGAAGATGGAACCAGAAAAGCCAGTAGATTGCAAAGCAAGAGGTGAAGACAGGTGGCCGTGGCCACCACCTCCTGAGTATCACCCCCACTATAGGTGACGGGGGTTGGTGATGGCTAGCGCCCCCACCACTCTTCTCGCCCTTTTTCACCCGACTCAATTTCTATTTAAGGGGGCTTCTTTGGAGTTTCTCAGGGGTTCTTAAGAGGTTTTTGCAGAGCTTTTAGCTAAGGTTTAGCCACTAAAGACCCTATTAGGGGTAATAAACCCGGTAGATTAGGATTTGTTTGGGTGGATTTGGACTCAAGCATGTGAATTTTGACCGCCATTCAAGCAATCACTAAGTTTTCTCTTCTCTTTTGCTCTCTTTGTATTTCATATTTTATTATCCTTTTTTTACTTAAGCATGCTTGGTTAGATTATGTTTAGCTTGAATTTTTAGTATTTATTGTGATTTTGTGTTTAGTAGTTGTTTTAATCTAAGTTAGATTAGGTTTATTTGTCCATTTTATGCTTGATTAGTTTAGTTGTTAGCTTAGTTTATTTTGAGTTAAATTGTGATTGTATGATGATTACTAGCTACTTTTTGTTGGCTTGGATAATGATGAGCCTCTTGATGGCTAATTAGCCTTAGATTGTGCCTAACACCACCTAATTTATGCTTTGAACTTAGAGTTTTCAATCGTGCCCACCAAGTGTTCGATGAAATGTTTGAGAGAGATTTCATCCATTTTTTAGGGCAATTTACTTATTCTGAGTAGTGAGGTTAATTAGCTATTGTGGGGGAGGATAGCCAGGATTTGGACATAAAAATAGTCCCGATCCTAGCTTGCTAATCTAGTGGTCTAATTAGGCTAACATCGTGAAAATAGGTGGTTAGACTAATTCAGCTAGTTCATTTCCCTTGAGGGATGGCTTGGGTATTCTTCAATGGTGCAACCGCCGATCTATAGTTTTCAGTATAGGTTTGGTAGGTTAGGACTCGCCTCAATTACTTGGTTCGTCAATAGGCCCAATCATAACTCTAAGCCTCTTCTTTTGTGTTCGCCAGCTTAATTTGGTTTGTCTTTCTTTCTTTTTCACTTAGCCTAACTTTAAACACTTAAACTAATCTCGGTGCTTGAAACCTAAGTACTCGACGATAAACCTTGCAGTTGGAATTATAAATATTAAAACTTCAATTCTTCCAATCACTAATCCAACTGAAGCCAAATAAAATAGGAAGAGTTAGAGTTTTAAATGCCAAGTTGATCTAGAGCATATGGTGGAGAAAGATGAACTGTGCCATCTAAGAAACCCTAAGTTGCTAAGTGATAAGAAATGCAGTGATGTGGGTCCTCCAAGGAAGAAAGTGTTCGATTTTTGTCAACTTGGTGGTCACAAAGTGATTGATATTAACTAAAAAATAAACCAGGATGTAACGGGGGAAGAAGTGAGCTACCAGAAAGCCAAGAGGTTTCACCATGCCTAAAAGGAGTCAAGCTATGGTGAAAACTAATGGACATCGAGACGGCCCATTGGAAATGAGAGGCACACCTATGAACATAGTAGAGGAGATCAGTGGAAGAGAGGAGAGTGGAACATTCGATTGCTATGGTTGTAAGTGAAAAATGACAAATCTCCGATGAACAAGGGCAGCAAGGGTGTGGTAATTGGCGGTAGGGATAGGGACAGTGGAGCAGCAGACATCATAGACAAAGTTTAAGGAGTGGTGGGAACTGAGTTGGAGCCTATTGCTAGGCCGTGCCTACGCTTGCTGTGTAGGCCTACGGCATAGAAGGGGGTGCTTGCCATAGCTAGGTTGGTTGCCAGGTGGTAGGAAGGGTGCCGAAAGGGATGAATGAAAACCCTAGCCAAAAGAAAACTTAAGAGGCAAGCAAAGAAAAAAAAAAAGGGTTAGGCTAAGGCCCTAATACTATTTAAATGTAGTTATAAGGCTTTGTCCTAATTGGGGAGTCTAATGCTATATTTATTTCAATTAAGAAAAATAGAAAAATTAGATGTTTGTCCTTTATACACTATTAATTGACATCAATAATATTGATTACATCAAGAGAAACACCATACTACTGTAGAAGTGCATCCCTATCTGATTTGTCGTGTCCCCGTATTCAACCAACAATTTGACATAAATAGAAATTGGCTTCTTTGTAACAAACGAGTAGAGTCTTTAACTAGATCGTTGGTGTAAATTTTAGGTTTGATGGACAGAATGATTAGTTCCTCATAGACAAAGGGCATGTGTTGGTAAGGAGTTTTTTGGCACCAAAAAGAGCTTTTTATGCCAATGGGTTGTTTGACCCTTGTCAAAAAGCTCTTTCGGGTGTTTGGTTTAATAACTTTTTGTATTAGCTTTTTGCAACCAAAACGCTAATTCATAAAAAGCTCTTCAAACGAGCTTTCTCAATGACCTTTTTGCCATTCATCATTATAATTACGATATTGTCCTATAATTTTTGACAAAATAACATTCAATCCGGGAAGGTAATATTTTCTCCATACTTATTTGCTTTGGTAGGAGCCCTTTTTTAATTTTTCTTCTCATTCTTTTTTTTAATAGTTATTTTGTGGATTGGGTTGAAATAAGCTATATTTTCCTCATTTAAGGCGTTAAAGCACACATCTAAGGCCTAAAAATTTGCTTTATATTATAAATATATACTATAATGTAAAAGTCAAACAAGGGGGAATCATAGATTTCTTAACCTACTTTGAAAACTTGGAGATAGTGATTGGGTGTCTCATTTTTATGTGAAGTGACTTTAATTTAACAGTGTTCTCTAATTTAACAAATAATTTACCTTATTTACCTTACATAATGAATAAATATTCTTATATCAATTAATTTTCAATTATTATTAACAAAGAAATTAAGTTTTTCCAAACAAAAATATTTTGATAATAAATACCAAATTTGGGTGAAGGTATAAATGCAATTTTATGTAACACACAATTCGTAATTTCTTTTTGTTCATATTGAAAAGAAAATAAATATTCAATAAAAACAAATGTGTTCTTAAAAAAGTAAGAAAATTATTTTCTAGACAATAGTGAAATTATACCAAATAATTTTGTTAGAAACAACCAATTTTGCAAAGCACTTTTTCCATAAAGAGTTAATGTGATCAATTAAATACCTAATGCAATCAGCTAAAAACTAACAGCTAATGTAATCAGCTAATAGCTAAAAACTTTTTTCATAAAGAGTTAATGTGATCAATTAACCTTGTTATGAATAGAAGAGTGCATCGTGTTCTTCTATGCTTGGAATCTCTAATAGAATCTCTTGGAACTCCTTGACATACTCCCGAACCTAATCGTCTTTGTGCTGAAGGAATCGAAGCTTGGCCCTAGCCTCGTATTCGACATCTTCTGTATAGAATTATTTTTTGAGTTCCCTCTTGGACCCATCCCATGTATTGATGGGATTATATTGTCTCCAGACATTATCATACTTGTGATGCCACCAAACAAGTGCAACATCCTTAAAAGAAAAGATGGCATTACTCACCTTTTGAACATCATCCTCGATACCCATTGCCCTGAAATACGCTTCGAGCCCCCAAAGGAAGCCATTTATCTCCCTTGCACTCCTAGCTCTATCAAAGGCAGGTGGTCTTGGTGCATCCCCCTTTGGAGCAGTGGATACTTGGACGACTACACTGTTGGTCAACGCGACTATGCACACCTTGATTTGCGCCTCCAAAGCCTCAATCTTTGCCTTGTATGCCTCAACCTCGGCCTTGTAAGCCTCGACCTCGGCCTTGCAAGCTTGGAGCTTGCCATCCTTGGCATAGCCATGTGCATCTCGCCACGAAGCTCACCCATGTCCCCGTGGACTCGAGCTCCTCGATGCGTTTATTCCTATCCTTGACCCTACCTGTTAGGGCAGACATTGAGTTAGTGAACTCCGTAGGCCTATCCTCTACAAGGACCATCACGTAGGCTCCGATACTACTTGTCACGAGGCCATTACTCTCTCCCCAAGAGGCCAGTTTGATAGGGTGTGCAATATCACCATTTATAAGCACAGGGCCCTATCCGATGTGGGACTCTTATCCATGACATATAGCAGTGGTTATATAAACTGAATAGGATCTCACCTCCTTAATCCAAGATCCTATTATCAAGTAGCCGCAAACTGAGCATATATAGCCCCTATGATGAATATGATCCCCTATCTCTAGCCTCACTAGACTTGAAATAATACCAAAACCTTAATCTGGGTTGTCAAACATCACAATGAATTCCGTTAAGGAGACCATGGAGGCACTAGTTTCTCCTTCATATATTTCCATAATTTCTCTCTCCCTACCTGAAGGGGTGTACATGGCTCTCAAACGCTTAATGCACTTCGTGGCATCCGCTTTTCAAAGCAGCCTATTGTTTTTACTGTGTGATGGGGCCTGCCAAAAGGCTATAAATATGAGATGCTTTTGGGGAGAGGGGGTGCTATGATATTGATAAGTCCTTTAAGTGCACAATATTTTGTGGTCATTTTGCTGCATTTTTAGAGAGAATTTTGTGCTTTATGTTATAATTTATACTCCTTTTCCCGTTTTACACTTGGGCATGATTCTTTTATGTGTTTTGTAGGTTTTAGACCATTTTACCACAAATTTGACCATAAATGACTATAGTTTGATTCCCCACGAACACCCCCAAGTCATCATGTCTGTGGAAGAAAAAAAGAACAGAAGAATGTCAAGCCAGTGGCCACTACGAATAGTCTGTGGTGGTGCTAATGGTCCGTGATGTTGCCCACGGTCAGTGGTGTCTTTATTTCCCTCGACCTCATGACCTTTCGACTTCTATGCAGTTTTAATGCCATTGATTCTCGTGACTGTTCGGCTTCCAGGAGTTTCACTATAAAAAGGGTGCTTTCAACCTAATTTCAACACATCTCATCCATTTTTATTTTTCCTCTCTTCAATTTTATCAATTAGATTACGGTTTTAGAAAGAGAGAGAATTAAAGTGAAGGTTTGCAAGGATTTCATACTGGGTTTGCAATTGACGAATTCAAGCGCGTTACTTGGCGGAGCATTTCTTTTCTCTTCTCTTCTCTTCTCTTTTCTAATTTAGATTTAGTTTTGTAATTTCGATTGTGATCTTGTTTTGATTTTGGATTTATGCAAATTTCTTGATTTGCTGTTCATCTCTTTGAGCATTTTGGAATTGTTAGATTGTTTCATTAGATCTTAGATGTTTATTTTCTTGCAAGAAATTTGATCACTTTCTTGCATCTTTTGGGTATTGGATGAGAAACTAAAAGGTGAAATTCAATACTTGAACCATAGGATTTCACTTTATTGTATGGAGTCTTGAGAGAGCACACCAATTGAGAAGTCACAAATATGATAATCGCATGCTTAATGATCCTAAAATAATCGAAAGCCCTTCAATAATGGTAATTGGTTAGATTTAGGTGTTTCACTTCACCTTGAATGAAGGTTGTGATGCTTTAATTATCGGTTTTATGATAACCAATTGAGGAAGACATGCTTGATTCATACATGAATTGAGAGATTGCTAGTTTTGTATAATTTCTTGATTATTTATCCATTAGATCAGATAGTTGGCCTCTTGGAATCAGCCTCTCTATGAGTAGGAATGCCGGTAGAGGTAAGGTTACCTATAGCTGGATCTTCCTAGACCTCGCGAAAGCGGGACCCATACTGGGAGTTATTATTGTTGTATCAGATAGTTAATTAGTTTAATTTCAATATCAAGTATTAATTTGCTTAGCTTGTCTTGGCATAATATAACCCAATAGATCAATCAGGTCTTTGTGGGATTGACCTTGATTTGCTACAACGCCACAGTGCACTTGTAGGCCTATCATGTTTTTTGGCGCCGTTATCGAAGACTAGTGTTGGATATTGGATTTTTCTCTATAAGTTTGACTAAGCATTTTTTGTTTTTTTATTTGAAAAAGAAAACCAAAAAATTGTTTGCATGATTTTCTTGCTCAATATGGTTATTTTATGGATACATGAGAAATTGTAGACGTTGTTGATGCGGGTGTGAATAGTAAAACCCGACTGGTTTAGGGTATTGGGGTTTTTATGGTAAAAATGTTGATAAGGCATCGTATTTGCTTGAGTGGATTGCTTGGGATTCATTTGAATTTGAGAAGGCTAGTTGTGTTTCTGGCTATTCGTTCCTTGATCCTTGTGCATTCTATGCTAGATCTTATTATGCTCCTTTTTGGTGTGATTTGTGTAATTCTTATGACCGTGCTACTAATTTGTGTCCTTATTATGCTTGCTATGTGCAACCTGACTTTGCATCATCCTGGGATAATACTGATGTTGTCCTAACATTACCTGATTCATCCTCTCCTTTAGCTCTGTGCATGGGGCTCGAGGTGGGTAAGCCCTTTAGGGTAGTTGTTGAGTTTGATATTACTGATGCATATTTTAACTTGGAAGATAATTTAGATGAGGTGCATGATCTAGATAAGACTCCTTTAGAGGAGTCACGTGGTATGTTTATACATGATGAGTCTCCTAGTCTTAGTTGTGATAATATTGTTCTCCCTAATCCCCTTGTTCATTCTCATGTTTCACCCATTTATTTATTACCCTCTACTTCCCCCGAGTATTACATCGATGTGTAATCCTATGATTTGTGATGCTAATAATTATTTCGGCTATGAGGATAACATATTTAGTATGCTTGGTGGGAATGTTGAGGATTATGTGTCCCTAGGTTATTTTAGAGGGTATGATCCCTCCATTGACCCTAATTCTTTATGTCTAGAGGGCTGGCCTAAGAAAGTCATGTGGACTACATTCTTTAATCCTTCCTATAATTTTTCTAAGGCCATTGATAAGGTTAAGAGGATTGGTGTGGCTTTCTTTATTGCCTCTTCCTTGTATTTTCTAAATTACGGTCCTAGAAGTTTGATAAGTTCCTGCATATGTTGACGGCATTTGATTTAATAAGTTGAGTCTTGAAGATGTGTTAGAGTGGCTGATGCTCCATATGCCCCGTTTGCATGGAGGCCTTAGCATATGTGCACTCAACGCCTGACTTGGTGAGATTGTTATGTTTTGTTTCCTTTTGCTTCTTTTACTTTCTTTTCTTTGAATAATAATGCTTTATCTAAGCACAGGGGAAAGGTAGCTTTATGTTTTTCATTTTGGTTATTAGCTTGCACACTATTCAGAGCATATAGGGTTAGGTTTCTTTTTGTTTACACTAGCATGTTAGATTTAGTTGCATTTTAGACTTGCATATAGGATTGTATATGGAGATGGTGAGGATTGGTTTGAGATAACCTCTAATGATGCTTTTGTTTAGGCGTAATAACTTTCATGAGCTTCAATAACTTTTGATGTGTAATCTCTTTTGGTGCCCAAATTTGTGAAGGTTTTGTAAACATTTCTTGTTTTGACCCTTGTCTTATTTGAAAACTTTGGTATCCCTTAAAGTCCTTAGCACTAATATTGATACATGAGAGTCATTTAATGAGCTAATTGTAACTTTAGTAGATGTCCTATGAGATTTTGAGCCCTATTTGGACTAATCATTATATTTAGTCTCATGTTTCTTTCATGTGTGCGATTCTTCCACGTTGCATCTCTAGAACTTGCCATCACTCTTGTTCAAAACCACATTAGCATGTGCATAGTTGATGATATGATAGATGCATTTCTTTCTTTGAATTTTTTAGCCACGCAACCAAATAGCCTACCCTTATATTACATATTTTTCCCCTTTGATAGCCCCTTTGAGCTATAATCCTTTTCTTGTTATGAACACTTCATATTAACCCCTGGCCCAACACATATTCCTAACCTTTGAGGCAAGTCTATGGAGCATCACATCACCTATCTAGTGGGTGAATTTGGGGATAATTGAGTTTAGGGTGGCTTTGGTATATTGGTTTGTTGAGGCAATGATGACATTGAGCATTTACTTTATTTCTCTCTTATTTAGGTTGTGTATATGTATTATTTGTTAAATTGTGACTTGAAAATTAGTGGTTTTATACCTTTCAATAATTGAAATTTTCATTTCATTTCCCAAATAAGAACAAAAGAAAAAAAACAAGAAGAAAAAAATCATGTTCAAAAAAAACAAAGAGAAAAGACAACGAAAAAAAAGGAAGAAGAAAAAACCCAAAAAAAAAAAAACACTCAGTGATTGACATTGGACATGTAGACAGCTTGAGTTCTTTATTGGTCAACTCATTTTCTACTTGATTCATGAGGTATGTTCATTGAATTGTTAGAATTTGGAATGTTGGTGAACTTTATGTTTTTTAGTGCTTTGTTAGTTGCTCCCTAGTCACTTGACTAAGTAGCTCCACATTATCCCAAATGCATTTGTCCACGGCTTTTCCTGAACCCTTCTACCCCACATTACAACCCAAGTGAAGTCTTCTTGATTATCTTATGCACACTGCATTCTAGTGGTGGAGAATTTGAGAGTCTTTGCAAGTATATGGTAGATTGTATCTTTGGAATGAGCCTTGAGTGAACCTAAGCTATATTTCAAACACATGAGTGAGAGTGATTTACATTTTCCTAAAGTGAGGCTCTACTAGTCAATTTAATTCCATGTGCTTGCATGACATGCTTTGTGGTTCGCTAGGGGTGATCAAGTTTGATATCGAGCTTGCGGTCTCGTACTTTTTTCTAAAACGTCCACCTTCCCCTGGTTTTGAAATATTTTACACGCTATTTAGGGTTGTCATTGACTGATATTCTCGCTTGTAATATGCTATGGCTTGCCCACTTTAAGGAGGTTGTTATGTATTTGAGTCTTAGATACATCTCACCTTGTCCGATTTCTCTAGTGTTTGCTTGAGGACAAGCAACAGTTTAAGCATGGGGGACTTTGATAAGTCCTTTAAGTGCACACTATTTTGAGGTCATTTTGCTGCATTTTTAGGGAGACCTATGTGCTTTATGTTATGATTTATACTCATTTCGCCATTTTACATTTGGGTATAGTTCTTTTCTGTGTTTTGTAGGTTTTGGACCATTTTACACCAAATTTGACCATAAATAAGTGTATTTTGGCTCCCCACGGACACCCCAAGTTACCATGCCTGTGGAAGGAAGAAAGAACAGAAGACTGTCGAGCCAGTGACCACCACGGATGGTCCGTGGTGGAAAAATCCGTGGTGGTGCCCACAATCCGTGGTGTCTTCATTTCCCCCGAGGCTGTTTGTTTTCTCACGACTTTTCAATTTCCAGACAGTTTAATGTCTTTAATTCTTGTGGCTATTCGGCTTCAATAAGTTCCACTATAAAAAGGGTGCTTTCAACCTCATTTCAGCACATTCCATCCTTTTCTGTTTTTCCTCTCCTCAATTTTATCAATTTGATTAGGATTTCAAAAAGAGAGAGAATTGAAGTGAAGATTTGCAAGGAATTCATACCGGGTTTGCAATCGATGGATTCAAGCGCGTTACTTTACAGGGCATTTGTTTTCTTTTCCCTTATCTTCTCTTCTTTTTTCTAATTTTGGTTTATGTTTTGTAATTTCGATTATGATTTTGTTTTGTAATTGAAGTGAATACTTATGTTCTTGGTTTGCTATTCATCTCTTTGAGCATTTTGGAATTGTTAGATTGTTTTATTGGGTCCTAGATGTTTATTGTCATGCAAGAAATTTGATCACCTTCTTGCATCTTTTGGGCGTTGGATGAGGAACTGAAAGGCGAAATTCAATACTTGAACCGTACGATTTGACTTGATTGTATGGAGTCTTAAGAAAGCACATCAATTGAGAAACCACGAATATGATAATCACATGCTTAATAATCCTTAACAAATTAAGAGCCCTTGAGAAATTGTAATTAATTAGATTTAGGTATTTTCGTTCACCTTGAAAGAGGGTTGTGTAACTTCAAATATCAGTTTCAAGATAACCAATTGAGGAAGAAATGCTTGATTGATACATGAATTGAGATATTGCTACTTTTGTGTAATTCCTTGATTATTTATCCATTAGATTAGATAGGTGATTAGTTCAATTTCAATATCAGGTATTGATTTGCTTAGCTATCTTGACAGAATATAACCTAATAGATCAATCAAGTCTCTATGGGATCTATCTTGATTTGCTACAACACCACTGTGTGCTTACGGGCATATTAGATATGCTCTTTTGCCTTCATTGTTTTTGTCTTTTTTCAATAACATTGCCGAGCATGCTTGTTCCCTTTTAGTTTTTTGATTTTCCTTTTTGTTTTAGCCTCACTTTTCTTGGCCACCTCCCCTTTTAAAAATTTTTAAAATCCACCCTTTTATTATTTTTTAATGCTTTATGTGACTATGTAGGGATTATTTAATTAAATCAATTTTGATCTTATGAACTTTTTTTTGAACTCTTTTTTTCTGAGAACTTAAATTAATATTTTTTCTTTTTTTGCATTAGAAAACTGCTGAATTGACTACTCCCCCTATTAGGTCATGAAATGAGATCGACTTTTGAGACAGGAAATTATGTCTCCTCGTAGATTTGATTTTTCACAGGAGACTCCCTCACTTAATCTAGTTGGAGTCGACTTGGATTTCTTCCTTCTCATTGCAACTCCTCTAATTAGATTGCAAAGTAAGGTCAACTTTTAAGACGAGAAATTGTTTCTGTCTGTAGATTCGATTTTTTGATACGAGAGTCCCTCACTTAATCTTTTTGGTGGCGACTTGCCTTTCTTCATTCACCATGGTGCATTTTTTGGATTTATCCTCAAATTCCAAGAAGCTAACTGTCATCTTGGACAAAGAAGATGATCCAATTAAAGAAGGTGTAACTCTCCAGGTAGGCATGCTAACGCCTCTATTGTGCGAGTGCTCTTTACTTCATAGCTATCTTCAGTCCCTTCTCAAGAAACAACACCCTTACTTCGCCATCGCATCATGGATGGGATACTGTCCTGTGGCAACTTGTCACCTTGCTTATCTGATAACGTTTTCATACCATGCTGTTGGGAATGGCTCGAAGACGTTTTTGGCAGCAACAAAGAGAGACTTATCGAGTAGAGGCTTTACGATGGACAGTATGCATCCTTATTCTGCTATAACAAGCGTCTCACCATTTTCGAAGCATTCGATGAACTATAGTGCCATACTACCAACACCTTTTACACAGAGAACGGAGACATGTGAATCTCTATATGGGATTTACAGATTATAAGTGGACTTCCAGCTGGCGGTGCTTACTACAAAAGTCATTCCATTTGCTAAAGAACTCCTTTCTGTAGGACTTAGAGATAATAACACTCCCATAACTTGCTCCTTTCTCATCTTTATATTTCATAGTCTATACAAAATGTTCATGGCATCGTTCAGCTTCCTGCTTCTAAATGGATACAATTCTAATTCCGGGGGCGATAGATATATACAGCTTATTCCAGCCGTGACAATAGAAAGTTGGTTAAAACTCTAACAAATACTTCCTATCTGTCTAGCCTAATTACTCCTCGCTCATCGCAAACTAAGAGGGACAACAATCCTTTTATGATGCTCAACATTCTTAAGGCTATAATCGAAGAAACCTACCTTACCGGCTTTATTTCCTACTGGTTATGCTCCTTTGTGCTACCAATTGAAGTAGTGTCCTTTATTCGCCTAGCTATATTTGTAGCTACAAGCAAGCTTACCTGTAGTGAATTTCTAAAGCTAGTAATTCTTATCTTGGCTACCATTTATTGGGGGTTGAATAGAATTTCTATAGCTAGGAGCTTGAAGACATTGGAAATCATTTTTCTTATTCATTATGTTTATGGATGTTTGGGGACTTACTTTAGAACTAATTTTGATTATCCTTGTCATAGCCATCCTAAGACGGTCAGGTTCTTGGGTGAAAAGATGAATCAGATCCTGAAGAATCTCAAGAGTTATTGAAATGCAAGGATCCATCTATCATGTGAATGCTATAATGAAGGATAAATCAATGACTTTAGTTGACACCCAGAGTTTATCCCCAAGTTAGGGGACATATTTGATTTGCCTTCATTTTGGGTTTTCAACCCTGTGGTAAGGAAGAACAACTATGATTGAGCTGTACTTCCCCTGCAAGTTGGGCGATAGTTTTGGCTTCTATCAAAGATGTGCTAAGTGAGTCATGAATGAATGATTGGTAGGGCATCTTAGAAGATGTAGTTAGCTATTGGCTCAACATGATAGAATATATAATAAGATCTAGCATTACCATTCCTGATTCCCCTACTAAGAAGTCTACATTGGTCACTGTCGCATATGCTAGCTAGTGGTGATCTTCACGCGGTGATGTTTTCCCTCAAGGACGCAAACAACCTAGAGGCGATATTGTGTAATCATGAAGAGCTGCCAGATCAAGAGTTGTTGATGATACCTCTACCGTAGTTGTTAATTCTGAAAAAGTGAGTGCACATAAGCCAGCCATGCATCATAGTAATGAGCATGCCCTATCCCCAGCTGAGCTTAGAAAAGAAGGAGGTAATAGTTCCTCGCTAGGAACATACACATCTCCTCAGAGAAGGATAATGTGATCCCTTGGGAAGGAGGAGATTCACGCCTTGAGATTCTTAGATATCAGGACCTCTATTAGTGGAATAAAAAATTTGTTAAGCTTAAAGAGCAAATCAGACAGTGCAACAAAACTGCGTAGCTCCAAAGCCAAATTTAACAATGTGACCCCCTCACTTAAATCAAAGAGCAAAGCAAAGAGGGAGGTGTATATTGTTATCGTGCCCCTTTCCCATTTGTGTTCTTTTTTTAGCTATTATAATCCTCCTTTTAATGTAGGGAGATACTGCTGAAGTCAGAGATAGACTTAAGGCTGCATCTGGTAACAAAGACACGAAAGCCACCTAGATTGTGCCTGTTGCTATGTCATCTTAGGATGATTCCATTGAGTTAATGTCCTCACCAGTGAAGCAAGCAAATCAGTTTCAGTCTCTTACCCCTTTCGTTTCAACCTACTTTCTAAGGAGAATTGCTTCTAGTGTGTTCAATGATTTGGCCTTAAGTGTGAAACAATGTTTTCAGCAACAGTTGGGAAAGTTCAACCCAAAGTTAGAAGCTAACATTATAAACATCTGCCAAGAAGCTGAGTAGATATATGAAACCTTCTCATTCTTCTAGGTAGACTTTGGGGTTAAAGAATATAGCCGAGGCATATCTGAACGAAGTCGGGTAGTACCTGAAGTTGTAAACCCAACTAAAAGGTCGAACTCTTGTCAAAGATGTGCTAAATAAGCAAGCAGCCTTATTAGTCAAACTCAAAAAAGCACATGCTTCAGTAGAAAAGGTTAACACACAGTTTGATGAGGCAACTGCTGCTATGCCTAAGCTCATAAGCGAAGGAAGTTACTTAAGGCTAATCTTGAATGACTAAAAGCGAATGAGCTCAAATTGCAAGGCAAATTAGCAGAGACTGAGGCTTCATTGAAGAAAGCCAAAGATGGCGTATCTACTCTTAAAAGAGAGGTTGCTGATTTAGATGTCGCCCCCTAAGTTACTACAGGTGAAATAGCTCAACCTGAGACAGCGAAGAAATGTGTCTAAGAACTTTTAGGCACATTGGATGCCTAAACTATGTCTAGTGGCTTCGTCTCAGAAAGTTTTTTTTTCACTTCTTTATTTGCAACGTGTCAGTTTTTTAGACTCAATATAGTTTTGTTGGAATTAACTTTGATTATATTGCAAGAAGCTGAATCTCTCAATTTCAGGTTTAGGTAATAATATATAGTGATTAGAAATAATCAAAACCAATGAGCATCGACAAATTTTATTTATTCATTTTTTTACGGCTGTACATGGGAAATATGCCTTTGTTACTTATTTACCTAAACAGAATGTAGCACCCTAAAGGATCAAGCCATATCTAGTTTAATAACATAGCTTTTTTTTTTTTTATCGTTCATAGTTTAGACTCCTGTAGGCCAGGAGTATTACAAAAGAATTAGACTTGAAAGAATGAGCAATTTAGGCTCTTAGTTACGAGCTTTACAAACATCATATTTCAAGGATAGTAGCGTTTTAAGAACTTGCCATGTATGAGTCCCACGCACACCCCATCAGCGTTAACTATCTTGTAGGCACCATTTGTGTAACTTTTCTAACCACATAAAGACCATCCCACTTGGAAGTGAACTTACTTCTAGTCTTGTGAGAGGCAATGAACAGCCTTCTCACTTCTAGCACCTCGTCTCCAACCTGAAACGAGCGCAATCGAACCTTTTTGTTGAACACCCTTGATAGACGAGCTTGGTAGCATTCTAACTTCTATCACGCCTGAAGTCCTTTCTCACCGAGGCCTCCAACTCAGCTAAGTGAAGACTGTGATTTTCGTCTTCCATCAAGCCTTCCTAAATAATGATTCAGAGTGATGGGATTTGGAGTTCCAATAGTAGCAGCACTTAAAATCCATACATTAAAGCGAATGGAGTCAACTGTGTTGCTGTCTTAAACATGGTTTGGTATGCCCAAAGAGACTCCCCTAATCTTTCCTGCCAATCTCATTTACACTTTGCAACAACATTTTTAAGTGATTAGCAAAGTGTTTTGTTAAAGGCTTCTGCCAGGCCACTTGCAGGGGCATTGTACATATAAGACTTGTATTGGACAAACTTAAACTTCTTGGACAAACTAGTCATCATGTTATTGAAGAAGGGCTTACCATTATTGGTCATGATGTAACTAGGCACACCATATCAATAGATAATATGCATCCTTATAAAGTTAACTACATTTTCTTTTTTGAGCCCCCTTAATGGAATTGTTTCTGCCTATTTAGAGAAGTAACTAGTGGCAGCTAGGATGTAGGAGTGGCCAACATATGACTTAGATGTGATTGGTCTAATAACAGAAAGCCCCTATGCCTCAAAAGGCCAAGATGTAACTGTTGGGTGGAGAGTTTCTAGAGGTTAATATATGAAATTGGTATGAAACTGATAAGCGTCACACCTCTTTACGTAATTTATGCAATCTTGCACCATAATGGGCCAATAGTAACCCATCCTCTTAATGCGATCATATAGGCTAGGCCCTGATTGATGTGTTGTACACACACCTAAATGAGCTTCTGCCATCGCTTGATTTGCTTCTTCTATATCCAAGAATCATAACCAATGGCCACGAATAGAGCATCAATAGAGTATTCCGTTGTAGGAAAGGAAGGGTCCAGCTCTTCGCTGTATTTTCATCTTATGCCTTGGGTCTCTAAGGAGTTTCCCATGCTCTAGGTACTCAATTATCAGTTGACACAACAGTCTTCTGCATCTGTCTTAAGAACACCGGTCACATTGACATCTTCCTTTAAGTCTTCATCATCGGGTGGAATGATCCAATGGCTACATGCTGGGGCAATCATATCTTCTCCTATCCCAGTGCCATAGTGGTTGCGAGGCTTACAAGTGTATCTTCTATCTTATTGGCACTCATCGGTACATGGTCCAAGTTGGCTATGTCTAACCTGCCCGGTAACTGTAATGCATGCTTGTGATACAAAACAAGGTCTTTTTTGTTAACCTCGTGCTCCTCAAGTAGTTAATTGATGGCCAACTGTAAGTCACCATATATGTTGAGGTCTCTAATCCCTATCTCAATGGCCATTAAAGACCTAAGTTGAGTGCATAGTGCTCTGCCATATTGTTAGAGCATAGTTGAGTAAGCACAAAAGAATACAAGAAGATATCCTTTTTTAGGAGTGAGAAAAACTATTCTTGCACTAGTGCTATTTCATCTTGCTGCTTCATCAAAATACATTTCCCATGAAGGGCCAATAAAGTACACATCTTCTCTTGAAACATCATCTTTCAGCTCCTAATCATCATGAATTGGATGATCTGCTAAGAAATCTGCCTGTGCTTGAACCTTAACCACCCTTTATGGTATATGGACAAGGTCCTACTGCTTTAAAATTACAACCCATTTTTCAAGTAGCCCAGTTAAGATTAGCCTGAACAAGATGTACTCGATGGGATTGGTTTTAGGGACCAATTACATTGTCTAGGCTTGCATATACTGTCTAAGTTTTTGAATCTCAAAGATGAGCAATATGCAAACCTTTTCGATGGGAGAGTGCTGTAATTCAGCGTCAACCAATGTATGACTTAACTAGTACAAAGAGACTTTTTTTCCTTCCTTATTCTCACGTATGCATAATGTTCTTAAGGATTTTTCCTGAGGTACGATCTAGAGTGTGAGAGGTTTGTCAGGAATTGATGCCCCCGGTATAGGAAGAAGAGGCAAATACTTATATATTTTCTTAAAAGTCATGCGACACGACTCATCACAGTTAAATGGTGCACCCTTATTCATGAGGTGGCTGAAGGAATGCCAGTGTCCTATAAGATTTGAGATGAACCTTCAGTTATATGCTAAGCGACCTTGAAATCCACGAAGCTCCTTTAGATTCTTAGACTCAGGCATCTCTTGGATTGCTTTGATTTTAGATTAGCTGATGTAAATCCCCCTGTCGTGAACGATGAAACCCAAGAACTTCCCAGAGGTGACACCAAATGCGCACTTGAGTGGATTCATCTTCAATTGGCATCACACAATCACTTAAAGATCAGACAAAGATCTTTTATGTGATATGTCCCCTTTTTGGACTTAACTACCAAATCACCGACATAATACTCGACTATTTTGTGCAACATATCATCAAAAAGGGTTTGGATTGCCCTTCGGTAAGCGACTTTAGCATTCTTTAGACTAAAGGACATCACCTTATAACAAAACATGTCTTTAGGTGTGCAAAAAGCTATGGCCTCCTAATCTTCCAGTGCCATCTAGTTCTAATTGTATCCTGTAGTACAATCCATGAATGACGAGACTTCAAGCCCTGTGGTTGAGTTGATCATAAGCTCCGTGACTAGCAATGGGAAATCATCTTTTGGACAAGTGTCATTGAGATCACGGAAGTCTGCGTAAATACAAAGTTGCCCATTTTTCTTCCTAACCAGCACAATGTTTGCGATCCATGTTGGAACCTTGTGAATGAATCCTGTCTCTATGAGTTTGTTGACCTCTTCTTCAATTTCTGGTATGAACTCCGGGCGAAAATGTAGCTGAGGCTGCTTCTAAGCCAAAACACCCCTTTTGATAGAGAAGCATTAGATTGCAACCTTTGGGTCTAATCCGAGCATTTCTTTGTAGCACCAAGCAAACATGTGTTCAACCATAAATTATGACATTTCATGCCCTTCTATTACTTAATAATTTGTCGAAATAAATTGTTAATTAAACTTTTAATATATTCTTGTTCATTTTGTAGGAATATGAAAGAGTTAGAAAAACTAAATAAGATGCTCAATTTGCTTGATATTGGATCAAGTGGGAAATGGAAACAAGAGAAGGAAGCCCAATCACAAGCCTAGTCCAGACACTCCAACAGCAAGGCCCTTTTTTGTTCTTGTTTTCGGCTTGATTATCCCAGCCTAGACCGCCCTTTCCCTCCCTCTTTTCTTTCCCTTTCTTTTTCCCTCTTTAGGCCTGGCCCAATCTTTTGTCCTCCTTTTCTCGGTCCAGTGTTCAGCACCCTAGCCAGCCTGCCTTCTCCATTTCATTAACTTGTCATGCCCCCTGCACGTGATTTGGGTCTGTCTTCTTCCCCCCAACTCTTCTTGTTTCTTCTTCCTTGACGTTTCCCCTTCCTAGTAGAATCGAAAACAAAAGGGTGTGAAAACCGTTCTTTCAATCCTATCTCTTCTTTCATCATTAACCATTAATTATAACCGTTACCCATTAGTTCCATCATTGTCATCATCTCTATCATGGATTTGCAGTTAAAGTGGCTTTAATGGGAGTAGTTATTGAAGGGAGGTAAGAAGGCTCAATATTGGGTTGGCTTCAAAAATGGAATAGAGCACGGCAAAAGGGGAGCAGAGGAGAGAAGAGATTAGAGTAGCGAGTAGCATAGTTAGACTTCTAGATTCAACTTTTTGTTTGTTTTTTTAGAGTTCTGTATCTTGTTCTTGAAATCTCATCTCAAATTAGTAAATTGGGTTCTGGAATTCGGATTTATACTTTTTTTAGATGAAGTTTGGATATCATTGTTGAAATTACAAGCTTTTGGATTTAATCTACAAACGTTTCTGCCATTTTATTCTTCCTCTGCTTGAATTTTGGTTACTTTACTCCTTGCCCTGATTCATTCAAGTATCAGGTTGAAGGTTGGTTCGATTCAAACGCTTGCATGCCATCCTTACTTCTGCTATGGTGAATGCATTCTGGGCACAAAGAAAAATTACAGCTAAGTGTTGGTGGGCTAAAATTATTTGTAGCTTATTTCTTCATCCTATTTTGGTTTGAGGCCTTTGCAAGTTAGAGCTCACAAATTTCATGAATTAATATTATTTATTTAGTCTTAAATTAGTTTAGAATTTTTGATAATCTAATTGCACAACCATCTCTATGGATCAACATCCGAAGTATTACAACAATAAAACGTAGACTTGCCGAGATCAACAAGAAGTTTTTGGTGCCAAGGGTGGCATTGTGGAATTAGCTTGCGTAGTCGAGTCATAATTTAGTTGTTTGAGTTATTTTCGTGTTCGTATTCTTGATTTTTGTTTGGATTTTATCGTTTTTGTGATTTGAATCAGATTTTGATTTTGTTTCTTATTTAGTGTTAATTTAGTTTTTATGCATCTTGATTATTTCCCCGCTGAAAAAAAACAGTTCTAATTGGTTTAGTTTTTGTGCAGGAAAAAAAAAACGAAGAGTAAAGTCACAAAAGCAAAAAGAATAAACCACTATAGTTTATTTCCCATTTTTAGAATCTGTTTCAAATATTTGGGGCATTTCTGTGGTGAATTTGTCTATTTTGATATTTTTCCTAGATTCTCCATGATTTTTAGAGGTTGCTTGAATTTTTCTGGAATTTGTAGAATTGTGTAGAGTTTTCTGTGATTTTTGGAATTAATTTCCTATTTGTGTTTTTTTGCACTATTTGGGAACAGAAAAAAATCAGAACAAATATATTTACGTTTCCAGAGATAGTATCGAATTTCCTATATATAGAGTTCTAACTTTAGGAATTTTATTTTTAATTTTATTTGAGGTTTTTTATTTAAGAAAATGATGTACATGCTTTGTATTTGTCCTTCTGTCCTATTTTTTTGTATTAGGTTACTTTTTGACGTTTCAGTCTTTTTGGTCTTTCTTTTCTTTTGGTCATATGGTTTTCTTTTTGTTAGTTTATTTTGTTAACTTAATTATTAAGGTGCCTTGTTTTGGTTGTAGTCATTGGTTTATTGTTTTTCCTTTTACTTTTTCTTTCAATAATAGAAAAAAACCTTTAAAAAATAATAATAGAAATTTAAAAATCCAAAAAAATTGAAAAGTTCTTAAAATTGGAAAAAAAAATTCAAGCATGTCGGTTTTTAATTTCCCATAATTTGAGCATGAACTTTTATGGAGTTTTTTTTTTTAGCCTTAATTATTATCATCCCAATTGATGAAAAATGGGAAATTTGTGAGGTCGTCGCCATGAATTTGAATTCTGCATTTCGGAGTTATGTTGAATCTGTTTGTCTTGGAGGTTTAATAGGATTATTATGTAAAACTCAAGGTGAAGTATGTAATTTCTTTGAAAAACTAGCTTGGGAGACCTATACGTTTAAAAAAGTTAAAAAGAATTTTAGATACCCTACTCATAGTGAGTCTGTTTTTCCTATTCATCCTCCCCACCCGGATCAGTTTATTGATTCCTATGACCTATTTCAGTCTTCTGTGCCTCCTGTTTTGTGCGAGTATTGTGAGTCTTCTTCTCGTGATGTTCATACTCGCCCTCTTTGATGATTATGTTGATACTACACGTGCAAGTATTGAAAACAAGTTAAATGAATTGACTGACAAACTGGTAGAGACTATAAAAGAGAGAATTGCTGAATATTCTTGCTGTTTCAGTCGTAGTAGAGAAGATATTCAGTTGCATAAGTCTGACTTTAGTTTAAGATCTTCTACAACTATAGTTAGTCTTTATGACGATTTTGAACCCTCTTATCTCGTTCGGCCTAACTTGAATGAAGACATACCTTTCCCTAGCGTAGAGCAAGAGGATGACTTCCCTAATTCCCTACCACACATTAGGTCACCTAATGACATCACAGAGGATGTCCTTGTTTTTGCCGATCCACCCACCTCTTTTTATGAATCTTTTGAGTTTGAGGAAGGGGAAGAATCTGCGAGAAATTGTGAATTAGATATGAGTGTCACAACTTATGAGCATCATAATTTAGATGAGTCAGCCTTTTGTTCACATGAGTCATATGAGAAGGAAGATGAACCCACGAAATTGGAATTTAATGATGATATTCTTTTTGTACAATCTGAATCCTTTTCTTGTGGGTTTGATAACAATGAAAGTTTTTATGAGGGTTTAGGCACTGAATATGAATCGTTTTCTTTTGACCCCCTCTAAACTGACCTCCTCTTTGACTCTCGTAAATCTGAACATTTAACGTCTGGGACTTTTGTGCCCCTGACTTTTATTTTGGACCAGACTGCTGCACATTCTGATAATGGGAGACTTGTGAAATTTGGACCCACTATGTTTCCTAGACGGCTCATTCATGATGACACAATTTCTAGGCAAATGACCTGTGTGCTAGCTAGTGTTAAGTATGTCCATCTATTTCCTGATTGGGCCCAACAGTTTGATAAGTTAAAGCGGGCCCTTACTTGTGCTGCATTGATATATTGGATGTACACTTTTTAGCATCAACTCTTTCATTTTCATTGTCAAAATCTAATTGAGAGTCGTTCTTGCCTATTTGATAAGCTATTTCACGTGCTAATGGGTTTTGATTTAAGTGGCAGTTTTCAGCTTGATATGGAGTGGCTGATGCTCCATAGGCCTCTATTTACACGAATTTCTGGAGGTTATAGCTTTGGTGTAATTCAACACTTGACCAGGTATACACGTTCCTCTTTATCTCCTCCTTTTATTTTGTTTTCATTTGTATATATTTGTTGCTTTGTTTTATTTTTGTCGTTTTATTTTTGAGTTTTCGAGTCTTCTCTTTTTCTTTCTTTTGAGTTTCCTTTTCCTTTTGTATATTTATTTTTCTTTGTGGTTGTATTTTATGTTTCTTTTCACTCCCGATGAGGACATTGCGAGATTTAGGCATGGGGGTAGGAAACTTTGAAAAAGTTTGAAAAATTGAAAAAAAACAGAATAAAAATTGAAAAACTTTGAAAATTCAAAAAGATTTCTGTTTTGTTTTTGGGGAAGCGCCATGCTATTCTGATTAGCTTAAACCCCTTGTGCTTTGATTTTTAGCTTGTATGTAAGTGTGATGTGCATGATAGATATCCATCCTCAGTGTGTCATTCTAAGCCCTAATTCTAATCCCAATTATTCATTATCGATGTGTAATGCAATCCTTATTTATGCCAGCATTATTATCTTATGGTCTTAGTCTTCCATGATTGGCTCTTGCACTTTTCTTTGACACGATTACTTTGGTCTTTTGTTTGCATTCTATATAAAAAAAAACAAAAAAAATGAGAAAGAAAAGGAGAAAAGAGGAAAAATGAAATTCGGAATGACAAATATCCTTTCGAGGCATACGCTACCCTTTGAGCCATATGCTATTGGGTATTACCCTTTGAGGCAATACTGCTACCGGGAAAGCTTGCTTCCTATATTAATATGTCAATAATGAAGTTTGTGTCAGTCAAGTGGCATTGAGTTTGATTTTGATGAACCTAAGCCCTAGGATAATGATGTACTTACACACGAGCACTGGGATGGAATCAAAGTTTTGATGTACAGTGGTGTGAAAGTTAGTGCTTTGATGTCATCCATAGGGTAGAGAGCTTTGATGAATACATTCTATTTATATGCAGACTAATATCTTTGCTACATGGGTGATTTGGTTAGTTAGAATGTGCACAGTCTTCTCCCAGCTTGTATATTTATGTTTACAAATTCAAACTATTTTTCTGTTTCTATCTTTCTTTTCCTTTTTCATTTTCTTTGGTAGATTTTGTGGATACATCTTCTGCAAACCCTCACAAGACCTTCTTCGTCCACTAGGGGTAACCTAGGGGTTGAAAGGGTTAGTTGCTCGTGCTAAGTGCAATCATAATTCCTACGAAAGTGAGTTAGGATTTTATTTTATTTTTTTTCCTTTTCTAGGATTTTTAATTTTATTTTACTCAAGGATGAGCAAAACTTATGTGTGAGGGTATTTGTTAAACCATAAATTATGACATTTTATGCCCTTCTATTACTTAATAATCGCTCGAAATAAATTGTTAATTAAACTTTTAATATGTTTTTTTTCATTTTGTAGGAATATGGAAGAGTTGGAAAAATTGAATAAGATGTTCAATTTGCTTGATATTGGATCAAGTGGGAAATGAAAACAATAGAAGGAAGCACAGTCACGAGCCTAGTCCAGACACTCCAGCAACAAGGCCCTGTTTTTTTCTTGTTCACGGCGCGATTATCCCAGCCCAAACCGCCCTTTCCCTCCCTCTCTTCTTTTCCTTTCTTCTTCCCTCTTTGGGTCGGGCCCAATGTTTTGTCCTCCTTTCCCGGTCCAGCGTTCAGCGCCCCAACCGGCCTACCTTCTCCATTCCATTAATTTGTCACGCCCCTTGCATGTGATCTAGGTCTGTCTTCCTCCCCCCCCCAACTCTTCTCCTTTCTTCTTCCTTGACATTTCCCCTTACTGGCAGAATCGAAAACTAGAGGGTGCAAAAACAGAGCATAGCGACGTCCTTCATCTCCCCCTCTCAATCGTTTTACCTCCTCTCTCTCTCCTCATTCACTCTATCTTCATCTCTTTCTCTCTAACTCACAGAGGGCCACCACTGTTGCTCTTCCTCTTCTTCTTCTTTCTTAATCTTCCATAATCCTTCTTTCAATTCTATCTCTTCTTTCATCATTAACCATTAATTATAACTGTTACCCATTAGTTCCATCATTATCGTCATCTCTATCAAGGATTTGCAGTTAAAGTGGCTTCAATGGGAGCAGTTATTGAAGGGAGGTGAAAAGGCTCAATTTTGGGTTGGCTTCAAAAATGAATAGAGCATGACAAAAGGGGAGCAGAGAAGAGAAGAGATTAGAGCAGCGAGTAGCATAGTTAGACTTCCAGATTCAACTTTTCATTTTTTATTTTTTAGTTCTAGATCTGGTTCTTGAAATCTCATCTCAAATTAGTAAATTGGGTTCTGGAATTCGGATTTCTACTTTTTTAAGATGAAGTTTGGATATCATTATTGAAATTACAAGCTTTTGGATTTAATCTCCGAATGGTTCTGCTATTTTATTCTTCCTCAGCTCAAATTTTGGTTGCTTTGCCCCTTGCCCTGATTCGTTCAAGTATCAGGTTGAATGTTGGTTCAATTCAAATGCTTGCTTGTCGTCCTCTACTTCTGCTGTGGTGAATGCATTCTGGGCGCCAAGAAAAATTATAGCTAAGTGTTAGTGGGTTAAAACTATTTGCAGTTTGGTTCTTGATCGTATTTTGGTTTGAGGCCTTTGCAAATTAAAGCTCACAAATTCCATGAATTAATATTGTTTATTTAGTCTTAAATTAGTTTAGAATTTTTGGTAACCTAACTGTACAACCATCTCTGTGGATCGACATCTGAAGTATTACAATGATAAACCGTATACTTGTGAAAATCAACAACAACATGTTCTTGTACTTTGGCAGGAGATCAAAGTACACTTTTTCCTCTTTGTGTGTGAGTAATGCGCTCACATAGCTTGGGCAAGGCTTTCTACTGGTTCCAAGATTTAACTTCTTTAAATCATCAATTATACTTTACCTCATGTCTTTGAGATTCTCAGGCATTTCTCCCAGCTCTATCTATGAGTCTAAGTTATCACATTCATTCTTTAGTAGAGTCAGAGCTTTTTTGTTGACCAGTGAAGACCATAGTATGCTTTTTTACTCTTAATGAATTGTCCATCTTAACATCTAGATTAGAGAAATGCTTCATACGAGAAGGGATAGAGCTCTGAACTTCATTACTGCATTTAGCTACTTAGGGGTGATAAATGAAGTTCAGAGCTCTGTACCTTCTTGTATGAAGCATTTCTCCAATCTAGATGTTAAGATGGACAATTCATTAAGAGTAAAACAGGGTAATATGGTCTTCACTGGTCAACAAAAAAGGGATAGAGTAAAAAAGCATTTCTCCTGCTGAAATTTTGATTTTGAAGACTTTTCACTAATTTTTATACTGGTAAAACTGAAGGCAATGGCTGGGGACCATTTTTGATTCTGTTGAAAGTAGAGATTTTGTGATCTTTCCCTTCCCCTATATGTGTGAAAACTGATAGGCGTTTTTTTGAAGTGGATGATTGTAGCTTATCAAACACAGAGGGCTTTGGGTTTTGCAGAGCATTTTCATCGTTGCTCTCATCTACCTTTTAAGGCGAGATATACTGAACCACCAACTTTATGTCCTTTTGTCACCCTGAGATTCTGACTGGTAGTGGTAGCATGAACTAAGTCCAACTTTAGAGATGCCTACGAAACCTCCCTGCTCTTGAATTTCTCTGAGTTTCAGTAAGACCATGAGGCTTAGCTTCGACTACCTTTCCTAAGGTAGTTGGGTTTTAAAAGTCATAACTAGCTCTTTCCATAAGCTTGTATACATTTAGATCAAATCCCTCTTTAGTTAATGGACTTAGCAAGTCATCGCCTTCCTTAGAAGTAATGAAAAACCTAGAAAGAGGAGGTTTACTCACCTTGGCCTGTCACATCTTAAGTTTTAGAACCATTACACTCCCTTTTAGGGTGATTATTAATCGTCCATCATCCTTTTTACTAGCTTTCGTCTCGATGCTTTTGCTCATGCGCCCGCTAAAGGGAGATTCATCCTCCTTACGACGAGACCTAAGTATGTACCTTTAGACTGGTGGCATTGAGCCCATTAAACCAGCAACTCATTTAACAACTTATTTAATAGGAAAAGTTGTGTTTCCCTGCTTACTTGCTTCTTTCTCACGTTGTTACTTAGGAGCATCATCTTTTGTTGCTTGAAGAGCATGCTTTGCATCATCTTTGCCTGTAGAAGAAATGGTTGACGGCATGGTTTCCTTAGGTGCAGCACTTTCTTCGAAGAACCTTGCGTCTGTAAAGTAAGACTTCAATGTAGTGAATGGCTTGACATTCCTATTTATTTATTTTCTTCATCTCAATAGTACTTGAAGCATTCATGTAGAGTGGAAGTGACAATCCCATATTGGTGAAGTCACAGTCACCCAAGTAATAACTTATAGGAAGTCTTAGCATCGATTACATGGAAGCTTGAGGATGTTGACAAGTCTTCCATCATCATTTCAACACAGATCATGCCAATTACACGCTGGCCTTCAAGGTTGAACCTTGAATCATCATTTGACTCT
Source organism: Carnegiea gigantea (assembly GCA_029747015.1). Classification (NCBI taxonomy): domain Eukaryota; kingdom Viridiplantae; phylum Streptophyta; class Magnoliopsida; order Caryophyllales; family Cactaceae; genus Carnegiea; species Carnegiea gigantea. The sequence continues at coordinate 337,800 of JAKOGI010000435.1, read as the reverse complement.
TACAAAGTTCTTCCACTGTGATACCTAAACTTGGACATGATGTTGATGGCTGGTCCTTCATCCACAAGGATATGCTTAACCTTTTGCTCCATAATGCAGCCAGTCATAAATAAAGGATGATTGTGAGGCTTGGATCCTAATAATAAGTCAACAACAGTGAAAGTGACTATGGTGTTGCAAGAGGCACACTGAACAGAGCTTTCTGTTGATCCCCTATATCCTTGACTTTGTAAGCATAAAGTTCAGGGTGTTGTAACGCTGTAACAAGATGTTAGTGCATCTCATCAGGCAAATAAAAGATTTGTCTATAGTCTATGCGAGTTGGCAAAGCTGTTAGAATAGTCAAGCTCTTGTCAGCTACTTTTGGAGAGTTCTCTTGTCTGTTAATCCCCTCGTCTTCATCTTCTTCAAGCTCCAGTGTGATAGGAACATGTGGCTCCTACTCGAGTAGGTTAATGGATTGAATTTCAGGCCCTCTAATGTTCTTGGACTTCTTCTTCCTTCTTGAATGATGAGGGCTCTTCTTCTTGCATTGCCTCTTTCTACGGCGAAGAGATGGTGGCTGAACGTGATTTTGCTTCCTTAGCCTTCATTGAGTACCAAGAGTCCATCCCACTTTAACTTCATCAGCTTCTTTAGAGGCATCCACAAGAAGATGGATCTCTATCAATGGGCCTTGGAATGCCATTAGAACTATAATAGGCTCCAAACTTTGAAAATTAAACTGTAATTAATTTCTCACCTTGGGAGGAAATTAATTTAGCGTTTACTATACCATGAGGTGGAGTTTTTTTTGCTGCCAGGGTGATGAAGAACACTCCCACTGTGTGGAAATATGATTTGTCACGGTAGTTTTATCCAAATCTAATATTATCTTCACATCCCTAGCAAGTTACATAATGCACTTCTTGAGCATGATGCAATTCTCAAGAGGGTGACTAATCACCCTGTGATACTGATAATATTTTGGGTTGGTATCCCTTCCAGCTTCTTCTGCCCATTTTGACTCTGGAAGTTCAATAATCCCCTTTTCAAGGAGATCATCAAGCATTCCTGATAAGTTTGATTCAGGAAATGGATATTTCTTCTTCTACAGCTCCTTTAATATAGGACGCTTCTTTCCGGTATCCTTATAGAACCCTCCTTTCTTGTTTTCATAGTTGGCCTTTCCAAAGATCGAATCGGCTCCCTAGTTAGAACAACCACGAAGTCTTTGTTTGAAGACTTTGATGACTTGAGATTCTTCTTGAATTCACTCTTTTCCTTTCTAGAATCATATGAGGAAGAAGACCTGCTATGATTACTTGCAGTTGTCATTGCCATATCATGAGCCTTCATCGCCAATTCCCGGAGGGTTCTTGCCTTACTCATCTACAAGATGTAAAGTAAATCTCACTCAATGCCCTAAGCACATGTTTCAATGGCTGAAGCTTGTTACAGACGGTCCTGGCACTTAAGACTAAGAGACCTCCAATGATTGATGTAATCGAGAACTGGCGTGTCCTTCAATTGTGTTATGTTTGTGAGCTCTACCATACGAACAACATGTTGAGTGCTGTAGAGCCTATTCAGCAACTCCTACTCCATTTGTTCCTAGCTATTAATGGACTCTAACTCCAAGTCTGTGTGCCAGTCAAATATAATCCCTTTTAGAGTCCGGACAAATAGCTTCACCAGTCGGTGTCCCTCTGTGTCAACATTGCTGCACGTCTTAATGAATTAGATGATATGCTGTTTGGGATTACTGTTGCCATCAAAATGGTTGAATTTAGGAGGCTGATGGCCATGGGGCATATGAAGAGTATCAATCCTCTTCGTATAAGGCTTTGTACATAAGTGGATCTTGTGAGGCCCTCCTTCTAACTAGGCCTTGATTGCATTTGCTATTAAGTTTTGAATATGCTCAACAGACATCGAGCCTAAAGAGTGATTCTTCTTTTCTCTCTGCTCATCCTCAGATTCTTCACTATGATTGGACTCTCTATTAGAATCTTTAGTGCCTGAACCTTTGTTGCAAGATTCAAGAGACTTCTTTTCTATCTCAGCGTCCTTTTTTGCACTCTCCTTGGAAGCTTATCCGACGCAACCTTATGCTCATCAGTTTTATTTGAAGTTAGCAGCTTCTGCCACCATAATTGGCATGACGACAATGGCAAAGGATTAAGCTTCAACGTGTGAGAAAAGTGATCCCTTTGATGATGCTAAAGAGAAACGACTACTCAAATAGCCATTATCTTCAAGGATAACGGATGGAAAGTAGGGTGGGTGTGGGTTTGGAGTTCATCCATGCCACTCAAAATTGTTCGCAGCATGTTGAACCTAGCAATAGATTTTTACTTCAAAGGATGTGAAGCAATTTGGTTGACTCCACCTTAGAGCTAAGGTTTTTGATCTTACAAGATTGTGATGGTGTAGTCACACTTGATTGCTTTACGGCAATTACGGTAACAACTTAGCTTTTGCCATACCCCTAGTCATAATGCCGCCAGATGCACCGCTAATAATTGTTTATCCCCAAGATGTAGATCGAATAGCTTTCCTTAAAAATTGAGGGATAACATTCTTGGAGGCCATATTGTCTTCGAATGAATATAGAGTTTATACTTTGGAGAAAGAGATGAGAGGTAGAGATGTTCCACCAAACTTGACAAAAAATTGTAAACACAAATTTCAAGCCTAAAGTAAATTAGACAAGAAATTGAGAAACAAATTAAATTTTGTACTGATATAGTATGTGTAGGTACAATCTCTGAATTGAATCCAACGAAATAGTCTTCTGATTCAATCTCTTACTGGCTTGAATTGATTCGAGGGCATGGCTGTTTAATCTCAGTTGATGCAAAATCAGTTGAAGAACTCTAAAATGATTCTTGATTTCGATCTCCAAGTAGTTATTGCTAACTCTGAAGCTCACATGTTTTGATCATTCTCGCTTGGTAGATGGATGTTGCTTGTAGTCAGAGGCTCTGAATTCTGCAAATGTTGAATGTGTCAAATGAGGAGGAAGAACCCCTATTTATAGGCTCCGCCTGTTAGTGTTATAGCCAAGCTTTGGGCTTAGACCCAATAATTATTTCCTTATTTTTTAAATAAAAGCAAATAATTATTAATTCCTACGTCATTAATAACAAGTGGCTGCCTTTAATTGGTTGAATTTTAGCCGCATTTAATTTTGACCAAGCGCCACCAAACTTATAACTTGACATGTGACAATTTGTAATTGGTTGAATTATTATTATTTTCTTGTACAATGCCCATCAAGGCATATCGATGCATGCCAAGGTGCTCCACATTTATGGAGTTCATCATGCCTCTTCAACAAAGACACATGCTTTTCTTATTTATTTCAAAATGCGTGAGTTAGTTAATTGGCCAAACTAAGCTATATCTCTTTACAAATAATTAATTAAATTAGTTATTTACTAAAAGGTGCATAGCAATAACTAATTATCAAGATAATTAATTATTATTTAGGCACAATTCAAGAATAGATTTCCATAGCCATGTTTATGAAAATAATTACTCTATTAAAATTTCCATTTTTATGGAAATTACTCCGGCCAAGGTTAAAAAAATTAATACACAATAGTTTGAGGCGGGTTAAATTTTAACAATGAAGTGCATTTATATTAAAGAATTGCTTGCTTTGTAACGTAGTGCTTTATAACTATAACACACTTCAGGTAACTAGAATACAGAAGAATATGTTTGTATGTATAACTAGTTTTCACAAGCCGCATGAAAAGATTTTGAGTATATTCTAATTTTAATTGTTCTGGGGAGTTAGCCACAATAGTCAAATGGAAGCTGTAAAAAGTTACATTAAAATGTGGAAATATGCTCTCATATTGAAATGTGGAAATATGCTCTCATCATTCTAATGGGAAAAATTAGTACATTTATAATAATATGTTTGTAATCATATAATAGTATTGTTGGTAGTGAAATCATGCTAAATATCACATTTTTTGATGGTGTTTGTGGCTAATTTTTTGAGAATAATTTCTCTATATTAATTTTACTAAATGGAGTAAAAGCATATTGAAAGTCATATAACTTTAAATTATTAATAATAGCCATATTTTATAAATTTATTATTCATTTTGATTTAAAGACTTTAAGAGTTGACTTATCATTAGATTAGGAGTTATTAAATCTCAATAATTTGCCACATAAAGTTAACTAGAGTTTAAAACTTTATCTTTTGAGCCCCATGTATACAATATATAAATTAGACATGCAATAATTTAGTTTTGAAAAATGATAATAATTATTTTCTTACATTAAAAGTAATGAAAGTTTATTTCCTTTTATAGATATTTTAGTAAAATTAATATAGTAGAGGCATTTCTCGCTATAATTAATTTCTTATTGAAGCCCCTTGAAATTTCATATATTTTGTTTTCATAAAATTACATATCTAATAAAATAATTCGAATGTATTTTTCATATGTGCACTCGCATCATATTCACTCTCACCCATTTACCCCCCTTGAAAATCATTTCCTTTAATACCTCAATTTTTTGAATTTCAAATCATAACAAAATCTAATAATATAATACAAATGTATTTTTCAAACGTACACTTGCACCATATTCACTCCCGCCCATTTACCCCCTGAAAATCACTACCTCTAATAGCTCAACGTTTTGAATTTCAAATTACAACAAAATTGATTATAGAAACTCAATGAAGCATAGAAAATAATTATTGAAATCTTCTTTCCAAATTAGCTCAATACAATTGGGATATGTTAGCTTTCTTGAAACTCACAATGTGTTTATTAATATGTTTTTATGAAGGATAAAAAGAGATTAATCAATTGACATATTTATCATGTTATATTTGTATTATCTTGGGATTAAAAGCCTGATCATAATTGATAAAATTATGATTGATAATATCCTTTTTGGTTATGGTTGTTTCCTTATTATTAAGGATCCTTATGTTGTAAATATTTGACTTTCGGGATTTAAATCCTTGATATTTGCCTTGATTTTGGAAAGGGCTGCAAATCACCTCAAAGAGATTCTCAATCAACTAAAAATGGAAGTAGTCGTTGAAAGAATCTCAAATCAAGCCAAAATTGGCCTTCTAGCCATTGGTTGCTGAGATTGTCAACATTTCAAGGACACTAAGCTACAGTTCGAGGCACTGAAGTGATGCTAGAATCCAGGGTGTGTCTAACGGCTAGTTTTCAACAAATTCTCTAAGTTTCTACTATAAATATAGAGCTGAATAAGAGCTGAGAGACATAAGATAGAGAGCACAAGCAATTATCATACGCAATACTCACTTGCATACTTTGCGCTTTAACTTACTTTTCATTTATTCAAGCTGTATTGTTTAAGTTGTAAGTAGGGTGGGATTATAGAGTTCAAAGGTCAACTCTACCAATAACTTATTGAAGGGTCAACTTACAGCTTGAAACTTAGAGTAAGTGTACTCTAGAGTTGTGTAATCCTTCCGAATAAAATTAGATTAATCCTAGAGTTAAGGAACTCTAGGCAGGAACTAGGCCTGGTTGAGGGTAGCCTCGTTAAAAATTACTCGTGTCTTGTCTGCATTTACTTTCTGCATTTCTACTTCAATTATTTTGAAACTTTGATCATCACCCTATTCACACTTCCCTCTAAGTTGATTTAACTAGCCAAGATAGGGCTAACAATTGCTATCAGAGTAGGAGATATTATTTCAAGACCCGACCATCTGCAGCTAGATCCATGGCCAGTTTATCAAATGCTTCTATCAATTTCCTCTAATATTTGATGGAACTAATTTTTCTCTTTGGAAGTGCAGGATGAAATCATTTATAAGATCCATCAATTTTGATTTTTGGACATCATTTCGAATGGTCCTTTTGTACCAAATTAGACAAGAGATTATGGAAGTACTGTTATCAAGGCAAAGAGTGAATACACTCAAGATGACTACGAGATGCTTAAGAAAAATTCTAGAGTTTTATATATTTTGCAATGTGGTCTAAATGATGAAATATTTAACCATGTTTGCTATTGTGAGACTGCTAAAGATCTTTAGGAAAAATTTGCATTACTATACGAAGACAAAAGCCAAGAAAATCCCGATTCGTCAACAAGGGACAATATGCTTAGCAATTTGAATGATGAAAAAGAGATTTCTCAGTTTTGTCTAATGGTAAATGAAGAAGTTAGAGATCGGGATGCAAGAGACCATGACGATGATGATGAAAGCACAAGTGATGATGATGAAGAAGTTGAGGAAATGGAATATGACGTTCCGGATGAGGTATATGATTGTCTTCATAATTATTCTAAACTTAAGTTAATAAAATTCTTACTTTACTATATTAGACATCAAGAAGAACACATTTCTAAAATTAAAGATTTGAAGAAAAAGAATTTTGAATTATCTCAAGAAAATGTTGAATTTCAAAAATCAAATGATTTAGTGTATAATGATTTAAAAAGTTTTCAAGAGAAAGTTGTCCTTGAAAAAGAAAGCGATGAGCTTCAAGTGAAGTATGCCACTCTTGAAAAAATTGTCGTAAAATTTTCAAAAAGAGAAGAGAATTTAAATAAAATGTTTGGCACACAAAAAACGCTTTTTAACAAAGAAGGAATTAGTTTGAATTTATTTAATAAAAAAAAGTGTTATAAAAACTTCTTTGTTAAATCCACTTACTCCAAAAGTAAGACTTCTATTACCTGCAATTATTGCTGCAAAACAGGACACATTTCAACTCATTGTCTTACTAAAAGAAATGGTCTTAATAGCACACAAATTTGGGTACCAAAAGTAACAAGGTCATGCATTGTGGTGAATAATTATGATTATAGGACTGAATTTTCTAAATGTATTTTGAGAAAGGTATAAGTTTTTTTTACATGGCATTTTGTATCCACATGAGAATAAAATATGAAATTACAAAACTGGATGCACATGAAATGTTGAAGTACTCATAGAAATTGCTTTATGATCCAAGGAAGTTGAAATAATAGGTAATCAATTTATTGCCTGGATTTCAAGGCCTTGAAATATAGTTCAAGGCCTTGAACTATGGACAGAAACTGAAAATTTTAGTGTGACTGAATCAATGGCTTAAATTTTTATTTCAACAACATGAATAGAAATCAAAATTTGAATTCTTACCAAATGGAAGGTGATGTTATCTTTGCATGATTTACTTCCTATTTGAGAAAGTTTGATTGTCAAATTTTTGAATTTTAATTTGCTTAATTATCTTTGGAAGGTAAGCATGATTAATATTATGTCATATCTTATACAATTATATGTGATTATCATTATATATAAATGATATGATGTCTATAATTAATATATTTGCCCATAATGTTATGCTCCCTAGCACTGATATAAATGATGTTGTTTCTTTCTATAAGGGAGAATTATATTACTTGATTTTTTGATAATCTTGATTTATTCTTGAAGGGGGAGAATTGTTGTATTAATGCTCTTATATGTTGATCCTTTGCAATGCCCATAAGAATATCAAGTCAATGCATGCATGTTAGGATATATTATTGATCAAAATATTAGTTTTTAATCCCTTATATTTTTTATGAGTGCCATAAATTGAGGGGGAGCATCTTTATGTGTTATTGATTTGTTAAGGGGGAGCTATATATATTTGTCATAATTTTTATGCTTCAACTTTTCATTCTCCTCTTGTGCTACCTTTTTGGTGAAATACAAAACGGGGGAGTAGTATTTGGAAAGCTTTTCATGGTGTGTCATTCAAAACTATATTGATATGTTATTGGGTTTTATCTTTCACCAAAAGGGGAGATTGTTAGCTTTCTTGAAACTCCCAATGTGTTTATTAATATGTTTTGATGAAAGAAAAAAAGAGATTAATTAATTGACATATTCATCATGTTATATTTATATTATCTTAGGATTAAAATGCTGATTATAATTGATAAAATTATGATTGATAATATCATTTTTGGTTATGGTTGTTTCCTTATTATTAGAGATCCTTATGTGGTAAATATTTGACTTTTGATATTTAAATCCTTGATATTTGCCTTGATTATGGAAAGGGTTGCAAATCATCTCAAAGAGATTCTCAATCAATTAAAAATGGAAGCAGCCATTGAAAGAATCTCAAATCAAGCCAAAACTGCCCTTCTAGCCGTTGGTTTCTGAGATTGTCAACTTTTCAAGGACACTGAACTGCAGTCCAAGACACTGAACTGAAGCTGAAATCCAGGGTGTGTCTAGCGGCTAGTTTTCAACAAATCCTCCAAGTTTCTACTATAAATATAGAGCTGAATCAGAGTTGAGAGACACAAGAAAGAGTGTACAAGCAATTATCATACTGAATACTTACTTGCATACTTTGCGCTTTAACTTGCTTTACATTTATTCAAGTTGTATTGTTCAAGTTGTAAGTAGGGTGGGATTATAGAGTTGAAGGGTAAACTCTACAAACGACTTGTTGAATGGTCAACTTGTGACTTGAAACTTAGAGTTAGTGTACTCTAGAGTTGTATAATCCCTCTTAACAAAATTGGGTTAATCCCAAAGTTAGGGAACTCTAGATAGCGACTAGGCCTAGTTGAGGCTAACCAAAAAAGTCTTATATTTGTCCTAATACTTGTACTCAATTGACAAGCCATTCGAATTTAGCATTCTTAAGGCAAAGTAGAAGTAGTAGTAGTAATAGTAGTATTATTATTAGTAGTAGTAGTAGTAGTAATAATAATAATAATAACAACAGCAACAACAATAACAATAATAATAATAATCAATTTAAGCAAATCAAATTTAGCATTCTTAAGGTACAGTAGTAGAAGTAGTAGTAATAGTAGTCCTAATGGTAGCAATAATAATGATAATAATAATAGCAATATTATTATTATTATTATTATTACTTTATTATTATTATTGGGTGCTAATAATTAAATATTTTACCATGTTGAGCGGCAACTTATTCATTTTTTTTCGCTTTGACCTCAATATGCCAACCTTTCGAGATAGATATTTCAACATACCGTAACGAGTTTTTGACATTGTGAGTTAACAATAGGTGTATGTGTTGACTATTGTTTAACATTTGGGGGTTATAAATTCATATCACTTTCCTTTTTTTTCAACGCATGTAAGCACTTAAACTACTGGAAATTTAAAAAGGGCAACGATAATATATTAGTAAGTTTATATGTGCATAAAACCGCAAGGATTTGGTTGTCTTGACTGCCATGAAGCATGTATTAGGAAATAACCACGACATAAACTTTCGAACAAGTTCTACATCATCCAAAATTAAATAGTGACATCTTAAAAATTAATGTGTTGAATTGTGAAAAAAAAAAAAAATTGGTATAGTTTGGTCCGTATGGGACCAACTGTTTATTGACAAATGAAACAATCAACAACATTCTTATGAATGTTAAAACTTTAACATGCACCAAATAAGGAAGATTTTTGGGGGCGGGTAAATGGGAAATCCCTTTGCATAATCACGGGCACGAATACTACTATTACGATTGAAATTTTTACAAGGCATATTTAATTTACTCTTCCATACATAGGATATTTTAAAAAATAATTTTTGACTAATATGTAACTTTTTTATAATATTTAATTTTAGCTTCCTGTGCAATAGTGCGGGCACAAAGTGGTAATATTTTATAATAATCTTGGTGAGTAAAAAATATTTAATTTTGCATTAATTACTATAATTGTTGTCTAGAATTCCATCATTTTATCTACTTTATTTAGCATATTATTTGGATATTAGAATAATCTCGATTAGCAAAAGAAAATTACTAACTTTTGTATTAATTGCCAGAACCTAAACATGTTTTGTATTAATTGCTATTGCCTAAGTATGACTTTTGATTTTTTAAGGTTAACGTTTACTATTGTAATAAATTGTTTAGGTATGAAAATAGATTACGAGTAACCAAATCTTCTAAGATTTTTTTTATAGATATGGAGTTACTTTAGATACTTTATTGTGTAGATTTCATCAATGATGAGAGCTCGAAACTAATAGAATTTTAGGACTAATAGTTTTGAGTCTGCCTCCTACCAAAAAAACAAAACAAAACAAAACAAAAAGCATTGTTTGGTCCTATGCTCAAGCCCACATTGATATAAATTTATTCACTATATCTACTTTGGCCCCTCTAAAATTCGCTGCATCCTCTAACACATGCTTGTTCGAAAGATTAAGTGATGTAAATTTAACCACTATATTTGATTAAGTTTGTTTTTCGAATAAGTTTGGCTGCAATCACATTTTGTAAAAACTTGGTTAGCCAGCAATTGAACTAAAAACTTGGTTAAGTGATTCGAAAAATTGATGAATTTGCTTTTTCAATTCAATTACATTTTCAATTTTGATCGAACTGAAAATTTTAGTTAGCTGAAAACAACTAATCAAAGATTTCAGTTTGGCTTCAATCATGCATTTTCTTGAAACTAAAAATCAAATAATCGATTTTTGTTTAATTGAAATTCTAATTAACTGGCTTTGCACCACCATGCCACCCACTGTGATCTTACAACCAGAGAAGATCATAGGTGTGCGGTGTCGCTTGGCCAGAGCTGCCCTACCAACCAAAAATGAGGGTAAGGATAGATACATGTTTCATATTTAGAGTACTACCTAGTCCTTTAATCTCATAGATGTTGTTGGTTCTTCATACAACAACTACTCCATGGAAGCTTTAGTGCAAGAAAACAAACTGCAGAAACAATGGAGATACGTATTATAAAATGATAAATACCTTGTTATACGATATGTTTAAGTGTCTTATCTTTCCTTAAAAGTATGCAGTACTATCCATTAACAAATTCTTAACAAAAAATGTTATGATTGAAAAGTGAAAGGGTATTATCCCTTATAAATTGTGCAAAACCACATTTTTATTTGTCATTTTTACATTTATAAAATTGCACGTATGATACGTTTTTACTTTTCACAAATGGGCTTAATCCAATTATGATATGGCACCATTTGTACGCAACAATGCAGCAAATAAATAGTAAAGTTTCACAATTGACATTTTATTGTAACTATTAAAAATTTGGTGATTTTAAAACATATAGCATAGTAATTTATACAAAGGCAAAACCCGTAAAAAGTGTCTTACCACAAACACATATATCCATGGGCGGATCCATGTTATAGCTAGGGGTGTCCATGGACACCCCTAGCCCCAAAAAAAAAAAATTCTATTTAAAAAGTGGTTAATTTAGTAACAATATTGATTAATGGACACCCCTAAAACAAAAATAGTGTATATTAGTAACGATGTTAATTTATGAACACCCCTAATCCAAATGTCTGGATCCGCCATTATATCATCACCTGAAATGCAATACTGGTGTGACTTGGGGATTCTACTATGGGCGCTTTATGTTATACATGTGACTTCTAATTTTGTAACAAATCATGATAGCTAATTGTATAATTAAAGTACGTTTTAAGCAAAGTCTTATACTGTTGTTCTAAGGTGCATCTTTTAATTTAATAGCGCCAGGAGAGAATGAACGTAGCAAATGAATTAGTTCATACTTTCGCGCATGGCCTCAGCGCTTTACAATGCAAGATGTACTTTTTGTGTACTTTGGATGGGTTGCTTAAGTATTAATCTCTAAGCTTTTAATAGTTAAAGCAAATTATCAATTATGAAACTTTAACTAGTATTTTTTTGGCTTAGTTTGACAAGTGCAAATATCACCTTAATTGGAAAAACCCTAATTGCAAAGAAGTGCTATTTGTCTAATTTATCATTATGAAATAGTAGAGATAAAAAGGTAATTTTATACAATTCAGAACTAGCTAGTAACACCTTTGTACTATTTAATCATATCAATTCTTTTTCCAATTTAACACATGATAATATGATTTGTAAGCCAAAACATAGGTGTCTTACAACAAATCATTTACCAGTTTCGCTGATTATATTATTATTCTGCAAAATTTCCTTGGGTATGCTTCAGCATCTGCCGCTCCCTCTTTATAACTTTGTATTTTTGTTAATTTATTTTTCCTTTTCTAGTCTTCCTATTTCATAATCCTTCGAAAAGGCCTAAGTTTATGAATTTGCAAATTTATAGGACAATCGTCACAATACAGTACAATTTGACAATGGATAATATTATTGATAACTCTTGGGTAGTTTTAGATAAGACCAGACTTCATTGGCAGAGTTTTCATTTCGATACTTGGTTCAGTTTTGGTGTAGGTTATGTAAAAATACTGACTGAGCTCAATATGAAGTAAAAAATTGCTCATTCTATAACACAGGCTCGTGGGAAGCGTGAGTTTCACGCAGCCACAGTGATATCCAATAGCATCATTAGTTGTCGTTTATCAATAATAATAACAATAATAATAATAATAATAATAATAATAATAATAATAATGCGGACCCTACAAAACGACCATGTTTGCATTATTTAGATACATGGGCAGAAAGCAAATAGGACCCCATAAATCATCCATGCAGATAAACGCCAAAATAATATATCAAATTGATTAGGCTTTTGTTTCTAAGCCAAATGAAGCCCTGTGAGCAGCCAAGGTTAACAATCAAAGAGAAACATAAAGGCTTTTACACCTATCTCTTCTCATCCTAAATGAACATATTTTATAGTTTAAAATTACTAATTTTCAATGATTGTGCTTAATTATGGATTGCTAAGTTTAAATATTTGTTAGTTACGGAATATTTTGATAAACTCCATCCACGAGGGCATGTGATACACATATTTAAAAATGTGGTAAATCATGAATAAAACGATAATTTTACATAATTTATAAGTAATCCTAATTTAAAAAATGATAATATGATTTTCAAGTGAAAATAAGATATTTTAAAATGTCCTATGGCATTAAAAGAACGGATCTACTTGAACAAATTTTTACTGTCTTAACTTTTCACAAAATCATCTTATGAACCAATTTTTAAAATGTCCATCACTTTAGCAAAATTGAAATTAACGGTTAAAGGATAAAATGAAAAATCTTATTAAAATAAGTGCAAACTAAGAAAAAGCAACAAAATTAGAAAAAAACTAAATACCAAATTTGATATTTTCATAAAGAAAATAAAGAAAAATAAATTCAAATTTGTGAAAGATGGTGTGCAATAGGCTGTAATATAGGCTGTAATGCATTCTTTAGAATGCTTCTCTCTCCTTTTTGTTGAGTTTGTTACAAGGCTAGCCAGGTCAGCAAAGGTAGTTAGGCCCAGCATCGTTCTGTTACAGCAAAAGCAACACCTAGATTGCCTTGGTTATTTATGCATATATACATACGACCTTGTACAGAGGAAGGATGATGCAATAACAATGTTTGAGAAAGATTCAAGTATGTGCTCTCATGGCTTCTTTTTTCCTTAAGCCACCATTATCGAATTCTTATCATGGCATCAGAGCTTTAGACTTTTTTCTTTAAGACTCAGATCTCTATTGCTCTCTTCTTCTTCGATCAGCTTGATTTGATTCATCGACTGATCTAACTTCCATCAATTTTGAAGTATTCCAGTGTCTCTATTTCATCTTTGATCGGTTGGTTTGAATCCCCATTCGATTTTGCTGTTTTTTCTGAAGTTTCAGATAGGGTCGATAAATAAACCTGTACCCGCCTAGAACGCGCAAAACCCACCCCAAGGGTATGATATGGGTGGTGAAAATAGAAAAAAATGGGTATGGGGCGTGTATTACTAAAATGGGTATGAGTATAGGTAGAGGTCCTCCCTGCCCCATACCCATTTTATCAATACTCACCCCATACCGGCCCCATATCCGCCTTATATAAAACCTATACCCGTTTGTTTAAAGTTTTAATTTGTACCTTATACTTAAATATTTCACTAGCTGCTTTAAGTTGTATGGTATTCAAGATTTCAGTGACACATTTTGTTAAAAACTGTAATTATCAAGTGCTAATTTATTGTTTTGATGGACAAACTTTCAGTTGTATTCAACAAGATATGATGTATTGTTAGAAGCTTAATGTCAGTATGACATATTGGCTATTTGCTGTCGAATATGGATACAACATGAATTTAATTCTTTTTGATCTATATGTACCTGAATAAAACCAGCATACCTGCTATACCCAGTGGGTATGGGTATGGGTATAGTTTTACAATATCTGATGGGAATGGGTATAGGTATGGGTATGAATTTTGAAAATGGGTATGGGTAAAGGTACAACTAAACCCGCCCTATACCCGCCCCATTGCCACCCCTAGTTTCAGAGATATTGATTCTGGTTTTCATTTCTACAATGACAAGTGCTCAATCACAAACAGTCCCTCAATAAAATGCAGATAATTACAATGCTGATTCTCTCTGCCTTCAAGGATCAGATCATCCTGGAATGCGGTTGACAAATGTAAAGCTTAATGGCTTGAATTTTCAGCAGTGGAGCAGGTCAGTGAAGATTTAAGGTAAAAGTTGGTTTTATTGATGGTTCCTGTACAAAACTTACTGCGAACAGCCCTCTATGTGATCAGTGGATTAGATGCGATAGCATGGTTGTGAGTTGGTTCCTAAATTCCATAGATCCAAGCCTGTCAGGTACCTTTATATATGCTAATAATGCAAAAGAACTATGGAATGAGCTAACAGAGTGATTTGGTCAAAGTAATGGACCTTTGCTATATAAGGTTCAAAAGGAAATATCAGAATTGTATCAAGGGAATGATAGTGTAGCTGTGTACTACATGAAAATGAAGAAATTGTGGGATGAACTCACTAACCTAAGTTAAATTTTGTGGCACAGCATGTAAGGCAATGAAAAAAACCTTGGAACTAGATCAGAGACAAAAGTTGTGCAATTTCTAATGCATTTGAACGAAGATTATGAGCCTATTAGAGGCCAAATTCTCATCATGGACCCACTATCTTCTATTAGCAAGGCTTGTTTGATGACTTAAAGGATTGAATAGCAAAGGCAAGTCACTACAGGAGTGACTATGTCTAGAGAAATTACAGTAGCTGCAGGCTGGTTCAATGGTACCAATTATACAAGGAATTCGAAGCTGGAAAGTAACAACAACAATGGTTTTTCTTTTAAGAATGCTAGCACTTAGTGGTTCAAGAAAGATAACAGGAAGATCAAGAATGCTAGGTTTTGTGATCACTGTCAAAGGATAGCACACACAATGGATACCTGCTTCAAGTTGCATGAGTTTCCTGAATGGTATGACAATTTTAGAGATAAAGAAAGCGAAAAAGGAGGTCCCAGAGTTGCAACACATGCCTGCACCCATAATGCAGAGGGAGCTCAGGACACACATCTGGAAGATACTGCTCTGACTTCTACTACTAACCCTATTGGACAATTTGATCCAAGTCTGGTTTAAGCATTGGCATAAGAGATGATGAAGTTCATGAAAGGGAAGCAAGCAGAGGCGCAGTCAGAGCACTTACACTTTTTTGCTTATTTTGCAGGTATATCCTCTACAAGCTTCCACTCCATTAGCTCTCATTTAGATGCACGTGTCGTGCAACATACCTATGTAGGGTTCTAGATTGTAGATCCAGGAGCATCTGACCACATGACATCCAATTTGAACCTATTACACAATATTAAGCCCTTGTTTAAACCCTTCCACATTACCCTACCAGATGGTTCCTTGGAAACAGTCATTTATTTTGGTCAAATTTACTTGACACCAACCATTACAATAGACTATGTTCTCTATGTGCCATATTTTAAGTTTAATTTGCCATCAGTTAACAAGCTGTTAACTACACACAACATGCTTGCCATTTTCCTGCCTAACCAGTGCCTCATACAGGACATATCAACTAAAATGGTGATAGCTGTGGCTCAAAGTGCTGATGGACTATGCAAATTTTATCATGCTGAGGCCACTATTTCCAAGAATAAAGAGCACATTCCTTTGGTTCTAGCAGATACGCCCTCTAGTTCGGCTTCTGTTTCCTTAAATTCTTAATCATGTAATCTTCAACCTTTAACATTTGTCATGCTTAACTTGGTCATACTTCTCTTTAAACAACAACATATATCTAATTATCAAAATCACCTTTCTTATACACTTTCTTGTGACATTTTTTGAATGGCCAAGATGCACAGATTACCTTTCAATAAAAGCAACATTCATACCACACACTCTTTTCACCCCATCCACATGGATTTGTGGGGCCCTTACAAGGTTGCTAATATCACTGGAGCTCACTATTTTCTTACTAGGACTCACTTGCTGCAAAACAAATCTTAAGTCAAAAATGCTGTCATACAATTTTATAACATGGTAGAAACTCAATTTCATGGTAAAATCAAGTTAGTTAGAAGTGATAATGGAACTAAATTTATTGAAGATTTTTGCCTTGACTTTTTCACCACCAAAGGCATTTTACATCAAAAGTCTATTGCCAAAACTCCACAACAGAATGGTGTGGCTGAAAGAAAACACAGACACCTTTTAGATACTGCTAAGGCCATCAGGTTCCATGTAGGGCTACCTAAGCAATTTTGGGGTGAGTGCATCCTTTCAGCCATCCACATCATTAATCTTTTGCCTATGGAAAACCTAGGATGGCAGAGTCCACATGAGAAATTATTTAGCAAAGTCCCATCTTATCAAGACTTAAGAGTTGTTGGCTGCTTATGTTTTGCAGCCAATTTGGGAGCTTCTGACAAATTTGAACCAAGATCAAAGAAATGTGTCTTCTTAGGTTACACATTGGCTTCAAAGGTTACAAATTGTATAACCTAGACAATAAAAAAGTTTTTCATAGTAGAGATGTTGTTTTTCAGAAAATGTTTTCCCTTTTAAGGTGAGCCAAGAACATACAACCTTTTCAAAGGACGTCACATACAATGTGATTCCCACTTGTGAACCCTTCTACGCAGTGTTTGATTCTGGCTCTGCCAAGGCCTTCTCTATTCCAGTGGTGTCTCCTTCTCCTGCTCCTTCACCTCATCCAATAATATCAAATACTTTGTCTACTAATTCTCACAATACTTTCTCTAATTCTTATCAAGATGCACCTAAGTCTGCCACCATACCACGCATTGTTTCTTCTTCCCCCACATCTATAGCTACTTCTCCTCCTAATAATCCTCTCAGGGAATCCTCTAGGACGAAAAGCTCCCCCAACTTAGATGAAAGACTTTGTTTGTCCTCAGCATATGCATACACAGGCTATCAACCATTCCTCTGATATACCATAACCACATGATGCTTCTAGCCTTTCCCACAACTTTAATACCACATCAACAAACCCATACCCTTATCCCTTGTTCCCTTACTCGAATTTGGCACACCTTGCTTCTTCATATGTGGCTTCGCTTGCTAATGTACTGCAAAGACCAGAACCTCATAGTTATGCACAAGCAATGCTTTATCCAGAATAGGTAACGACCATGGAGTTAGACTTGTCTACACTTGAGCAACATCATACTTGGCAACCGACTAGTTTGCCATAAGGAAAGAACACTTTAACCTTAGAATGGGTTTACAAAACTAAGTATAGGTTTGATGGAACCTGTTGAAAGACACAAGGCCAGACTTTTAATTAGAGGGTTTGAACAAGTCAAGGCCAAGGATTAGGGACACACTTTTAGCCCTGTTGCCAAGCTTACCACGGTTAGATTATTCATTGCTATAGCCACTGCTAAGCTTTGGCCTTTGCGCTAATTAGATATAAACAATGCTTTTCTACATGGCTACTTGGATGAGGAAGTTTATATGCTACCTCCTCAAGGATACTTCAAGGCCTTGCTAGGACAGGTTTGCAAACTGCAGAGATCATTATATGGCTTGAAACAAGCCTCTAGACAATAGAATATTAAATTGACTTGATTCCTCACTAGCTTGGGTTTTCAACAGTCCAAAAATGATTATTCCTTGTTCACCAGATAGTGTACAGGAAAATCCATTTTTGTTCTTATCTATGTGAATGATCTCCTCATAACACAAGATGATATACAAGGTATTGCTGCACTCAAAACTAGTTTGCATACCAAGTTTACTATCAAAGATTTGGGCCCAGCTCAATATTTTTTAGGTATTAAGCTTGCTAGATCCAATCACAGAACCTTTCTTAATCAAAGGAAGTACATTCCAGACATTCTACAAGGTGCTAGGATGACAGGGGTCAAGCCAGCTAAGTTTCCTCTTCCAAAAGGGCTCAATCTATCTGTGGGCATAAGGACTTTATTAGATGATCCAAACCAGTTTAGATGGTTAGTAGGAAGATTACTATATCTAACACTCACTGGACCTGATATATCATATTCTGTCTAGCACCTTAGTTAATTTTTGTAGCATCCTCGACAACCACATTATCAGGTTGCCTTACATGTGCTAAAATACTTAAAGGGTACCATCAACAACGGCTTATTCTACCCTACTACCAGTGATCTTCAACTGCATGCTTTCTGTGATGATGATTGGTGTACTTGCAAGACTTCAGCATGCTCTTTCACAGGATTTTGTGTCTTTCTTGGTTCTTCTTTTATTTCTTGGAAGACCAAGAAGCAAAAGGCTGTGGTTAAATCCTCAGAAGAGGCTAAGTATTGTAGTATGTCTACTTCCATATCTGAGCATGAATGGTTGTCACATTTGAAGGATGATTTTTATCTACCTTTGTCACTTCCTATCGATCTTTATTGTAACAACAAAGCTACAGTGCACATTGTGGCTAACCCTGTATTCTATGAACATACCATACATTTTTGTATTGATTGTCACTACTCTAGAGACAAAGTGCTTGAAGGCTTTATCCAAACTTCTCATGTCCCTTCCAGAGAACAGCTTGCAAATGTCATGACCAAACCACTGGGTGAAGTGCAACATAAAACTTTGAGTTCAAGGTTAGGATTGGTAGCTTCTCTCCTAATTCCACCTTGAGGGGAGGATGTGAAGATAGTGTGTAATAGGCTGTAATATAGCCCGTAAAGCATTCAACAGAATGCTTCTCTCTCTCCTTTCAGTTGAGTTTGTTACAAGGCTAGCCAGGTCAGCAAAGGCAGTTAGGCTCAGTATCTTTCTGTTACGGCAAAAGCAGCACCTAGATTGCATTGGTTATTTATGTATTTATACATACGACCTTGTACAGAGGAAGGATGATGCAATAACAATGTTTGAGAGAGATTCATGTACGTGCTCTCATGGTTTCTTCTTCCCTTAAGCCACCGTTATCGATTCTTATCAAAAGTACAGAAAAATTTGGCATAATTTATTTAAAATTGCAAATATGAACTAGAATAACTAATAAATTTCAATAAATTATGATAACATAAACTTATTCTCTTCCAATTGGGAAAGTAAATATATATTCCTAAATACATCGTCAAATAGTTGTTTAGATTAACAAATTTTTTGAAAATGTCATCTAAAGGAAACCATGTCAATGTCTACTATAATAGGGAATGTGCAAAAACCAAAACGAAAATATCAAAGAAAAACTATTTGATCTTTTGATTGAGTACTAATTTGGGCAGTTCAAAAAGTACGTTAATTATCAGTTAGCAAAATTGGGAATTTATTTTTGAAAAAATATTTTTAAAAAAATTTGAAAATTTGATAATGATTAGCAAATAACAAAAGATTCTTTCATAAGTGAAATTTTTTTTAACTATGTTAATAACCTTTGATTTTCTTTGAATTTATCTTAGCCACACATTTTTCACAATACCATCAGTGTTAGTGGGTTAAGGTAACTATAATTACTTTTTATTTCTCCACTAACTCCATCCTCTCTACACGTCGATCAATCTTCCCCCTACTCGCCATTCCTAGTAAATCCATATTTTTCTCCACTAATCTTTCCTTCATCCTATTCTTTCTTTTCTCTCCCCTCCCCCTCCCTAGCCTTTAAAAAAGACCATATGCATTACTATATCTCTGCAAGTTACAACTCCCATAACGAAGCCATCAAACCATTAAGTACTAAGCTCCTACATTGAGAGAAACAGAGGGTGGGCTGGGATGTAAGGAACTGGATCAATTAAATTAGCAGTTACAAACTATTTATACCTTAATAGTTCATATCGCAAGGATCTCTCATATGGGACGACAGTAATATTGAAACATACAACTTCCCCACTACTATGCATAAGCTTTGAAAAGGGAAAGGGGGTTACAGGCTGGGGGGAAAGATTAATATGGTGATGAAGTATGACACTTTGATATTTGTATCATTGATAGAGAAAAAAATTAAATAGTTAAAATTTTCTTCATTGTGTTCCATAACAAGGAGCTAATTTTCTCAATTTTATATACATTTCCCCCAATTATAGCCTCCTCCAGCGTGATTGACGATCAGTCAATGACAATACTACTAACTAGAAAAATAAAAGTAATGTAATTTTTTAACAAAAACGTGCTTTTGATCTACTGTCTGAAGTGCCACAAGTAGAATTACAGTGAAGTTGAATTTAGAGATTATGTTGAGCCTATGTATCATAAAGGATTACTAGGATTATTGTCTAGAACTCAAGATGAGATTTGGAATTTCTTTGAAAAATGAGCTGGGGACACTTACGATTTTGAACAAACTAGATGGATCATAGGATATTCGACTCATGGCAAGTACGCTTTTTTATATCACTCCTTACCACCAGGATTACTTTAGGGACTCTTATGGTCATCCATCTTAGTCTTGTGTGAGTCCGTTTTAGTATGATTATTGTCAGTCTTCTGATTATGATGTTCATAATTGTCTTTATCATGATTATGTTGATGCTACATATGCAAATCTTGGAAAGATAGTACATGAATTGACAGGTTAAATGATAGAGAATGTGAAGGAGCGAATTGCTGAATATTATCATTGTTTTAATTAGATTAGGGAGAATCATAATTTATATAAGTCTGACTCTAGTCTAGGATCTCCTGAACCTGCAGTTAATTTTTATGATGATTTATAGCCTTCCATCTAATCTAGGCTCAACTTGCATGATGATACACCTTTGCCTCATGTAGAGCAAGGGAATGACTTCCCTATGTCACTATCCCATGACTTTGCACCCCAAACATGCACATCTAAGGAAGTCACTAAGGATGTCCCAAATTCTACCAACCCGCCTACCCCTTTTAATCACTCTTCTGAGTTTGAGGGGGGGGGAGAATAATTTTAAAGTCCTAGTGAGTTCAATAGTATCTTGACTTTAATTAATCAGAAGATATTTGTATACAAGAGTCATGTGAGGCAGTGGTTATGCCCACAAATGTGGAATTTGACGATGATCATTTCTCTATGGAATTTGAGTCTTTTTCATGTGGGTTTAATGTTAATGAGGGTCTGGATGTGGATATTTATGTTGAATATGAATCATTTGCTTTTGAGCCTTTCATAACTGACCATCTCTTTGAGTCATCCAAGTCTTAATTTTAAGGGTTCGAGACTTTTGTGCCTATAACAGCTAATTTGGACTGGACTCTTGAGCATGCCAAGATTAAGAGACTTGTAGATTTAGGACCCATTGATGTGCCTAGATAGCTTGTTCATGATGACCAACTTGCTAGGCCGATGACCAATTTGTTGACTTATTATGAGTATGTCTGTCTGTTTCATGATTGAGCCCAACAATTTGATAAGTTGAAACGGGACCTTAATTATGTTACATTAATCATATGGATGTGCCCATTCTAGCTTCAACTCTCTGATTTTTACTGTTCATCGTCATTGAGAAATTTTCTCGTAAGTTTGATACGGTACTACATTCACTAATGGGTTATTTGAGAAGCGATGTTCCGCTTGTTATGGAGTGGCTGATGCTCCGTGAGCTTTGTCTAAACAAATTTAGGAGGCTATAGCTTAGGTGTAATTCTATACCTAGCTTGGTATTATTGTTTTATCCTTTTGTGTACATCCTGTCTTTTATTTTCATCTTTTCTTTTGTGTCCCGGATGCTTATTTTCTCACAATGCAGACATTGTGGGATTTTGGTATGGGGGAGTAGAAGCTATGCTTCAAAAAGTTTTGAAAAAGAAAATAGAAGGAAAAATTTTCGGAAAACCAAAAAGCATTTTCTATTTTCGTGTGATTTTTGGGAGTCATACTACCTTGAAAGACTTTTACTCTTTGTGACTTAGTATTAGGTTGTATAAAAGGATTGTGTACATGATAGACCTTAGTCCAAAGTATGTCATTTCTTACACTAGTTCTAACCCCATAACTCCATAATAATGTTGAGCTTAACCCTTAATTATGTATTACCGTTATCTTAAGGTCCTAGGCTTTCATGGTTTGATTTTTCCTAGTTGTCTTTTTTCTTTTGTTTTTATTTAGAAAATAAAAGAAAAAAAAGAAAAAACAAACAACCAAAATAAAAAAGTTATAGAGTCAGGAATGACAAGTAACCTTTTACAGCTGGCGCTACTAGGTGCTATTCTTTGAGGCAATACTGTCACTAGAAAAGCTTGCATCTCATGTCAATAAGTCCATAAAATAGTCAAGAGGGATTGAGTGAAACCTTAGTGAGCTTAGCTTTTAGGGTGATTGTCTACTTTTACAGCGCGCACTAGGATGGACTCACTATGCGGTGAAAAATTGGTATATGAGTGTCATCGTCGGGGATTATGATTCTTGACATGTACATTGTACTTGAATAATTTGACACTTAGGTTGCAGGGGTGATTTGTTGACTAAGTGTGTTTCCCTTGCACATATTTATGTATATTTGAAAATTCAAAAAAAATTGCTATTTTTTTTTCTTGTTCTCTTTTTCTTTTCTTCTTTAAAGATTTAGTGGGTATATCTTCTGCAAACCCTTATGAAACCACGCTCATCCACTATGGGAAGCTTATGGGTTTAAAGGGCTTATTGCACGTACTAAGTGCAACTGTTATTCTTATGAAAGTGACTTAGATGTCTTATGTATCCTATCCTTTAGTTTCTTTTACTCGAGGACAAGCAAATTCATGGTATGGGAGTATTTGTTCAGTCACCAAAAGTGTTAAATGTTATACCTCTATTCACCTAGAGTTTAGTTATTTTTGAGCTTGTTTTGCGCTTTAATAGGACTTTTATATGTTTTTGTGGGTAATAGGTGGTTGAGAAAAATGATTGAAAATTGAAGGTTGAATAGATGATTTTCATTAATTAGCATGGCGGCCCAACTTTTGTACAAGCCCAGCCTGATCCTTGTTTTGTCTCTAAGCTAGAAGTCAATGCTCAACTCTCCTTCAACTCACCAAATCAAGCCCAACATATCATCAGACAATTAGCATGTGAAAATTGGAAAGTTTAGGATTGAAACTGTGAAGGAATTCAAGAAATGTTGCAGTGAGGTCCCTTTCGAAATCAATAAAGAAATTAAAAATTGATAGTTGGGTACATTTAGGAAAATGGGAAATTACTTGAAAAAATAAGAGACCTATTGTAATTAGGAAAGTGGAATAATTTTTTAGAAATTAGGAAATCTAGTGTGATTAGAAAAGTATAGAGGTTATTGTTAGGATAAATAGAGGTCATGGGTGCACTTCAGGAATCACCAATTTCTTCCTGTCTCAATTATTGCATCAGTTCCTAGAGTTCAGAGATCATTGTAATTTTAGGAATTCTTTGAGTTGAATCCAATTTCAAATTTTTTTTAGTTCCACTTTTAATTCAAGTTTATTAGTTTTAGTTTTATTTTCAAATTCAAGTTTTAATTCAATTTTTGTAGTTTTGGTTTTAGTTTGATTGTAGCTTCTCGTAAAATTCTCTCAATAAAAGTTTCGATTTTTATTACTCCCTTTGGTTTATGGTGGATGTTGAATTTTCATAATTGAGACCGATCAAAGATTCAATATTCTCCGTTAGCTTTTCGGTGTATATGGCAATCTCTTTCGTCTCCCTTGCCTCTTATTTAGAATTTATTATTTCATTGGTACTTGTGATCATTTCTTTGGTAGTTGTTTAACTTACAATTTTAATCATATTTAGATTTCCTTCAATTTCTTTTAGTTGAATGATTCTATTTTGCTTATTTATTGCTTTCGTCTAACTAGAATGGGTAAATTGTAGTTGTATTGGCCTAGATTCAACCATGTTGCGATCCCTATGGATTCGAACCTCAAGCACTACGACTGACAACTGTATGCCTGCAGTAAAATTTTACATCCTTTTTGGATTGTATCAAATTGTTGGCACCGTTACTGAGGGTGGTGGTTTGACTTTAGGTCAATATTTTTATTTTTTGTTGCTTGTTATCTTATTAGCTTCATAATTTCTATTAGTAGATTAGTTAAAAATTTTTGTGTTTAGATTAGTTTCTAAATTAATTTGATTAGTATCTCACAAATTTTCCTTTTTTTCAAAATTTTGATGCAATTGATTACGATAATCATTTAGTCTCCATAAGTAGCTCTAGAAAGGAACATGCTCAAATTGTGAGAAATAAAAAACTAGATTTTTTAAATTTAGATTTTCATTTTTTTTGGATTTTTCAATTTTTTCAAACAAGAAAAATATACTAAAAAAAGTTCACGAGTTACTAATTAGATTAATTGAGTAACTAATCTAAACATGAAAATTATAAAACTAATCTACTAATAGAAATTGTGAAATTAATAATATAATGAAAAAAAAGAAAAGAAAAATAGTGACCTAAATTTAAACCACCATCCCCAGCGATGACACCAAAAACTTGTTGTATCTCAGGAACTATAAAAATAAGCCACAAGTACACAACCATAGTCGTAGCATTATATGAGTTGTCCATAGAGATGAGTTGAATTTAATTACTAGTATTAAACCACTAAACTAATCCAAAAATAGTCTACCTAAAATTAATTTTAAATAAGTAACTTCACCTAAAAAAAAACTAATCTAAATCATGAAATTGAAATTAAAACTACAAGAGAGAAGAAGTAAATTACCTTTACTACTTAGAATTAATAGATGTAGAAAATCTGAACCTTGAACAATAGATCACCTCATGACTTCAATATCCACTATTGACCTGAAAGACTACTAAAAATGGAAACTTCGAATGAGAGAATTTTTTGAAAGACTAAGATTGAGGCTCTGTTCTTTTCGTGGGGTCAATCCACATTTATCAACTTCAACCTACTTCAACCTACTTCAACCCACTTCAACCTACTTCAACCCACCTGAAAAAAAATACCAACTTCAGCCTACCTCAACCTACCTCAACCTACTTCAACCTACTTCAACCTACTTCAACCCACTTCAACCTACTTCAACCCACAGGATTTAGGGCCTGTTGTTTTCGTGAGTACATTGGGTGGAAAAAAGGGTGAAGTCGGTTGAAGTAGGTTGAGGTAGGTTGAGGTAGGCTGAAGTTGGTATTTTTTTTTTTTTCCTTTTTGAGTTGGGTTGAAATAGGTTGAGTTAGATTGAAGTAGGTTGATGTAGGTTGAAATGCGTTGAAGTTGGTTTATTTTGTATGTGGTAGATTGAAGTGGGTTAAAATAACGAGAATGCAACTAATGTGTGATAATTTATGAAGTTATCGAAATTTGTGAAATTTATGCTCATACATTTATATTTTTTATTTTTTATTGTTTATTATGTATTTTGTATTTTGTATTTTGTATTTTGTATTTTTTTATTTTGTATTTTGTATTTTTTATCTTTTATTGTGTATTTTGATTTTTCATTTTGTATTTTGTATTTTTATTTTTATTTTTATTTTTATTTTATTTTTTATTTTTTATTTTTATTTTTATTTTTATTTTTATTTTTTATTTTTTATTTTTTATTTTTTGGTTTTTATTTTTTACCTTTTATTTTTATTTTTATTATTATTTTTTATTATTATTTTTTATTTTTTATTTTTTATTTTATTTTTATGTTTATTTTTTATTTTTATTTTTTATTTTCTTATTTTTTATTTTTTATTTTTTTAATTTCTTGGTTCTTATTTTTTATTTTTTATTTTGTATTTTTTATGATGTTTGTTTTATTTTTTACTTTTTATTTCTTATTTTTTAATTTTAATTTTAATTTTTGAATAAAAATTTAAAAATTAAAAATTAAAAATTAAAAAAAAAATTTAAAAAATAAAAATAAAAAAAAAATAAGAACCAAGAAATTAAAAAATTAAAAAAATAAAAATAAAAAATAAAAAATAGAAATAAAAAAAGATAAAATTTAAAAAAATAAAAATGAAAAATAAAAAATACAAAATAAAAATACAAAATACAAAATAAAAAATACAAAATACAAAATACAAAATACAAAATACAAAAATACAAAATAAAAAATAAAAAATGAAAAATGAAAAATGAAAAATATAAAAATAAAAAATAAAAAATAAAACATAAAAATAAAAAATAAAACATAAAAAAATAAAAAATAAAAAATAAGAATATAAAAAATGAAAAGTGAAAAATAAAAAACGAGAAATAAAAAATAAAAAATAAAAAATAAAAATAAAAAAATGAAAAACGAAAAAAAATAAAAAATGAAAGATACAAAAATTAAAAATAAAAAATAAAAAATGAAAAATGAAAAATAAAAAATAAAAAATGAAAAATAAAAAATAAAAATAAAAATAAAAAAATAAAAAAATAAAAAATAAAAAATGAAAAATGAAAAAATGAAAAACGAAAAATAAAAAAATACAAAATAAAAATACAAAATGCAAAATACAAAATACAAAATACAAAAATAAAAAATAAAAAATAACAAATAAAAAAAATAAACAAAAATTTCGCAAAATTTTGAGAACTTCATAAATTATCACACATTATTTACATTCTTATTATTTTAACCCACTTCAATCCACCACATAAAAAATATACCAACTTCAACCCACTTCAACCAACATCCACCCACTTCAACCTACTTCAACCTATTTCAACCCACCTCAAAAAAAATACCAACTTCAACCTACCTCAACCCACTTCAACCTACTTCAACGTACTTCACCCTTTTACCCACCCAATTTACCCACGAAAAGAACAGAGCCTAAAACTAATAAATTTGAATTAAAATTAAAAGTAGAAAACTTGAATTGAAACTGGAACTAAAGAAATTGAAACATGAGAAATTAAGTTCAACATGGAAGAATTTCAAAAATTACAATAATCTCTTAAACTCTGAGACTAATGTCATAAGGGAGAGGTCAAGAATTTGATGATTTATAAGCACCGCCAAAATCCACTATTTATACTAGTGCCCAACTCCCTCAATTTTCCTAATTATATTAGAATTCTTGATACCTAAACTAGTACTCCCCTTTCCTAATTGCACTTAATTTCTAATCCCCAAAATTTGTCCCCCACCTGACTTTTTCTTATCGAATCCAAATATTCTTCTACATGTGCAATTTGCTAGGAATAAGACTATGACATTGTGGCCTGAATCAAAGAGGAGACTCAACTAGGTAGATTTGAGCGACGAGATTGGCCTTGACCGAAGGAAGGTAGGAGTTGACTTGGTAGGATCATAAGCCACTTGGATCGAAGCTGGACAGCGAGCCGGACTGGCGCTGGGTCGTGAGCTAGACTAGAGTAGAGTTGTGAGAGCACTGGCTTGGCTAAATTCGGGCGCTAGATGAGATATAAACAGGCCCAAATACTGTAGGATTGTGCCTTCTTTTGTTTTTATTTCTCTTTCTTCTTCTTTTACAGGGTTAAGCCTGAGTCACATGGTGGATTTGGGTCATGCTCTAATGGGCCACACTTTCATTTGCACTTCTCCTTTTCTTTTCATTTCCTTCTTTCTCTTGGATTGGGCTCTTGACCTAAATTTCTAGGTTAGGCATGGAGCGTTGACTCAAGTCGCATTTTCTCTTGATTTTCATATTTTCTTTTTACACCTATTATTTCCTTAAATTCTTTTCACAAAACCAAATAAAATCTAAAAAATAATCTCAATTATGAGTAAAAATCAAGTGAATAGGAGTACTTAATTAGACACTTCTGGTGCCAACCACAATCCAAAAAGAATGTACAAGTGCACGATTGTCAGCCGTAGTACTTGAGGGTCGAATCTACAGGGACAAGGTTTAATCTGGGCCACTAAAACTAAAATCAACCCGTATCAATTAGACTGAAAGCAGTAAATAAGCAAAATAGAATCATTCAACTAACAAAAATTGAAATTAATCTAAACATGGTTAAAACTATAAATTAAACAACAACCAAAGAAATTATGACAACTACTAATGAAATAATAGATTTAAATAAGAGGCAAGAGAGAGGAAAGAGACTACCATATACACTTAAAAGCCAAAGGAGAATATTTAATCTTCGATGGGTGTCAATTATGAAAATTCAGCATCCACCATAAACCAAAGGGAGTAATAAAAATTGAAACTTTGAGCGAGAAAATTTTTATTGAAGCTAAAACAAAACTAAAATTGAATTAAAACATGAACTTGAGACTAAAACTAGAATTAATTGAATAAAACTAGAAGTATAGAAAACTTGAAATTGAACTCACCTTGAAAGAATTTTAGAAATCACAATAATCTCTCAAACTCTAAAACTAATAATATTAGAGATAGTGAGAGAATTTAATTATTAACAAACTACCCTCATGGACCCCTATTTATACTAGTAGCAACCCCTCATACTTTTCTAATTACCCTAGATTTCCTAATTTCTAAAAATTCTTCAATTTCCTTATAATGGGAAAGCAAATGGACTTGAATGTGCGCCAATGGATTTTCAGCAACTTGGGTAGGTGAGAAGGAAAGGATGGCCTGGTGGGCTAGTAGGGTTTTAACTAGATATGGGTGTAATACAGCAGGGATGGGGACATAAATAAAGGTAATATGTTGAATTTAGGTTGATAGTTTCAGGCTGAAATCAAGCTTTAACTTATATTAGGTTTTAGGTTGGGATTGACAGCTGACTCGTGAGGCTAGGTTGGGTTTAATTCTAATTTGAATGAATAATTGGCCTAGATTAGGTTTAAGTTTGGTTAAAATGGGTTGGTTTAGGCTCATGTGTGTGTCTGGGTAGACTTATGCACATTTTACAGATGTAAAGGTTAAATTGATGATGCATGTATGAACTAAGAATGCATGCATGGATTATATATCTAAGTCCTAAGTGCATGCATCATGCAAAATGTGTTTGGAATGTAATAGATAGGATTACTTAAAGTGTTGTGGTGTGTATTGTAGACATTAGGATCTAGGTGGACTGATGGACAGTTCATTGAAGCATGATGTGACCAATAGATGATGCAAGGGCTAGGTAATCCATTTTTAAAATGTTATTTGATGACTTAACATGACTTTAAGGTTTCCCTTTGGATTTAGACCACAATACAAAAAAAAAAAATCTATATAACGATGGAATCAGCGATAGAAAAAGGCAGAATAGTGATGGATTTTTGATCTCAACAACGGAATTGGCAACGAAAACGAGTTGTCGGTTTTTCACTCATCGCTAAGTACTTGACGACGGAATTCCATAAGTCCGTCACCATCAGGATGGACCCAGCGATAGCTTGAGCTTTGGCGGAGATAAAAAGGCGAGGAGCAGTGACGGAATATAGAATTTGTTGCCATCAGCGACGGAAATAGCGATGGAATTGGCGACGGATTCCAAATTCCATCGCTGACTTCTGAGTTAACAAAATAAAAACTCTATTTTTGTCACCAATCTGTCGCTATGATTGTAATTTTTTTTTAAATAAAACACTTGTTTTTGATCGTATTCTTTAGTACATACATTTAAATCCCTGTAAGAAATTTACAATGAGTATTGACCCCATACGATACAATGGCTTCCAATATGGCTTCATTCAAAGCGTTCTCAACAATTTTCAAACCACAAACAAGTGGAATATCACATACAAAGCAAAATAGTTTTCAATTATACTTAACAACAAATCCAACACTAGAAACTAACCGTTTTCAATTCACAAACCACAAATCCCAAACAAAGGGTATATATCACAAACCATAAATCCCAAACAAACCACAAGTTGCTAGTTTCTAAGTGAAATTAAGTAACAAGAAGAGGGAGAAGCAAGCACCAAAAGGAGGGGGAATTAAGTTAGCACCAAGAGGAAGGCAAACAAGCACCAAGCTGTGAGAAACACCAAGAAGTAAGCAGGAGAACCACCAACTGAGGGAAGGCTGCAAGCTGCTTAATCACCAAGGTAAGGATCATCATCCTCTTGATCCTCATCCTTATCCTCATCATGTTGGGGATGATGAGTAAAGGGTGGTTGAGATCTCAAGCCAAAAGCTTGTTGCATTTGAAAAAAAGCTTGCAATTGCTGATCGATGCTCATCATATGCTGGCTCATTTCTTAGTTGCTTTGGGTGAGCATTTTGTTGGATTTCTTCAGTTGCTTGCATCTCTCCATAAGCAACTGGCTGGCTCATTTCTTAGTTGCTTTGGGTGAGCATTTTGTTGGATTTCTTCAGTTGCTTACATCTCTCCATATGCAACTGGTAACTTTCGGCTTGTGAAGTTAGCTCACCCCCAAGTTAGTTACTACACCCCTTAAATCATTCAGCTCTCGTTGCGATGGCATACAACCTATACCTACTGAAAGCCATTAGTATGCATTAGTGTAAATATTAAATAAACTTATCGTATAACCATATTGATTGAAACTTTAATATTAAAACTGTATCGGCTCGTTGAGTGGGACTGAAGTGACAAGATTCTCTAATGTCGATAGCCTCATCGCCAATGCCATAAATACAACCTTTTTTTGTTCATGTACGTCTTCACCCACAACTCATTTGGGTTCGGAAGTGTTTTCGATGGATCTAGAAAATTGTCATCCCCGATCCCTTGAGAGTTGATTGCATTTTGAAATTCTCGTTCAAAAGGTTCCTATAATATCACAATGTTTGCAAAAAATCACATATATTATACTTAATGAAATTAAAGTATACGAGTCCAACTTGGACTACTAATAAAGATTGAGAATTGAGAACAGCTTATATATGTTTGTTGTAATTTCTTATCAACCTAAGGGTCACCTTCTTTTCCACGGAGTTTGTGAGTGTGGGTGAATAATTCAACAATTGTAGGATTCGTCCCAAGTTGCTCCCTCTACGTGCCAAACAAAATTATATAAAACACATGCCAAACCACATTCAAAGTACTTACAGTATTAAAATTAAAGCTGTAAGAAGCAAAGTTCGTTAGCCGTCATTAGGATCCACGATATTCCTCAAATTGGAGCAATATGCATCAAGCATTTGAAGCTCCTTTACCCATTCATGCAACTCTCTTTATTTATCCATAGGAAGAAGAACTTCGCTTTTGGTTTAACCGTCTTGCCACTAGGTCTTAGCTACAAAGGTAAGTCTTTTGTATCACATATGTTTACAATATCTATTCTTCATTTGACATTGTCCTTTGTTTTTTCATAAACATCCATAATAGTGTTAATGATGTTTTCGAAGAAGTTCTTCTCTATATGCATCATATCTAAATTATGGCGGAGCAATTGGTGTTGCCAATAAGGTAACTCCCAAAATATGCTCTTCTTCGTCCAGTTGTGCTCATTTTTTTTAAATCCTGGTATAAGAAAGTCATCGTTTGCAGTTGCCATTAGGTAATCTTCTACCTTAGCATAAAGTTCATCCCCAAATATACGGTGAGGAGGACCCCCTGTAACAATTCTACCTTTTTTAACTGATGTCCTATTTCTTCTAAATGCATGATTCCTTAGCAGAAAACACCGATGACAATCAAACCATGAGAAGTTACCTCGATTCTTCTATCTCAAAGCCTTTTGTTGTTTTATACATACAAGACATGCCAATTGCCCATTAGTACTCCACCCAGGCAACATTCTATATGTCGAAAAATCATTGATGGTTCATATAAGTGCAGCATTCATCTGAAATGTCTACCCCATAGAAATGTCATATGTTTTAATTCCAACATCCTATAACTCCTTCAACTCATCAATAAGACGTTGTAAATATACATCCATTTTATTCTTGGGATTTTTGGGATCGGGGATTGCATAAGTGAGGAACATAAATGGTGTGGTCATACACATTTCAGGAGGAAGTTATAAGGTGTAACTACTACCGGCCAAATGGAATAAGATCTGAAGACAAAGAGTAAGCATTAAATCTATCAGCACATAAGTCAAAACTCATATTTCGAGGCTCTACAGTAAAATCAGGGTACTTGTTATCGAAATGTTTCCATGGTGCCCCATTTGATGGATGATATAAAACATTATCCTCACGCCAATGTTCGTAATGTCATCTCATGTGCTCTACAATACTTCTTGATACTTGCAATCTCTGAAGCCGAGGTTTTAATGGCAAGTAATGCACCCTTGAATGTGGCAATGTATTTTGATTCCTTTGCTGTGACCTTCGCCTCTTCCATCTCGAATGCCCACAAACCTTGCATGCATCCAGGTTTGCGTCCTCCTTAAAGAATAGCATGGAACCTTTACGGCAACAGTCAATGTGTTCCACATTGTTGATGAGATCTTTAACAACCTTCTTTATTTGCCCATAGTTGTTTGGAATGCTTTTATTAGGTGGACACATCTCTTTCATTAATTGAACAATTTCACTGAAACAGTTTTGTGGCATGTTATAATTAGATTTGATACTTAACAGTCCCACAGCAGCAGAGAGCTCACTGTGGGTGGAACAACCATCATGTATGGGTTATCGAGCTACTTGAACCATATTATAAAATGGTTCTCGGCAAGTGCTTGACGACTCCTCCCTTACATTTTGATTTGCCATTATGGCATCACCAACCATGTACTCTATACGATCTATGTAGGATTTATTGTAGTCATTATTAATATGACTTGAACCTCTAGCTTTGGGAATTTTACTATTTGAATACCCAAAATCATATTGCTAAGGCTCTACTTCTCCATAACCTATCAAAAACCAATAGTCTTTCAGAAAACGCTTGTACATAAGGTGCATTTTGATCTCACCGGGTGTTAAGTACACCCTATTTCTGCATTTGGCACATGGATATTTATACTTTCCCCTATTTTGAAACTCTGTCTTCCTACGTGCAAATTCATCAAATTGATTTACTCCATTTAGAAATTCTTGCGTATAACCACTACGATCAGGCAATAATCTATTATACATCCACCTACGATGTGGACGACCATTCATATTCTGCTCAAACAATAATAACCATATATGTTATTGGATAAGAATTAATTTTAATTTAAATAATAATAATTATATAAATGACTCAATTATATATTAAATATGTTTTAATACTCAAAGACAACATTAATTAATCCACAAAAACACATATAACTACGTCCATTTGTATATATATATAACATTAGAAACTTGCGTTATATAAGCTATCTTATATTCTTGTGAATTTCAGAAAAATAATAGTTCATCCAAACTTATAAATTAAACTTCTACACAATTCATCCAAACTACTTCCACAAAACTAATAATTCACAAGCATACTTATATAAAATGAAATAATTTTATGCATTTACTTATAAACTTTTACAAATACACTTGTACTCTCACGAATTTCGAAAAACTTATAATTCATCCAAACTTGAGCATTTCATTCTACCAACATATCAAATTTTAACTTAAGATTACCAAACCTAAACCTAAATTACATTGGGCAAAATCTTGAAACAAATTAGAGTAATAATTTCACACAAATATCACATTTCAACAAAATTATGGGTTAAAGTTCATTCCACCAACATATCAAATTTTAACTTCAAATCACCAAACCTAAACTCAAAATTGTATTGAGCAAAATCCTGAAATAAATTAGAGCAATAACTTCACACTAATACCACATTTTAATAAAAATATGAACTAACTATGAAATTAACAATGTAATACAAAAATTTGCAGAAATTAAAACTAGTTGAAGTGAGAAAATTACCTTAATTTCGCTAAAAACAACCAGCAAGGGGCGGCTGTGGGTGGCAGATGGTGGTGGTAGGTGACGGTGACGGCGACAGCAGCAGGCAGCTGTCGGCGGCGATGGGCAATGGTCGGTGACAGGCGGGGGTTGTGGGGGTACGACGGAGCTCTCAACCTCTCTCGCTCTCTCTTTGCTTTCGCTTGAGCAAAACGAAAATTAGAACCAGATCTGGTTCTTTTAAGTAGGGTGATGACTAACAGGCGACATAATTTTTGTCGTTACCTTTTTGGCGACGGAAATTCCATCGCCAGCTGCTGAAAATAATTCTTTCTAAATAATTTTTTACTTAGCGACGGACATTCCATCACCATGTATTGAAAATGTTTTTTGAAAATTACCTGGCGAAGGATCTTCCATCGCCATATATTGAGTACAAAATTTTATAAAAAATTTTTTTCTTGGTGTCAGAATGTCTGTCGCCATATGTATTAAAATTTTTTTAAAAATATTTTGGCGACGGATATTCCGACACCATGTATAACAAATAAAGTTGCTGAAGAAATTTTTCACCGGCGACGAAATTTTTCCACTGCCGCCATATTGAAATAAATTAAAATTTAATTTTCTGGGCAACGGAATATCGGTCGCCAATATTGAAAACTGACGATGAAAGTCCTTTTCCGTTGCTCAATCTAAGTTATTTCGAATACAATTGTTCCGTCGCCATTTGCGTTGCTTATTCCGTCGTTATTTTAGTCCGTCACTGAATTCCGTCACTATATTGTGCTTTGTTAGCAGAGACAAGAGTGCTTGTATAGTATAAAATCTAAAACATTTACTACTAGACTATGACCTAGTGTAAAATAGAAGCTACATGAATGTGACATAAACTAAGAGCACAATCGTCTCTAGAGCCAGAAATTTATTTGTACTTCTAAATGGGTCAACCGTGCCTTAGTTATGCAAAACAATAGGAAATAATAGAATTAAAAGCGCAACCATGCTAGTATATTGGGCCAGAATCGGCGGACACCCCGCAACGTCAAAAAGAAAAAAAGAACAAAGAAAAAAAATGCATGATCCAATGACAACACCTTTTCAATTTTAAGCCAAGATCCTAAAAGAGGCTCCACTACCCAAAAGTTGTTTAGCGTTCTACCAACTTGAATATAGTCGAATTTTCATAACCTGGGCCAACTATATACAATTAGATGATGACCCTAAAGTATGAATGCATGATTTTTAAGTTGAGCATGTTTAGTTTAGTCTAATAGTCTCAAACACATACAAAGTCAAGTAGTCACATGAGTTCTAACTAAGTAAATGTTCTAACTTACTAGTAGTTTCCCTAAAGCAGCTGTTAACCCCCATTGCT
The DNA here is from genome assembly GCA_029747015.1 of Carnegiea gigantea. Classification (NCBI taxonomy): domain Eukaryota; kingdom Viridiplantae; phylum Streptophyta; class Magnoliopsida; order Caryophyllales; family Cactaceae; genus Carnegiea; species Carnegiea gigantea. The sequence goes on along the minus strand of JAKOGI010000435.1, from coordinate 302,687 downwards.
AGCCCTTATATGCAAGTTATGCCTAATGCAAGTGCAACCAACAATTGATTTCCTTATTTGTTGTTTGAACCCCACCCTTTTCAAAAAATATTTCTGATGGGCTACCACAGTCAACACCACGACCTCGGACCTAGGGCAGGCCCCTACCAATGCCTCAGCGCATTGCTAGGTGTGATTTTTGTGATGTAAAAATCTAGTTTGCTCAGAGCTGGAAACAGAATTGGTCGTTGGGTCAGCTACGAGCATGCCTATGTTCTCATTCCAAGAGTACACCAATTGTTCCTGAATAAACATGCTAAGGTTCCAGCCCAAGAACACGCCTTTGCTCCCACACCAGGAAATGCTTGTGTTCCTATTCTGCCTTAATCGAAAATCGATTTTATTTTTTCAATAATTAAGAGTTGCCAACTTGTTCTATAAAAAATTATAATAAAACAATTTTACTTCTTTTACAAGTCTTTAAATAGAAGGAACAACCACTGGGGATATGGGGCTAATGAAAGTAGGTTTTGGAAGAGAGGTCCCTGATCAATCCTCAGTGGGACAATCAAACTCCATGGGTAAACCAAAGACATAGGTTTGGGGACAAAGATATTTAAACCAAAGACATAGGTTTGGGGGCAAAGATATTGCAGCAGGATGGAGTACATCTCGATGCAGTATTGAAAGACGGCCTTTCCTAGTTAAATAAAAAAATGTATAAAGTTACACTAAGGGTTCATGCATATGGAAAATTAGTTGAAACACAAAAGATTACAATGAATCCAAGGAATAAAGGAAGACAAAAAGGAAGAAACTACAAAATTATTATAGCAGGCTGAGTTCTCACTTAAAAAAATATTACATCTTGCTTCAAAATGCAAAGCTAAATTAAATTCAACAAGAAGAAAAGAGGAAAAGAAGAGGAGAGAAAGGTAACCTATAAGGTTGGCGCCCTCCAAGTTGACATGCCTATTCACCTTGGGAACCTAGAAGAATTTTATGAGTGTAACTCTCTCTTGCCTTTTGTGGTGTATTTTTCTATTCTTGATCATCCTTTGAAAACCCTATGGGGTAGACACCTCTGTATAGTGGATGAAATGGTAAAACCTACATTAGTTTACGCAAAGTTTTGGGAGATACAATATCTCATCGGCAAAAATTCTAAAGGCACACAAATTGAGGTGAGCTACGAAAATGGGTGTACTCCTAAACCTTGGCACAAAAATTGAGATAAGATAGGAATAGAAGCATGGCCCCAAGATGTAGACAATAATCATGCTCTAGGGCTCAAAGGCACATGCATATGCATGCTTTGATGATAGTTTTATACGTTGCTTCGTGTCTAAACTAGATTTGGGTTGTTAAAGTCCAATCTGAAGATTCGATTTGACCTTTTATTCTACTGGGCCAAAGTGTACAAATTGAGTTCAAAAAATACCATCATCATGCATTTTATAAAATACGCAAGACACTTTTTAGGTGTCTATAGTCCTTTATCATTCCAAATTTGAAATTACAAATAGCTAGGGATAAAATAAATTTGCTACTAAAATAAGCACAAACTATGAAAAAGTAACAAAACTAGAAACAAGCATTGCTGACAATAAAATTTAAGAAACATTTTATGAAGAACATTATGAAAACTAAGAAATTATTAGTTTAAAATGAAAAAAATTTAATATAACTTGTTTAAAAATGGAGAAATGAGACGGAAAAATCAATAAACTATGAAAAATTATTAAAAAGTATTTTTGCAGTTGGAAAAGCAGATAAATAATTCAAAAATTCATCACCATAGAATTGTTAAAATCAATAAATTTGTTTAGAATAGAAACAATAAATAATCGCGTTTAGGTCTACAAAGTGTACAAAGAACCAAAACCAAAATATTGAAAATAGTTTAGCTCTGAACTAAGGGTCCATTCATTATGAGCATATTGCAACTGTTACATGCTCCAAACTACTCAAAGAGGCTCCTAGCCACTCCTGGCTGCCTATTGTTCTTACTAAATGCACTCTAAAATGGTCCCAAATAATAACCAACAGTGCATCGGTAGAAATCATGTTTGAAATATGATGGGTAATTTTTATTAAAAAATAATGAAAAATTGGCAGGAATGGCAAATTAATAAAAGGATAAAGATATCTCTTGTGCTATATTGGAAGGAACGTTATTTAATTGTCGGCACAATTAAACCTTGACCACATATATGTATTAGCTCAAATATATTTTTAAGAAGGCCAAAGTGACATTCTTTACCAACTTCTTGTTAACGTTTTTTTGCAAAAAAAGGCTCCGAGGTGCATACAATTTTGTGGAATCTATTTTCATGACTCTGTATTCTCAAAATAGATTATCAGACCCCTTTTATTTTGTGACACCTATTTTAACGGGACCATTCACTATTTGTATTTTCTTTTTAGCCCTTAAACTGTTCATATTTGCATTTTAGCCCAAATCCTTAAAAACCTACTTTCGAAAATCCAAAAATTGTGCATGTGAAGATTTTCTTATAAGTACTACTAGAAGCCCTCTTTCATCCGGTACCAGAGCCACGTAACCAAAAATAATTAAGATAATTGCTAATTAATGATTAATTAAGCTAATTAACTGTATTTAACTGTGATTAATTCTAGAATCATCACCTGCTTGCCCTGGAGCAAGTTATTCACATATTGTTCACTTACCGGAAGGCATATTACCAATCGCGCCTCAATTGAACTATATCACTGATATAATTTTAGAATTAAAAGTAGAATTAGCTAAAACTAAGACTGAAGTGAAGGAGTTTAAGAAGCACATATCGGTAATTCACCTTTCTCTAGTTAACGAATTCAGGCATAGCGGAAAAGCCCATTTCAGCATAAGTATCCTTTCCAAAATCCAAAAAACAAGATTCCATTTCCCTTGCACAATATAAAAACCCAAAAGAAATTAGGAGAAAAATCAGGGGAACAATCAGTTGAAAAAACAGAAAAAGAAGAAGAAGATAGAGTATAAGCAACATACTCTTGACGAACTACAGAATATGTTCGAGAAAGAACAAAATCCAGAAGAATTAAACAAGATCATGGGAGTAATTAGTGATAAACATGATGTTTTGTCTGATGATAATGAAGAGACCAATAATACCCAACTAGAAGAATAAATATATCAACAGATGAATATGATTAAATTAGAAGATCTCAATGTATTACCATTAGAAGACGTTAAGAGAAAATTGGATAAGAAATATGGTAAAATGACTATTAAAAACGAGATCATGAGATCGAAGAAGAGATCGATCGATATGATATAGAGACTAATCTAATTAACAATGTTATTCTTAAGCCTGAAGAATTTGGACAACCGTTTATGAAAAATACTCATCTCTTAAGACCTAGGTATATGTTTCAGTAGGGCGTACAACTAATTTTTTCTTCGGGCTTATCCTAAGAAAAATCATGACTTTTGAAGAAATTGGCCTTACGTCAATTAGTCAAACTCGATATATCTTAAATATTGATGGAGTCCGTAATAGAGAAAAGATATTTGAGCATTGAAAAAGAGAAATGAATAGTGTCCTAAACCTAAATACTACATGGATTACGGTAAACTTTCTAAACTATATCGAACATAGTTTTTCTGAAACTGTAACTGACTGGTATAATTCACTAAGCGAAGATGGTAAAAATACATTAAAAATGATGGAAACACCAGCTACTATATTCAGAAACTTGTGCAAAGAAATTGAAACCAAATTTATTGAAGCTAAACTAGATTCTGAAGAAAAAAACTAGAGAGTGACAGAGAAAAATTAATAATATAGAATTATGGGACATGAGATATCTGAAAAATTAGATTGCTGAATTTAGTCAATATTATTACAAAATTAGAAATAATGGAACCAATCTTGGTATGTTCTATGAGAAATTTTCATGTCCTATAAATTCCATAATTAATGAAAAGTACATGGTATATCTGGAACGAGCAGATGTCATTAATATCCTTGGTTCAAGAATCTTTTATCTAAGAAAATGGGTCAATGATCAATGTCTTGATCTCCAAAAGCAAAAGAAAATCAAGAAGCAATTCCTAACTTGCTAGGATTCGCCTCACCAATGGGGAAAGAATCTAAAAGGAGAAGAAAAAGAAAATTTTATAAGAAAAAGAACTTTAAGAGGCAAAGAGGTGAGAAATACAAAAGAAAATGTTACAACAAACCAAGTGCTAAACAACGTAGATTTTTACGAAAGTAGCTTATTGTCCTGCAGGGAAAAACAATTGCAAATGCTGGGAATGCGGAGAAGTAGGGTATTATGCTAATGAATGCAAAAATAGGAAGAATAACAAGCTTATTGAAACCTTGGGAAGTTTAGATTATGTTGAACTTAGTAAAGATGAAGCTTTAGACCTAGCCTTAAGCAGCAACAAATGAATTATTGAAATTATGTTGGAGAATGAATATGAAGAAAGTGATTATGAAGAAACAAGTCATATGATGGAGAGTAACTCGGTTAGGTTTGGTGATCTTCAAGGAGAAGAGTTTGTGGTAGACAATGATCATGAGGATGTCAAAGAAGATTGGATCATTCCCATAATCCAAAAAGACATGATCTATAAAAAATCTTTCTTTCAAATAAAAAGCAAATACGTATGTGAAATGATGGAAGAAGATCTGGAGATTAAGGGTTGTAAGTATGACGTTGGAGAAGTTAATCTCATTAATTGGGAAAATATCCTTAAATATAACAAAGATAGACAGTATAAGTATATCCATATCAGAAGTGTCCAAGTTCAAATCACTCCATTACAATTTATGTTAAGGATAGGGATCCTTACGCGTTATTCTGTGACATTAGGCATATTATATTCAATAACCAAATTATCACAGGGATAAAAACCAATTTGTGTAATGGGTCAGTAGGATTCAATTATCGACCTAGATATTATGTAAGTCTAAAAGATAAATTTGCTAAAAAACTTTCTATCCCTTAAGATAAAAACAGTTGAGATGGACATGAAAAGAGGAGGATATTCTTTAAGGATATTTTGAAAAATTATTTACAAATTAGAGAATATTATAGATCCAAAGATTAAGGTAACAATGATAGAAGAAGAAAAATTTAAAAACCTTACCCCTATGCAAAAAAATCCAGAGGATTAAGTCTAATCCTCGGAGATAAAAATTGATTGTTCATGGATATCTAGCTTTGCCAACCCTATAAAGATAAATAAGAAAAATGTAATAAAAATTGATGAGGAGGGTAAAATCACCATTAAACCCCAATTATTAAGGAGCATGAGTACAAGATCAGATTGGGGAGAAGGATCTTCATCAGCTAAAGAAGAGCTTAAAGAAGATGACACAATTAACATGGCCAGTGAAATGAGTAGAATAAGTTTTAAAGCTGCAAGACCCAGTGTAGATCGAATTATGAGTCTAGATAGAAAGGTCATTGGGTACAAAATAAGAACTGTTAGCGAACCAATTTGTGAGGATGAATTAGTCAAAAATATAACTATGGAGATATGCTATGAAGTCACCAACATAAATCCTGATAACATTTATATCTTAATAAATATATGCTTAGAGGGATATAATAAATATGAGTTGTGTGCATACATAGATAGTAGTTGCTCTGCATGCTTCATGAAAAGATCATTATTTTTAGAGTTTTATGTGGAAAAGAGCCAAAAATTCTTTACAAGCGAGGATAGCTGATATTAGCATTATGAGCCATAATGGGGTGATAGAAGGGTTATCCATAAAATTAGGAGGAGTCCAATGCATTATCCCAGTCTTATGGGCTACTGATCAACCCTCTCATAATATGATTATTGGAAATAATTTTCAGAGGTTATATTCTCCATCTACACAGACCATAAACCAAATAACATTCACGATAAATGGTCACTCTGCTCCTGTTAAAAAATTAAATAAGGCTTAGACACATCAGAAGATTGAGTTCACATGCAGCCAATGTAGTGAGAAGGTAATGCCAGCATAACATGAAGTAGCACTGACAATCTCATTACTCGATTTATCTATTAAAGAACATATTATCGAACAACAATAAAAACTATGTAAAGAATTCTACTCTAATAATCCACTGCAGTCTTGGGATAAAGATAAGACTTTTGCAAAAATTAGTTTGTTAAATCCCAACACTATTATTCGGGTCAAACAAATGGTGTATACGCACTAGGATATCCAAGAATTTCATAAATAAATGAAAGAACTCCTGGATAAAGGATTAATCAGAAATAGTAAGAGTCCTCACACCGGTCCTACTTTCATGGTAAGAAATTATGCAGAAGGAAAAAGAGGAAAATCAAGAATGGTGATCAACTACCAAAAGCTCAATGATAATACTGTCTTTGATGGGTATTATATTCCTAACAAAACAGTCCTTTTCAACAGAATTTAAGGAGCCTCTTGGTTCTCCAAAATGGATTGCAAAAATTGATACTGGCAGATAAAGATGGATGAGAAAAGTATTCCTTTAACTACATTTAGTACCCCACAAGGACATTATGAATGGATAGTAATGTCATGTGGTCTTAAAAATACACCTCAAATTTCAAAGCAGAATAGATAATATCTTTAAAGACCTTAATAATTGTTGTTTAGTTTGTATCGATGATATCCTTGTCTTTTTCAAAACTATAGAACAGCACAAAAATAATTTTTTTAGCCGTCACCCAAAGATGGATCAATCATAGCATTATACTAGGTAAGAACAAGTACATTTATACTGAATAAGAAATAGAGTTCTTAGGCCTAGAGATAAAAGTCGGATAAATCATTTTATAAAAACATATTTCGAAAAAATAGAAAATTTTCCTGAAAAAATTAAAGATAGGAAGCAGGTAGAAAGATTTCTGGGATGTCTTAGCTATGCTTCAGATTTCATTAAAGATTTAGCTAAATGAAGAAAGCCATTGCAGCAGAAACTCAAGAAAGAAGTAAGTTGGACATGGACCATTAATGATACAGAGATTGTTCAAATTTTCAAAAAGATGTGTAAAAATCTTCCTATTCTTAATTTGCCTAATGAAAAAGATGATAGAGTTCTTGAAACAGATGCCAGCAGTGGGCAATGGAGTGCAGTAGTCAAAATCAAAGAAGGAAAAAAACTCTGCATATATTGCAGTGAAAGTTTTAATAAGGCAGAATGCAACTATTCTACAATGGAAAAAGAAATCCTTGCAGCCATAAGGGAAATTGAAAAATTCTTAATCTTTTTAACTCTAACACCTTTTTTTTATTCGAACTGATTGTAAAGAAATATTTGGTTTTATGAAAAAAAATTTATCAAATATGCAAGCATAGGGGGGACTCTTAAGTTAGCAATTGTGGCTTAACCAGTTTTGCTTCTCTGTTGAACATATACAGAGATTGAAGAACTCTCTGACAGACGGTTTAACTCGAGAACTCACGAATTATGATCATCAAAGCCAATCTCCTTCTAAAAAAGGAGGAAATCCTTAATGAAATGCCATTTCTCTAGAACGAGTTTCTTCTTCTAGTAGAATCCTTATTGATAACTTAGAATTCCATATGAAAAGTAGATCACATTTTGGCCTACTATCTGTAGACTAGCTAATAGCCCAAAGACTTGCCTTTCTAGAGTTACAAGTTAATTACCTTAGATATCCTTATGATATCCAAGAAAAAATAAGTTCTCATGTTCAAGAAAAATGGTTCAATGAGTAGTGTTCAGCCTACATCGACTTTTATCATCATTATTCCTATGATATTTGGGAGCTTTGGGGTACAACGATCTATTTTTCCGACAAATCTGCAGCTGCTGGTGTTAGTTTCCCAGCAAATTCATTATCTCAAAAGGACCCTGTCTTTAAAACCTGGGAATACGAGATGGTACTTTACTTCATAGAAATCCCAAATCCCAAATCCCAAGTTCTCATTTTTCTCAAAACTAACAAAATTTCAAACAATGACTGTTCAGAAGGATCCATTGGATTCTTACATCTCCTGATGGTCCAATGAAAATTCTAGTTCGAAGGTGTCTAAATTTGAAAGTGTATAGCGCATTAATCGAATATGAAAATGGAAAAGCCAAGCCAACCCATTATATTATTCAGATCGTTGATTACAACGATCTCAATGATCAATAGTAAGAATGGGTTTCTGAATGGCTAGTGCATCTAATTACTGATCCTACTTTGGCAAGGCCATTGAATTTTTCAATATTTATCATCAATTTTGGGCATTAATTGAACAAGAAAAAACATTAATACATTGTGAGAACATTACTTTCGCCTATGGTAATGAGTTTAAAGAGTGCATGAAGGTGGAAAGAGCAGTCTCAGAAGATATCTATGATTATTTCTTTGATGTTGAAGCTGAAAAATTCTTATCGAAAAAAGAAAAGAAATATCTTCTTGAGTTGTTTAAGAAATGAGATCCAGAGCATCTTCAATTATATGAAGATTTTGATGATTATCCTGATAATGATGGTCTGGAAAACATAATTGGAGATGAAGGCATGTAGAATCTGAATAATGATGACTAATCTAGTCATCATTAAAAGTTCTGAAAAGTGGCTACCCCATTATTGTACCATTTTGACAAGTGTCTGGTTTATAAAATAAAGTAATATAATGTAGCCATTAGTGTGTTATGTAGCCATGTGAAAAAATTTTATGTACTGTAGTCCTTGGAGCATCCTATGTACCCCCAACCCTCTATAAGAGGTGAAGTCGAGTGCTGAAAAGGGACACAATCATTTAAGCATTTTTGAGCACAAAAGAACTCGGGATCCTCCATTTCTCTATGAGCAAGTATCTCTAATGATCTTAGCTTCAGTCCCTCTCCAAAGCTTTCCATTGTAATATTTCCACTTTTAAGCTTTCAATAAAAGAAGTTTTCCCAGTAGAGAACGTTAGTCAATTGAACCTTACGTTTTAAATATTATAATTTCTTGATTAAAGTCTCACTATCATTTAAAAATATACAAAACTTGATTAGTAACTACGGTCCAAGGTAGAAAATGAAACGGATCTGTGCTGTGCCTGATTTAAGGAAGGTGGGGTTGAGATTAGCAATCTCTATAAACCGGAAGCTAGAGGAACATCGGGGCCCAGCGCCGACTACGTTCAGGTAATGGTCAAAACTCTTTAATTAAGTTTTAATTATTTTGTTAAGCATGGTGGGCCATTAATCACAGAAAATATAGTATTAATGATATAACTAGAAGATTGTGATAATTAGTACCAGTAAAGTCATTATAAGAAATCTAAACAAAATTATAAGCCTAGTTTTATTAAAAAGTACCAAAAAATTCAATGCGTGTTAGACCTTATTTTGGGTAAAAATTACAAATTCAGAAATTTCAGGGATTAAGTTCCAAAGAAAAACTTTGGCCAGTAACTATTCAGTAAAAATATTGTCCCCTATTAATAAGTTTACCTAAAATAGTAGGTACTTGGAAATATATTCTAAAAACATTGGCTCCTAAAAATTGTCTCCATAGAATTAGGGTACCCCAGAGTCATAAATTGACTTTTTTGTTGCAAAGAACCATGTTTAGCTGGTTGAAATGGATATTGGAGTTGAGCGGATACCGCACCCCCAAACCATGTACAAGAACTGGTTCCTCATTTTGAGAATCGGAATGGGATTCAACGACTCTAGTTCCAAAACTTTAGGAACCGAAACCATAACTACAATTCCAGTTTTGACTCGTGGTACCCACCTAATTATATATTTTTTCAATTTTCCATAAATAAGTGTTTACTCATTGTTTAAAAAAATAATTATAGGAGAATAGGACAATAGAACTCCTTTAAAATGCTTGCAAACCATAAAACCTCAATTTGACATCTACCAATTAACTTAGTAAATTATATTCACTAAAGTAATAAGATAGGAGCAACGTCTATGGGCAAAAGTAAAATCAATAAATTAAGGTAGCAAATTATAAACTTGACTTGAAAACAAGCATTTCAAATATAAATTTTTCTGGGAGGAAAAATACTTTTTAGGTTTTTTTTTCAAGCTTAATTAGACTGGGTTAGGACATTTTATTATATAAAAAATCAAAGGAAGAATTGAGCCTATACCTTTGATTGGGACTTTTGGTTTTTGTCATAACCTATTCCTTGTTCCGATGTCAAGTTTCATTTTAGGAATGTCTCCTAACATGTAAATTACTTCCTAACAATCTCGTTCGCTAAGTCAACACTTAATAATGCAGTACATTGATGTTTAATTCTTCTATTACATTATCTTTATAGATGTGATATGACTAGTATTACAAAAATTAAAACCATTGCACAAAAAATAGTCATCAATAAATATAAATGCTTCAAAAGGCTCTAGGATGCTCTTGTTCGCTCCAAATGGCTCCCACCTAGTCCATCCTGCTCCTACCTATTCCAACCCACTAAACACTTTTAACTAACTTGAGAAATGATTCAGAACTATCCAAACTGCTAAATGCGGCTCAAATATGCTCATAGCCCTAAGTATCAATTTGGGTGGTTTACAAAAGCTAGTTAATTATCCGTTCAATGGATCAAACTTTTGATCATTTTTAATGAAATTTTAAACTGTTTTTTAAAATTTGCTAATGGTGAGCCCATAACTAAATTAAAAAACCAGCTAAATGATTTGAAAAATTGGTCACAACTTAAATTTGAGCTCAAGTGAATTATTATGTTAAAGAGAACAATTAATTAAAGGTTTTAGTTTTTAATTGGGCTTTAATCTGCGATTTTATAGGTCCCAAGGTAGATAGATCATCCTAGAGAGTGTTGAATAGGGTGATAGCAAACTAAAAATTAAGCCCTAATCAGAATCCAGCAATGCAGTTCAAGAAAACTAAAAGAACAAGTCAAGGATATTGTATAATTTGCAAACTTCAAGAAATAAATGAACACTATGTTTTTTGAACAAGGTTCACCCCACCAATTAGGCTACATCCCCACTTAAGGATCCTATATGGGATTCAACCAACTTGTACTAATTTTAAGTAGGATTACCTAACCAAGTGCCCACCTAGGGATGCTAACAACATACCGTTCAAGTCCTACTTGAGGTGTTTTCATGTAAGACCTGTTTTAGATAAGGTACCATCCTAGCTACCTTACTTGCAAGATGAGTTCTCCGACCCCCTTGCCTCAGAAGTAACACCCTTTATGTTTTGTTTAAAGTGATTTCACCCAAAACCCCTCTTTAGTACAATAGATCTCCAAGCCAACCCTCTCCTCTTACTTATGAGCAAAGTTCTCCTAGCACTCTTGCCTCATAAGGAATTCTCAATGTGTGCACAAACATTACAATAATTTTTACTAAGCTCAATACAATAATTACAAGTGAGAACATTTAGAATATTTCTTGAATGTGCTTAAGTGGTCCACAGTTCTTCTTTAGCAAGGTCCTTTATTTATAGGATCTATTCATGAGACTGTTAGAGGATCTCAAGAATGTAACCATTGGATGCTATAGATTATTGTACTGAAGCTTCTCTCAAATATTTATTTGATTGTTCAAGGGCCTTGACCATTGTCTCTTATTGTTTTTTGTCTCAAGATTTATACTATCAACTCTTGGCTTTTTTTTTTTTTTTTTGGGGCTCGAGGAGATAGCTTTAGCTTTCCTTAAGTGCTACCTATTGTTTACTTCATTTGATAAGGCAAGCGAGCTCAATTCAACCATTGATGTTGACAACTTCCATTTAGGACAATTGACTGCAAGTTGCCTTTCTCAAAATGTATTTGAATTTGCTTTCTTTCCTTCCATGAAACACCAGCTATCATAGTACTGATTGTCAAAAATCAATCTTGCTTTCAAACATTAAGAACACAATTATTAGAAAGGTAAACAGTTAATTAAATTAGGATTAATTTATTTAATCCAATTAAGCACACTAGGGAATACACCATCATTCAAAGAGAAATTCTATAGCCAAATTATATATTAAGTACGAACAAATTTAACCAAGAAGCTATGCTATGTTATGCCATCAAAGAAATGCATATTTTTCATATAATTAATAATTACGCTACATTATGGACATTTCAGATTCAAGAAAATTGGTCTTAGTGCCATGAAATATATTTAATGCATTTTTAATCTTGTCGGCTTTTTATGACTAGGTAATTCATTGACATGGTTGTCAAGGTCCTTGTATAATTAGTTTTGGGATATTGAACTGTAGCTTTGAAACTCTAATCATGCAGTGAGGTGGGAACTTGACATGTTAGTTACTGATGCCCATTTTAGCATATGAGTGAGACTCAATCGTGTATATATATACATACATATATATATCTATATATATATATATATATATATATATATTATATATATATATAATAATATATATATATATATATATATATATGTAATATACATATATATACATATGTAATGTTTATATATACATATATATATAATTATATATTATATATATATATATATATATATATATGGTATGTACATATATATATATATATATATATACACACACACACACACACACACATACACACATAGAGACATACATACATATATACATATATATATAAAATGTGCTATGAATTAATGTATAATATTTACTTTAAAGCACATGATTCCTATGAGACCTAAGTACTTGATATACTGATTATATAGAGACATATATGCATCTTCCAACAACATTTTATTTGCCTTATATCGATGATATATGGCAAGGCATATATGTTAAAGCCACATAGGTAAGCAATATGACAATCTTACTTGGCTTCTTTGGCTTAATAAGTATGATCAAATGTATCTCTTGCATAAGATCAATAATCAAGCAATTTAATGATCATTCAATAAACCAAGCAATCATCTTATGCACATCTGAGCTATACAGGTAAGATCCATATCAAGGTCCTTAAGTATGGTTTAATATTAAATGGTTTTGGATGTGTGTCCTGGTCATGTTAGTTTGGGTAGGACTCCAAGTTTAGTATAAGACTAATACTGTTAAGCTTAGTCAATCACATAATTAAATCAACTGATTAAAGTATTTTTCGTAGAGCACTTCAGAATTATATATGGAAAGTTTATATTCTAGGGGTATAACAGCTCAAGTTATTTGGCTCATGATATGAAACGTATATAACCAAGCAAGTTTGCGCTTAGCACATATCAATGTTTAGGTAAATCTAAGCATCACTTAAGGCACAACGATTATGATGTCATTTTTGTTTTTGGTGAGCTTAGAATCTATGTAACTTAATTAGCATTCATACTAAAGAAACTAAGCATCATGGATTTAATATAAAAGATTTGACTGTATCATATAATGTATGCCAAGAATGTTATGCACATGTAAGCTCATGCTTAATAATTAGGGTGACTCATAAATTTGTTATATGGACTTGGCACTTCATATATCATTGCTCTTAAATTATTGTACTCAAAAATCTTCCCCTCTATGATGATGGCAAATGATTTACAGATAATACGTGTAAGAAGAATTCATTTGTCTCCCTCTTATCTTTTCTCTCCCCTTTGTTATATCTCCGTTTTTACATTCATATATTCTTTCCCCTTTTTCATCATTAAAAAGAAATGGGCCTAAAAAATGTGACAAGTATATCATGAAGTGAAATGATATTCTTAGCTCCCAGTTTATAATGTCAATGGAGCATATGATGGTCTATCAGGTTCAGGATTCAAACCGCCTAGTCATGTCAATGGAATACATTGGGAGCATCGAATCATGAAAAACATGCTAAAAAAGCTATCAAGATGCATTTGTCCCTCTTTTGTGTACTCAATATTATATAATCTAAGCATCATAAACATGAAGTCATCATAGTCAAGTTCTATAGATATCAAGCATATAATTCATTTAGGTTTTTTTAGCGCAAAGCATGTTCATGATTTATTGACATATTAAGCAATCATGCAATATATAATACTCAATGCCAATTATTACCAACTACAGGTAACATTATCACCACATGCATGTGATATTAATTAAAGAAATCACAAGGACATTTAGAAAATGATTGGAGCAAAATCAAATAACATAATGATATATTACATAGAATAAGTTCAACACATCTGAGGCATTGAATCATAAAATCAAGTCAAGGGCCATGAGTTGTGTTGCTATTTTTCTACTTTAGGTGCCTTGATTGTATAACATAGTTGACCTATGCCCACAAGCGCACGGGTATTGTAGTTTAGTAAAGATATCGCTCCCATGAAGACCAATTGTAATCTATTGAGTTTTGCCCTATAAAAGTACTAAGCAAGCAAATTTCAATAGAGAGTTTGAATGACACTATGACCTAATCGAAAAATTCAATCAATTTAAAACATCTAGGAATTTATTTGACCTTGTAAAGATGTAGATCAATGAAATAGATCACGTAATTGATCTATTTTGGAAAATTGAAAAGGGTGCAATCAGATTTAGAATTCAGCCTTTTCTTTTGAAATAAACTAAATTATCTAAACTAACCAATTATCTTTCTTTCAAATGTCCTTGCTTAGTCTAAGTTATGGATTTTTAATGGCTAAAAGTCCTCTTGACAAGTAAATCTCTTTCAAGTATCGCCAAGTCAAGTCCTATCTTATCGATCAAATAGCAAGTTTCACCTTTCAGTCCTTCATTTAACAATTTATAATTAGCTAATAAATTTGGCCCAAATTCAATCACAAAACTTTCACACACAAGATAGAATTCAACGAATCGCAATCAAGAATAAGTATAACTAAATAAAGATAAGAGATTCTAACATCAATACTTGACTAACAATCCCTAGATTGAGAAAATTACTCACACATATTTAAATTAATAATAACTAAACAGAGTTTGGGAGAAGAAAAGTTAGCACAATTGGAGATCCTCCAAGGGTCCCCTAACTTTGCAAGGGCTCCAAAATAGTAAGCACTTCTTCAACACTCACACTCAAAACTACTAGAAATCTAAACCAAACTTAGAAAAATGGAAAAGAATGGAAAAACTAGGGAGTAAGAGTTCTCGTTTCTACACTGTCCCTCTAATATGCTACCAGAAGGCCCTATTTAAAGAAAAACTCAATCAACCTTAGCCACACAATGAATGAAAACGAATAGGCTTGTAGTCATGGCCTTACCACGGACCGTGGCCTTCACCATGGATCGTCTGTGGTGGGCTCTGTCTTGGTGCTCTTTTGTTCTTTTTTCCTTCCATGTGCATAGTGACTTGGGGTCTCCATGGGGAGTCAAGCTACACTCATTTATGGTCAAATTTGGGGTAAAATAATCCAAAACCTGCAAAACACATAAAAGAACCATACCCGAGCGTAAAACTGAGAAAGGAGTGCATAATATACCATTAAACACATAATTCTCCCTAAAAATGGTGCAAAATGACATCAAAATAGAGTGCACTTTAAGGACTTATCAAACTCTCCCATGCTTAAACCTTTGCTTGTCCCGAAGTAATTATGAAACTGAGGCTAAAAATGAATAACCTCCATAGGAAGACATCAGTGGCAACATCAATAACCAAATCAACCCAAGAAGTTTAACACAAAAGTGCTTAAAAACTTTTACAAACAAATAGAAGAAGGAAATTTTTCGAAAAAGTAAGAACCATCGCACAACAATAATAAATCAATCACTCAAATCAACTTGAACAATTATATCGGCATATTACAATAAGTAGAGTTTAGAAGAACCAATAGAACCTCACTTTAGGGGTAAGACACTCATCACTCATGTGTTTAAAATAAAATGTGATGCTCTCACATCTCATTCCATAGAACCAAATTAGCCATAATCTTGATAAGACTCTCTAATTTTCCACCACTACAATGCAAAACACACAAGGCAATCATGAGGACTTTAAGGGTTGTAATAGGGCAAATGGGTAAAGGTAAGGAGGGAACAAATATTTTGAGATTTGTGGAGCTAAAAGCCAAAGACTAAGAGCATAAACCATAATCTTTCAACTAAAACATATTATTCAAAATATCAACAACATCCCCAAGTGATGTCACAAGAAAAAGTGTCTAAAAATATAAAACCAATGCCAAATCTCTTTTATTGCATCATTTTTTCCTTTTTTTTCTTTTTTCTCTTTTTGCTTTGTTTTTTTTGTTTGTTTTTTTTTTTTCAACATATACATTTTGTTTACACACCTTTGGTGTGCTTTATTTATTTATTTTTTTCCAAAGTGGAGGATAATGGCAAAGGAAACTATGCACTTTCAACACTTTTCTTACAGCTCACAAAACATAACTTAATTGACTTTGAAGAAAAAAAATAGAACATAGATCCCTTATCACGTCCAACCAACCCACAATATCCATAAAAAGGTTATTATCCACACACTACTCCCAGTCAACTATGAAAACTCCATAGCCTTGGCTAAAAGGGTAAGACATGTGTGTCTGGCCAGAGATAATAAAATAGGTTGTCATCAATAAATGCGGTAAAGGCTCAAAGAGGTAGCAAGGGATAAATCATTCACATAAGGGTGGTTATTTTGTCAATGTAACTCATAAAGTCAAAGAATGCCTCAATCATGTTGCCTAAATGTGCATGCTAAATGTGATCTTGAGTAAGAGTTTAAGCAAGTTCTAAGACTTGAAATCTAAGAAGAGTCACGCGTGAAAGGAAATATGAGACTAAAAAGATGAATTAGCCTATTCAAGTTTGAAATCTCACGGGACAAAGCTCATCTAGCTCATAGAATTTCATATGCCAAATACTCATGCTAAGAATCATTAAGCAATCAACCCTTATCAAACGTGATGGTCAAAACATGAAGCATGGTTTGAAAACTTAGAAACAAACACTATATTTACAAATGGGCTTAACAAAAGGATCAAAATAGGCAACAAAAAGCCACTTACTTTAAAGACTCATCATCGGAGGATTTATAGGCTCTCTCTCTTTCTTTTTGGGTTTTTGTTTTGTTTTGTTGTTGTTTTGTTTTGTTGTTTTTGTTTTTCTAAGCCTAAAATGCAACTAAAAACTAAAAAGAATCAAAAGAAAACTAAAATGGAAAAAAAAAGCTAGAAAGCTAAATGGTAAAAAAAATTGCAACCTAAACCTAAATACGTGACCTGAAAAAAAAGACACAAATGTTCACATATCAACAACACACATATATACAATCACAAACAACTACAACAACTCCCCCATGCTTGCACAACATAATGTCCTTAATGCACGCATAAAACTCTAAAAGGGAGGGGGATGGGGTGGAAGAGAAGAAAGAGGGTGGGGTTGAGAAATGTGCTAGTCCTATCAAGTCTCTAAGCTGACCCTAAAGTTTTGGAAATATTCGTTCTGGGAGGCAATCATCCCATGGAGCTTATCATGACACTCCTAAACAAAGCCTCGGAGTGAGGCATGCTCAATTTCTACATAAGCTCGTAGAGACACTTGCTCCTCTTGAATTAGTTGAAAAGTAGCATGTAGGTTAGGATAATCATGAGAGGAGGATGGTCGAGATGAACTAGAAGCCCTAGAGTGAGTAGGTGGAGGAGGTGGGGTAGGTCGTGCCAACTCTTTATCATTGGGTAAAAACTAGAGATTAGCCTGATTCAGGAGAGAGGTGCGATCAACATTTAGGAGAGGCATAAGCCGGTTCCAAGGATAAATCCAACAATACGCCCACCATCAACCTTATAAAATTTTATTTATTCCAAAGCGGCTAAGTTCAACTGCTCTGAACCTACAACTCTATCATCAGGGTTCAGCTCAACTCCAACTAACTTAGCAAGGGGGGTGATGAGGCCCCGATGACAATCCTATATGTAGAACTAGTGGCTACACTATACAACTAATTGACCAAGAATGACCCAGGGTCAATCCGGTCACCTTTAAGCATGCTATAGAAAAAATATAATTTAGACAAGCGAGGCTTATTTAAACTATCCTCACTGGCAAACAAACCACAAGCTAATAACTGTTGGGCCACATGAATATAGGGATTTCGAATAACTATGCCTTTGTAATTACTAGTGTCATACCAATGATGCCTGGAAAGTTCATGTCAAAAAGCATTCATATTGAATTCCTTAGGGACATGGCGGTATGGGAGGTGCATACTTGGTGGAAAACCAAATATACTATTAAAGGCACTGAAATTAAGTTTGTAAAACTCCTTATTAAGATAAAACTAGCTAAGACCCATGCATTGCCTTGGGATTAAGTTTTTATTGTACTTTGAAAACATCATTCAATAATTGTTGGGTCGACGTCAATAAGTTGATATAAAGAAACAGTGAAAAAGTTAGTCTAACTCAAAAGAAATGGGGTAAGTTAAAACATTATCACTTCTGTATATATTTTTTTTCTTTAAGGAATTTTTTTTTATAAAAGAAGTTCCAAGCATACATGTTTTTTGAGTATGTACCTGGATGTTTTTATAAAAGAAGTTTCACAGAAAACTATTTGTTAGTTCTAAAGTGTCTTGAAAATATGTATGCATGTGCGTTTGTGTGCATATATATGTAACATTTTTTAATTAAAAATAAACCATTGACATTGCCATATTGGCAATAACCCCCTCTAGCTATTTGAGCCTAAAGCACATCAAGTTCCAAAGTTTCAATCAGCAAACCAAGTTTTGATTGGCCTCATAATTGCAAGTATTTAAGAAAATTCTTATTGATCCTGTTTATCCAGGAGATGAATGAAGAGGAAAAAAGATGCACTATTTGTACCATATATATGCATTTTGATGTTTAGGGAAAAAAAGAAGTCTGGTCTAAAGAGATCATTATTAAACTTGGTAATGCAAATTAGCATTTACCTAGTTTTCTTTACAGAAATTTATTATACATTACATTTGCAAACTATGTGACAAAAATATAGGAAGAATTAAAACCATGGATACATTTATTATCATACTAAGCTAATTAGACCTCATAATAAACATCTAATATTTGTGAACATGTAGAAGGTTTTGTAATTATTCATCAATTGCACCAATCTAAGTTTCATCCTTCTCCCAGGCCAAAAAAACGTGCAGCTACACTAACTCAATTTTTCACAAATTCTATATGCTCTCACTCTTTTATTTTGTTGGAGGGAGGGGGTATTGCACAAACCTAGTACACTAACATAATCTAATCCTCAGCATCCTTCCCCCCACAGTATAGATTTCTAATTTCTTTCACCTCCACCCTATACAAGGCAACCCAATTGTGCAAACAACCCCAAAGGTTCTGAGTTCAAGATAGTGCCAGCCCTACATCACAAGTTCATCTAAATATCAAGGTTCTCACTCTCCCATTTTTAAGTAGCCTCCAGACCATGGTGGACACCGACGTCCACAAAGGCCCTCATTCCATAGGCCCTCACCCTATAAGTAGTAAGGCCAAAATGCATTCGTGCTACAACTGTCTTATACCGAGGGAAGGGATAAAAGATAAAGTGAGTTACGGTAACCTGTAGGATGTACAACTAATCTATAATCTATAACACATTAAAAAGGTGTAATGAAACTGATTATCAATCCTTCGACCACGAAAGTTATCACCTATGGTTATGAGAAATGGTTTTGTTTCAACTTCGAACCACCTTTTCTTAAAGCACAAAAAGAAAACATGGAAAATATAGAGGAAACCCAATTAAACAAATAATTAAAATAAAGAATTATACTTTAATAGTAATTATAGAAGTACCAACAAAGCTATAAACAAGGAAGGGAAAAAATTCATTATTGAAGTTCCCAAACGAAAGGGGAGGGAACAACAAATAGAGAAATTATATCTATTGCAACAAATTTCATCATAAATATATTTACCTCCAATAAAAGATTAATTTTTCATCTTTCCAATTTGCATATCAATTAAGAAATTGATGATGGTTATGTTACCTAAGCCCTAGAGTTCAGTGTTCAATGACAAAGTTAACAACAAAAATTTATAGATAAATTAATTTTGTTACCTTCGATGTATTTAGAGCAATAAACAACAAATGTTGGAACTAAGAGAACAAGGTGTGTCATCAAGATAATCAAATGTAGATAGAACATCCCGATCACTCAACAGTCAAACACAAAGGATGAAAACAAACAATCTAGATTGATCTTCAAACTACAAAAAAAACTCAACTCATCACATAACCAAACTACCTACTAATCACATGATTCCTAGTGTCACATAATCACAAAATCGTGAAACATAGCCAACTAAAATCAATTTAAAAATGACAGAGCTTGAGAAGGAAGATTCATAGTGCACGATTTGATGCCATAATTAAGTTTAAAAAATAAGCATGGTGTTAGTCAAAATTAAATTTAGGAAATAAAGTCCAATTTAGAAATTTGAACACCAAATAGTTAGAATAAACCCAAAAAGTATTTAATAATGCAAATTCTTATATACTGAGTTAGATGATGAAATGTTGAAGAACTCCTAAAGATATTAACCTATATAAAAAAGGCAAAGATATTAACCCATATATACTGATTATTACCAAATTTAGAAGCTACTAATTTGTAAGAACTCAAAATGAAATAATAAAAAATTACCAACACTATCCAGAAAATCCAGTTTAATTGGTTTAATTCATGAAACTTCAATTTTGTGAGCAATTATATTATGGTTTCAAACTTGATGATAGTAACTGTGGAGAGGAGTTTGTGAGGATGATTGTGGCAATTTTTAGAGTTCCCTTTTCACAACCCCCTCCCAAAAAACCCACCAAAAAATAACTAAGAAACTTTTTTAATAAACAAATAAAAAATTCATAAGCATTCTGTCCTCATTAAAGAATATGGAACAGACCGCTTTGCATCCTGGGGATATGAGGTGGGTGAAGACTCATATAGAAGTGGAAGAATGCTATAGTTAATTATGGATAGAGAGCACGGTGAATTCTTGGACTGTGGAAAGTTACTGGGAGAGAGAGATAGAGAGGCAATCGCTTGTAGAAAGCGAGGGATAGGGGTAAGGGAGGGTTAAATAACTTCATTATCAAATTTTAAAAATTAAAAAAAGTGCAATTCTTTTAATGGCTGAGATGGATATAAATTAAGGAGTATGCAAAACCGGTTAACCAGAGTTTCGGTTACCCGAAAGTCGGCTAATTGGTTTTTCGATTTGAGCAAATTTCGAACTTTAATCGAAATAGAAATTTTGGTTCGTTCAAACCTGGAACCATAACAAAACCAAGCAAGCTGGTCAACTGATTTTTTGATTCGATTACCAGTTAATTGTCCATAAATAAATGAAGACACATACTTTCTTACCAAAATTTTTCATTTGTTATGTTTAAATTTTTTTTAATAAAAAATTAAATTTTGGTTAACATTCATAAATAATTAAAAAAGTGCACTTTCTTATCTAAATGTTTTATTTTTCATGTATAAATTTTTTGCAAAAACAATTAATTTTGGTTCGGCTATCTGAATTTTCATTCCGTCCGAACTGTAATTGAATCGAAAATAAAAAAATCTTTATTCGGTTTGGTTGCCGAACTGATTTTTTTGAAAAATTTGTACAACTAGCGGGTTTTTGGTTGATTTCAGTTTTTTTGGCACACCCCTAGATATGATATATTACGTAAATGGTGGTGATGAAGTTGACTTTCTAAAATTAAGAGGAGCAAAGTGTTGACAATATTTCTTTTATATATAGTATTAGATCAGATGAAATGTAGCCCTCTTGACATTGAGGGCCACTTGTGACCTCAACATGTAATGTGCTTAAGAAATTAAGGGTGAGGACTGGATAAGTGTGGTCCCTAGTTTCTAAAAATTGACCCATCCCGCCCTGAGCAAAAAACCAACAAATATCGTCTAATAATTGTCAAACAATTCAACATATCCTCATCATAATATCGAGTAGCTACTACTAGTTTACTGCTCAAAGCATTATATCTAGCAATGTGCTCAGGGTTAGTTAAACCAGGGGTGTGAAATGTTACCTCAATTTCTCATGGTGGTCGATGTTCAAGAGCCTCGGGATGCTCTTTGTAGGGCTTGACTAGAAGTCCCATCTTCTTGTGCGGTTCACGCCTTCTTTTTTGGAGCCATGGTGTAATGTGGATGAGAAAAAACTTGAAAAATCAAACTAAACAAAAATGAGTAGAAAAATGCTAAAAAATAAAAAATTTGAGAAAAGGGAAGTAAATGGTGAAGAAATATGGAATAAAAAATAAAAATTGGAAGGATAAAAATGAAGAATGGAGTTGTGAAAGTTATGGGTATAGAGATGGAAAAAATAGGAGAGAAAGAAGGCTTGAAAATGAAAAATAATGAGAGATGTGGGGTTAAGGTAAAGAAAGTAACTGAAAAGGGAAGACATTTGATGGATTTTGGCGAAAAATTAAAGGCTTAAGTGAAGTGGTTATGGAGGTTTTAGAGAAGGGAGTGTTTAGAGAGATAGAGACAGAGTCGAGTTTGAGGAAGAAGATGAAAAAATGGGGGTCAAAGGGGCCTTGAAAATCTGTGACGGCGGACGCGGGGCTTGCTACGGACTATGGTATTGGCCACGGACCGTCCGTGGTCAGCTCTGGTCCCAGTTTTCTTGTTCTTTTCTCCTTTTTTTCTTTAGTTTGTTAGAGCCGTTATGGACCATGGTGGTGGCCACAAGGTAACTGTGGAGGTTCTAAAAAACCATCTTATTATGCCTTTTTTTTATAGTTTTATTAATTTCTAGTGGAGGTTTCAAATAATAAAAACACAAAATATAATAAAAAGGGTAGGAAAAATAACTGACAAGTACCCCACTTTGTCTGAAAATCATAACTATGGGACTATGTTATTAGAATATATTTAAAAGGGGCAATATTCTGTGGAAACTATTTTAAGGAGACCGTTCACTATTTACTTTTTCTTTTTAGCCCTAAGACTTTTCATATTTGCATTTTAGCCCAAATCCTTAAAAACTTACTTTCAAAAATCCAAAAATTGTGCATGTGAAAATTTTCTTATAAGTACTACTCGAAGCCCTCTTTCATCTAGTATCAGAGCCATATGACCAAAAATAATTAAGACCATTAAGCTAATTAACTGTGATTAACTGTGATTAATGATGGAATCATCACTTGCTTGCCCTGGATCAAATTATTCACATATTGTCCACTCATCAGAAGGTCTTTCTCCAATTGCACCTCAATTAAACTATATCACTGATATAGTTTTAGAATTAAAAACAGAATTAGCGAAAATTAAGACCGAAGTAAAGGAGCTTAAAAAACAAATATCGGTAATCCACATTTCTCTAGTTAACGAAGTAAGACATAGCGGGAAAGCTACTTTCAGTATTAATACTCCATTTCAGCATAAATATCCTTCCAAAACCCAAAAAATAAGATTTTATTTCCTTTGGGGGAGATAAAAATTCAAAAAGAAGTAGGAAAAAAATCTGGTGAAAAATCAACTAAAAAAGTAAAAAAAGGAGATGAGGGAGTATAAATAATATACTCTTGAAGAACTACAAAATATGTTCGAGGAAGAATAAAATCTAGAAGAATTAAACCAAATCATGGGCGCGATTAGTGATAAACATGCCATATTATCTGATGGTAATGAAGAGATTAATAATGTTCAATTAGAAGAAGAAATATATCAGCAAATGAGTCTGATTAAATTAGAAGATCTAGATGTATTACCATCAGAAGAAATTAGGAAAAAATTAGATAAGAAATATGGTAAAATGACTATTGAAAATGAGAGTAATGAGATTGGAGAATAAATCGACTTATATGAAATAGAGACTAATCTAGTTAACAATGTCATTCCTAAGCTTGAAGAACTTGGTGAACCTTCTAGAAGAAATACTCATTTCTTAAGACCCAGGAATGTTCCAGCAGGACGTACAAGTAATTTTTCCTTTGGGTTCATCCCAAGGAAAACCACGACCTTTGAAAAAATTGACTTTATACCAATTAGCTAAACAGAATACATCTTAAACATTAATGGGGCCCGTAATAGAGAAGAAATATTTGAGCATTAGAAAAGAGGAATGAATAGTGTCTTAAATTTAAACACTACATGGACTGCTGCAAAGTTTCTAAACTACATCGAACACAATTTTTCTGTCACTGTAGCTGACTGGTATGATTCATTAAGTAAAGACGGTAAAAATACATTAAGAATAATGGAAACACCAGCTGCTATGTTCAAAAATTTATGAAAGAAAATAGAAACTGAATTCATCAGAGCTAAACTTGATTTTGAAGAAAAGGCTAGAGAATGGCAAAGAAAGATTGACAATATTGAATTATGGACATGAGATAGCTAGAAAATTATACTGTTGAATTTAGTCAATATTATTACAAAATGGGGTCTAATGAAACTAATCTTGGTATGCTCTATGACAAATTGCCATATCTAATAAATTCCATAATTAATGAAACTTACATGGCATGGCTTGAACGAACAGATGTCGTTGATACCCTTGGTTTAAGAATTTCTTATTTAAGCAAAAGGGTCAATGGTCAATGCCTTGATCTCCAAAAACAAAACAAAATTTAGAAGCAATTCCTAACTTGGTGGAATTCACCTCACAAATGGGGAAAAGAACCTGAAAAAAGAAGGAAAAGAAAATTCTATTAAAAAAAAAGAGCTTTAACAAGCAAAGAGGCGAGAAATATAGAAGAAAATGTTACAACAAATCAAGTCCTAAAAAAACGTAGATTTTTTAGGAAAGCCGCTTATTGCACTGCAGGAAAAAGCAACTGCAAAAGCTGGACATGCAGAGAAGTAGGACATTATACTAATGAATGCAAAAATAGAAAGAATGACAAACTTATTGAAGCCTTGGAAAGCCTGGAACATGCTGAGCTTAGTGAAGATGAGGCATTAGACCTAGCCCTAAATAACAATAAAGGAATTGTACAAATAATAATGGACAATGAATATGAAGAAAGTGACTATGAAGAAACAAGTCATATGATGGAAAGTAATTCAGTTAGCCTTTATGATCTTCAAGGAGAAGCGTTTGTGGTAGATAATGATCACGAGGAAGTCAAAGGAGATTGGGTCCTTCTCATAATCCAAAAAGACATAACCTATAAAAAATTCATCTTTCAATTAAAAAGAAAATACGTATATGAAATGGTGGAAGGAGATATGGAGATAAAGGATTGTGAGTATGACATCAGGGAAGTCAATCTCATTAATTGGGAAAATATTCTTAAGCATAACAAAGATAGAAAGTATAGACATATCCATGTTGGAAGTGTCCAAGTTCAAATCACTCCATTACAGTATTATAGTAAAGATATTGATCTTTACGCTTCCCTCTATGATATTAGGCATACCAAATTTAATAATCAGATTATCACAGGGATAAAGACTAATTTATTTAATAGGTCAGTAGGATTCAATTATCGACCTGAATATTATGTGAATCTAAAAAATGAATTTTCTAAAAACTTCTTATCCTTATGATAAAAATAGTTAGGATGGACATATTTTAGAAGATTATCTGCAAATTAGATAATATGATAGAACCAAAGACTAAGGTAACAATAATGGAAGCAAAAAAAATTTAAAAGTCCTACCCCAATGCAAAAGATCTGGAGGATTAAGTCCAAGCCTCAGAAGAAAAAAATCGATCGTTCATGGATATCTAGCTTTACCAACCCTCTAAAGATCAATAAGAAAAATATAATAAAAATTGATAAGGAGGGTAAAATCACCATTAAACCCTAATTGTTAAGAAGTATAAGTACAAGATCAGATTGGGGAGAAGGATCTTCATCAGCTAAAGAAAAGCTTAAAGAAGATAACACAATTAGCATGACCAGTGAAATGAGTGGAATGAGTTTTAAAATTACAAGACCCAGTGTGGATCGAATTATGAGTCCCAATAAAAAAGTCATTGGGTGCAAAATAAAAACTGTTAGTGAATCAATTTATGAGGATGAATTAGTCAAAAATATGACTATAGAAATATACTATGAAGTCACCAATACAAATCCAAATAGCATTTATATCCCAATAAATGTGTGCTTAGAGGGATATCATAAATATGAGTTGTGTGCCTATATAGATAGTGGTTGTTCTGTATGCCTTGAAAAAAGATCATTATTTTCAGAGTTTATGTGGAAAAGCGCTAAAAATTCATTACAAGTAAGAATAGCTGATAATAGCATTATGAGTCACAATGAAGCTATAGAAGGGTTATCCACAGAATTAGGAGGAGTCCAATGTATTGTACTAGTTCTATGGGCTGCTGATCAACCCCATCATGATATGATTGTTGGAAACAATTTTCAGAGATTATATTCTCCATACACACGGACAATAAACCAGATAATATTCATAATGAATGGTCATGTTGTTCCTATTGAAAAATTAAGTAAGGCTTACACCTATCAAAAGACTGAGTTTACATGCAGCCAGCATGGTGAGAAGGTAATGCCAATACAACGTGAGGTAGCACTGACAATCTCATTACTTGAATTATCTACTAAGGTGCAGAATATTAAACAATAAAAAAAATTATGTAAAGAACTCTACTTTGATAATCCACTAAAACTTTGGGATAAAGATAAAACATTTGCTAAAATCACCTTATTAAATCTCAACACTATTATTCGAGTCAAACAAATGGTGCATACACACCAAGATATCTAAGAATTTGATAAACAAATTAAAGAGCTCCTAGATAAAGGATTAATCAGAAATAGGAAGAGCCCTCACACAAGTCCTACTTTCATGGTAAGAAATCATGCAGAAGAAAAAAGAGAAAAAACAAGAATGGTGATCAACTATAAAAAGCTTAATGATAATACTGTCTTTAATGGTTATTATATTCCTATTAAAACAGTCGTTTTTAATAGAATTCAAGGAGTCTATTGGTTCTCAAACATGGATTGCAAAAGTGGATACTGGCAAATAAAAATGGATGAGGAAAGTATTCCTTTAATTGCATTTAGTGCCCCACAAGGACATTATGAGTGGATAGGAATGCCATTTGGTCTTAGAAATGCACCCTAAATATTCCAGAGAAGAATGGATGGCATCTTCAAAGACCTTAATTATTGTTGTTTAGTTTACATTGATCATATTCTTGTCTTTTTCAAAACTATAGAACAGCACAAAGATGATGTCTTAGCTATTACCCAAAGATGCACTGACTATGGTATTATACTTGGTACGGACAAGTGCATTTATGCTGAACAAAAAATTGAGTTTTTAGGTCTAGAAATAAAAGTTGGACAGATTATTCTACAAAAATATATTCTAAGAAAAGTGAAAATTTTCCTGAATAGATTAAAGATAGGAAGCAGCTAGAAAGGTTTCTTGGATGTCTAACCTAAACTTCAGATTTTATTAAAGATTTGGCTAAATTAAGAAAGCCATCGTAACAAAAGCTCAAGAAAGATGTAAGTTGGACATAGACCACAAACGATTCGAAGATTGTCCAGAACTTACAAAAAGATGTGTAAAACTGTTCATGTTCTTAATTTACCTAATGAGCAAGATGATTTAATTCTTGAGACAGATACCAGCAATGAACATAGGAGTGCAGTACTCAAAATCAAAGAAGGAGAAAAAGTCTACAAATATTACACTGGAAGTTTTAATAAAGCAGAATGCAACTATCCCATAATGGAAAAAGAGATCCTCACCGTCAAAAGGGGAATTGAAAAATTCTTAATCTTTTTAGCCCCAAAACCTTTTCTTATTCGAAGTGATTGCAAAGGAATCCTTGGTTTTGTGAACAAGAATTTATCAAATATGCAAGCGTAAGAGCGACTCCTGCATTGGTAATTATGACCTAACCAGTTTTCCTTCCTTACTGAACCTATACAGGGATCGAAGAACTCTCTAGCAGATAGTTTAACTTGAGAAATCTCTAATGGTGATCATCTAAGTCGACCTCCTGCCAAAAAAAGAGGAAATCCTTAATGAAATGCCATTCCTAATAGAACAGGTTTTACCTTCTAGTGGAGTCCTTATTGAGAACCTAAAATTCCATACAAAAAGCAGATCACGTTCTGGTCTACTATCCACTGCCTACCTAATAACCCAAATATTTTCCCTTCTAGAATAGCAAGTTAATTACCTACAGTGTCCTTATGATATTCAAGAAAAAATGAGTTCCCATGTTCGAGAAAAATGATTCAATAAGTGGTATGCAGCCTGCATCGACTTTTATCACCATTATTCTTATGATATTTGGGAGTCTTGGGGTACAACGATCTATTTTCCCAATAAATCTGGAGTTGGTGGTATTAGTTTCCTAGCAAATTCCTTACCTCCAAAGGACCCTATCTTTAAAGCCTGAGAATACGGGATGGTACTATACTTTAAGGAAATCCCAGATCCAAAGTTCCCATTTTTCTTAAAACTAACAAAATTTCAGCAATGCTTGTTTAGAATTATCCATTGGATTCTTACATCTCCTGATGGTCCAACAAAAATTCCAGTTCGAAGATGTTGAAATTTGGAAGTGTACAGCGTATTAATCAAATATGAAAGTGTAAAAGCCAAGTCAGCCCATTATCTTATTCAGATCGTTGATTACGGCGATCTTAATGATCAACGACAAGAATGGTTTTCTGAATGACCAATGCATCTAGGTACTGATCCTGCTTTAGCAAGAGCCATTGGAATTTTCAATATTTATCATCAATGTTCGACATTAATTGAGCAAGGAAAAATGTTAATACATTGTAGAAACACTACTTTTGCCTATGGTAATGAGTTTAAAGAGTACATAAAGGTGGAAGGAGCACTTTCAGAAGATATCTTTGATTATCTCTTTGATGTTAGAGCTGGAAAGTTCTTATCAGAAAAAAGAAAAAAATATGTTCTGGAATTATTTGAGAAATGAGATCCAGAGTCTCGTCAACTAGATGAAGATTTTGATGATTATCCAGATAATGATGTTCTAGAAGATATAATTGGAGATAAAGGTGTACAGAATCTCAATAATAATGACTAGTCTTATCTTCACTAAAAGCTCTGAAAAGTTGTTGCCCTATTATTGTACTATTTTGACAAGTGCCTGGCCTATAAAATAAAGTGTGTACGGTAGCCATATGAAGAATTAGTATACACTATAGCCAATAGGGCATCTTATGCACCCCATCCTCTCTATAAAAGGAGAGGTCGAGTGTTGAGAAGAGACACGATCATTTGAGCATTCTGAAGCACAAGGGACATCGGGATTCTCCATTTCTTTATGAGCAAGCATCTCTAATGATCTTAGCTTAAGTCCCTCTTCAAGCTTTCCATTGTAATATTTTCTCTTCGACGCTTTTAATAAAAAAAAATTTTCCAGTAGGGAACATTATCTAATTGAACCTTATGTGTTAAATATTATAATTTCTTGATTGAAGTCTCACTATCCTTTAAAAATAAATGAAACTTAATTAGTGGCTATAGTCCGAGGTAGGAAGCAAAATGTATCTATGCTGTGCCTAATTTAGGGAAGGTGGGGTTGAGATTAGCATTCCTTGTAAACCGAAAGTTAGAGGAACACCGAAGTCCAGCACTAACTGCATTCAGGTGACATTCAAAACTCTTTAATTAAGCTTTAATTATTTTGCTAAGTATGGTGGGCCGTTAATCACAAAAAATATAATATTTAAGATATAAGTAGTAGATTGTGATAACTAGTACCAGTAAAGCCATTATAAGAAGCCTAAACAAAATTATAAGCTTAGTTTTACTAAAAAGTACTAAAAAATCAAGTATTTGCGTGTTAAACCTCATTTTGGGCAAAAATTGCAAATTTAGAAAATTTAGTGACTAAGTTGCAAGTAAAAACTTTAGCCAGTAACTATTTCGTAAAATATTGTCCCCTATTAATAGTTTATCCAAAATAGTAGGTACTTAGGAATACATTCTAAAAACATTAATCCCAAAAAATTAATTCCATAGAATCAGGGTACCCCAGAATCACAAATTATAAAAAGGGGTACATGAATAGGAAAAAGAAAAACAAACACTTAGGTTGCCTCCTAAGAAGCGCTTGTTTAAGGTTGGGAGCTTAACCTTTCTTTTATTCTAGTTTGGGCTCGATGAGAATGCGGGCATCGGACTTCCCCACAACATATACGTCATTTTTGTCGCGAACCATGAAATGAAAGTCTTTCAACTCAAGGTACCACCTCAGATACTCAGGTTGGAGGTCCTTCTTCATCAACAAATTATGCCAAAGCGTACCATCATCATACAAAATAATTCAATAGTGGATTGTATCAGACGGGCCACTATCATCATATTCAATCCCAAGATCAAAATCCAAATCGACTCTTTCCATAGAAGGTAAAGAAAGAACTACTTGAGCGAACCTACAATAATCGCTCATGGAAGACTCATTAGAAGCATAGGTCTCAACCACAGGTATGATAGGTGGTGTAGGAGGAGTAAAGTCCACCTTAACATAATCGTGGTCGGGATCCTCAGTTGAAATCCAATCAAAATTAGAAGGGTTAGGACAACTCCAATCATCCTCCATATCAATTTCAGGAGAAAGAGGAAGTACATCAGACAGGAAAGAATTGGGGGAAACAATTTTATCGTTAATAAAACAAAACGTAACATAACACCTCTACTTCAAATCTTATTTGCCCCCTTTTACATCAATAATGTAACATGAAGTAGCCAAAAAGGATCTCCTAAGAATAATTTGGGCATAGTCAGTCTCAGTTATATCAGCAACGATAAAATCCTCTAGCATCCAAACATCTCCTATTTTTATGGGCACATCTCCAATGTACTAAAAGGTCGTGTTTTAGAACCGTCCGGTAATTGGAGTGAAAAGGGTGCTGGTTGCAATGGTCCCAAATGAAGCTTATGGAACATAAAGTAGGGCATTAAATTGACACTTGCACCTAGATCACATAGGGCTCTTTCAGTCTCCACTTTTTCCTATAACACAGGGGATAGAAATGCTACCTGGGTCAGGAAGCTCAGGGAAAAAGACTTTGGGAATCTCAAAGCTATCATTATCACCCTCATCATTTTCTCCTTACTCTCAGCCATGACCACCTCCCTACCCTCCTCAAGTGTTTTGTGCTTAGGATCCTTTACGCCTTCTTTCAAGGTAACATAGTTGCACTGCTTGTGGGGTTAGACTTAGGTTTACTAGGTAGTCTGCCCGGAGTTGTGGATGAAGATGGAGCTTGTTGAGCTATTTGAGCTTCCAACATCTTATTGCAAGTAGTAAGGACATCAACCTTAGAGGCTAATTGCTTAATGTATGCATTTGGCTTTCGTTATGCCAAAAGCATGTCCTCCATCATAGTCTCATAGACTCTAAGTTAGATTTTTAAGGTGCTTTTTGAGGATACGATGGTCTTTGAAATCCAGGGGGTGGTCTAAAAGTTGTTTTGGCAATCTCGGCATACTACCTAAATAATTGCGGCCAGAGAGTCTTCTAGTTCGGTACGAATATGGCATTAGACTTATAAGACAAAATGGGGTATTTCTCTGACCAGGATTATATATGCCAGAGAAAGGGTCATTTGTTGGTCCAGGGTGATAGTTGTTTACATGGTTGAGCTGATCACTGACATCTTGGGCAAAAGGACTACCCACTTGACAATGCACAGTCAAATGATCAACTAACCCACATATATCACATGATAGGGAAGGGGTACTTGAACTAATAGAACTAACATTCAAGCACTCCAATTTTTGAGACATAGCATTAAGTTTAGAAAAAAGCATAGAAATAGCATCTAATTCCATCTTACCTCTAACCTGCTTGGGTTGGGCTCTCTTAAACGACCATTAGAAATTGTTTAGGGACATCTCTTCTATAAGATTGTATGCTTCATCTTCAGTTTTGTTCATAAGAGTAGCTCCTGTTACAACACCAATAGTAAACCTCAATGGCTGAGTGACTCCATTATCGAACATTTACACAATCATCCATCTTTAAGACCATGGTGAGGGCATAATCATAAAAAGTGCTTGAATTGCTCCCAGGCTTCACACGACATCTCATCTTCCTTTTGAAAGAAAGCAATGATTTGATTCCCCAGGTTTTTCGTCTTACTCGGAGGAAAGAAATTAGCAAGAAAGACATTTGTAAGCTCTTCCCATGTTGGTATGCATCCTAGAGGCAATTAGTGAAGCCACACTCTTGCTTTGTCCCTAAGTGTAAGGGTAAGTAGGTGTAAGCAGATGGCATCAGTAGAAACTCCTCTGAGCTTTAACATGTCACACACCTCTAAAAAGACCGAGAGGTGTAAGTTTGGATCTTCTGACAGAGTGCCTTTGAACTGGGATTATTATACCATTGATATAAGGGTTGGTTTGAGCTCAAAATTGTTTGCTCCTCTACCCTTAATTTCTTCCTCCTAGAGCGAAAAGTCCTTTCAATTTCTGGATCAAATTTAAACGAAAAGGGACTTCGCATATAAAGGAGAAATATCCAAAATTAGCAACAAACCACCAATGCAAATAAAAAAATAAAGAAAAAGAAAAAAATGACAAAATGCTTTCTCAATTTGTAAGGGCCAACTCAATATCCACTAATTTGGTCCTTAGCAACGGTGCCAAAAACTTGACTTATGCCCACAAGTGCACGAATGTTGTAGTTTAGTAAAAATATCGCTCCCCCAAAGATCAATCGTAATCTATTGAGTTTTGCCCTGTAAAAGCACTAAGCAAGCAAATTTGAATAGGGAGGTTGGATGAAACTATTACCTAATTGGAAAATTTAATCAATTTAAAACATCTAGAGATTTGTTTCACCTTGTACAGATGTGGATCAATGAAATATATTGTGTACTTGATCTATATTGGAAGATTGAAAGGGATGCAATAGCATTTAGAATTCAATCTTTTATTTCCGAATAAAATGAATTAACTAAACTAACCAATTATCATTCTTTGAAATGCCCTTGTTTAGTCTAAGTTATGGATTTTTGATAGCTAAAGGTCCTCTTAACAAGCCAATCTTTTTTAAGTATTGCTAAGTCAAGTCATATTTTGTCAATCAAATAGCAAGTTTCACCTTTCATTCCTTCACATAGCTATTTAGAATCAGAATGAATTTGACCACAATTCAATCACAACAATTTGACACACAAGATAGAATTCAACCAATCCCAATCAAAAACAAGTACAGCTAAATAAAGATGTGATGTTCCAACATAAATACTTGGCTAACAATCCCTAGATTGAGAAAACTACTCACACATGTTTAAATTAACAATAAGTAAACAAAGTTTGGGAGAAGAAAACTTAGTGCAATTGGAGATCCTCCAAAGATTTCCAAACTTTGCAAGGGCTCCAAAACAGTAAGCACTTCCTTGACACTCACACTTAAAACTATTAGAAATCTAAACTAAACTTAGAAAAAAGGAAAAGAATGGAAAAACTAGAAAGTAAGAGCTCCCTTTTCTGCTGTGTCCCTCTAATTTGCTGCGAAATGGCCCTATTTAAAGAAGAACTCGATCAATCTCAACTATACGATGAAGGAAAATGAACAGACTTGCAGTTATAACCTCACCATAGACCGTGGCCTTCACCACAGACTGTCTGTGCTGAGCTCTGTCTCGGTACTCTTCTGTTCTTTCTTCCTTCCATGGGCATAGTGACTTGATGGTGTCCGTGGAAGTCAAGCCACACTCATTTATGATAAAATTTAGGGTAAAATGGCCCAAAAGCCTGTAAAATATAGAAAAGAACCAAACCCGAGCGTAAAACGAAAAAGGGAGTGCATAATATAGCATAAAACACAAAATTCTCCTAAAAAATGGCACAAAATGACCTCAAAGTAGAGTTCACTTTAAGGACTTATCAGTAGTGAAGCATGGATATTCATATCATATGAGCGTTTGTAAGCGTAATGAGTATTCATATTATAATCATTCAGTTAGTGAAGAAGTTTCAAGCCGAAGTTATGTCAATCATGGATAGTCTAACTAATAATGAATAGTATCATGGGTGGTATACACTAACTCTAGTTTGGTTATGCTTCATGTCGTCCGCTTTTCTTCCCACTCTTCACCTATTGAGTTGCTGTACATTATTGTTCACTGACCAATTTTCAAGATTAGGGAAGATGTTCATAACCTTTTCATTATCTTAATGTTCTTCCTTGAAGAGTGCTTGGGGATCCTTTTTTCATTATGTAACTTCGACCTTTTGGTCAGAGTGTTTTCCCCTTTAAATGCACTTTATCAATCCTTTTAGATCTAAGAGAGGGCTCCTCATCAATTCAAGTTTCCAGGTTAATCATAGTAATGTCATGTTAATTGAGTGAGAATGAAAAAACACATGACACATAGGAGAATATTAAACATATCAATTTGTTCATGTGGCTATTCAGAAAATATTAGTGAGAGTTGCATAGCGACACATAGCATGAAAGATGACATGGTATGAATCAACTTGTCTCCTCTTTAATGTAGTAATTTGAGAAGATAAGAACATGAAGTAAGTATTCAAAGCTCATGTAACAATTTCAAATTCATTATGAGCACATTTAGTCTATGAAAAAAGTATCATATAAATGTAATCATAGCATATGTGACACAACTGAAGTATGAAGTAAATGAAGTCCTATTCAAGGCTTGTGATCTATTAAAATTAATATAAAGTATGCAAGGTCATATGATATCTTGCACACGTATATTAACATACTGTGTATTAGAAGCATATACATATCAATGCATAATAGTTACCAAACCAGGCAAGGTAAGATAACATTAGTGCATAAATGATCGATAGCCACTAAACATGATAAGCACGATAATTTATAATCCATCATCGAGATCATGTGTTTAGGCCATTGTAAGAAGAATAAAAAAAATAGAGACATATGAGCATGCATTAATATTACTGACCAAGTATTAGGGTCTATGAAATGAGTGTTTGAGGGTTTCAGGTCAAGTGAAGAACATGACTTTGAGATTGTTCAAGGACTAATGCAGAGTAAACCATATGGCCAATAACCACATAAAAATACATGCTACCACTCATGGAATGTGTGATCACATTGGATCTCACTTAAAGGCAATCACCATGATGTGTTAACAAACTTTGTTCATGTCAGTGTGTAAGAGCCATGAGATAACTACATTTAAGTATTTATGAGTGTCAAAATCAATCATGCATATATAGCTAGAAGATGTAGAATATGTGAGTATCAAAACATAAAAATATATTGTCATTTCTCTTCAAGGTTAATCAGGTACATGAATATATTGTCATTTGTAGTTAAGTAATTTAATCATGTAAACTTAACACCATACAATGACTATTGTCCAAAACTACAAACACACTATTTGACTAATTTTCAAGTCCCTAGATTTTAGCATTCAGGTTCAATGTTGGAATCTTGAGTTTCTACAGTAAGATCTGAGACCAAAGTGATGTGGTAACTAATATATGAATCCTCTTCTTGGTTTTTTAAGTTTTAGATCAATAATAGCATCTCAT
Source organism: Carnegiea gigantea (assembly GCA_029747015.1). NCBI lineage: Eukaryota > Viridiplantae > Streptophyta > Magnoliopsida > Caryophyllales > Cactaceae > Carnegiea > Carnegiea gigantea. Next base: position 267,395 of record JAKOGI010000435.1, on the reverse strand, counting down.
CTTGCCTAAGAGTCTTCAACAGTTTCACTTTCAGGGTCATCGATTGCTTATGCAGGTTGGGTAAATATGCCGTAAAGTTGACCTCCAGGTGGTAGCTTTGTTGGATTTAGCTAGAACCTATTCCTCATCTTTGTGGTTGCTTAACTTCAAATCTTAGAAAGATGATAACCTTACCTTGTTATATATAACATGAATGATTTCTTCAAGCACTTTGGTTCTCTTATTGTTACAAGCCTCATTAATGAAGATGCATTCATCATTTCTCACACCAAGCTTTCAAAGATTCTCCTTGCCATTGTTGTAAACGAAGCGCTTGTATCCAAAAGACTTCAAATATTATAGTTTGGGCTTTTTGCCTTTGAATATCCCATAATAGGTTTTTCAACCAACCCTTTGAGATAACCATTCCTATTTTCAAGGTGCCTCTTAATATTATCATATTGGCCTTAGTCCCTTTTAAAGTTCATTAATCAAAGACATTATGACTATCTCTAATGTGAAGATTTCAGTCAGAAAGGCTGATGATAGAATTAGATCAAGTTCAGCCTTAGAATTGGGGATTAAGCTACAGAAATGAGCTCAAGAGTCTTTGAAAGATATATCATCACAGTAAAATCACTTCTTATCCATAAGATGATAATTGAGAGAATTCATCAAGGTCTCTTTACCAACACAGGAAACTTCTAGCTATTCAAAGTCTCTTGCTTATTATCTTTTAAGGAATAGTGATTTTCGTTAATGTGACTCTAAGTCCTTTTACACTAACTCCAATTTATTTTTGACTTTAAGGTGCTACGTTTTGTTTCCTTAAGCTTGCTTCATTAGTGATGTGTGCTGATACCTACATTTGACTTTATTTCATGGTCTTTGAACAAAAGTCATATCAAGTATTAATATATGATTTTGGCATTAAGATTTGGTTCAAGGTCCTTCGATTATGTTTAAATCACTCAAAGAACTAAAGCCACTCAAAGAACCTATTAATAACTAAAGGAGTTTCTCCTCCAATTCATGAATCAAAATCACATGCCGAACTAGTCATATTGGACTATTGTGAAGATATGGATTTCAAAGGCTTAAGACTTAGTTAATGAATTTTATATAATTCAACCCTAATCATCTAAACATTTTATTTTATAATCAAGTTATGCTGCAAGTAATCATGCTAGAAAGATTCAAAAATCTTGCTCGTAATCATGTAATAAGATAACTAAGCATACATAAAATTCAAGCATTATGAGAAAACTAAGACATGGAATATCAAAGTACTAAATGCCTTCCATTCATAAAAATCATGTAGTTGTGCTTATGAGTTTCATATGGTAATTCAACCACATAAATCAAGTATTGTTTTCAAGGTAATCAACAAATTTGATATATGCATAATGAATAAAGACATAGGAGGATTATATACCACATGAGTTAAGTTCTCCCTTTAAAGAAAATTGAACCATGATAATTCAAATGGATAAGACAACTCTATCAATGATGGCAAAGATGCGATGTATAAACTTTTAAGCATAATAGTCATATCGATAAAGAATCACAGAGAACAAGCGTACTATCAAAGCAATATAGTGATTCACATTCATCCCAATATAAACTTATATTTTGTTACCTTATAGGAGGAGTGTGCAACGTTATGCTTTGATCTTATTTGTATATTTCTAGGCTAGGTTCTTCTGATTTCAATTTTGACCATCATTCGGGGACCTTGAAACCAGAGTTAAGGTCTTAGTCACATCAAGCTTTAAGGCAACCTTGTACTACCTTTGTTTAAACCTAGCGCATCTATCAGTCTCTTGAATGATCCTTGTGAGAAATTCCTTGATCATCCAAAATTTTCACATCTCGCATCGTTTCATTAAGTGTTAAGCACCCTTGTAACATTAAACATAAATATTTCCCAAGGCATTACTGATATACTCTTTAGTTCAGCCCCAGTTGCCCACGCTAATGCTTCTGAGTTCTATCAATGCTTCATGCCACTTGTTAGTGCCATCCAACAGCCCACGCACTACGCAAGCTTCTTTGAAAGTGGAATGTAGGCTTCCATTAGCAATTCTTAATTCTTCAAAACATGTTGCACCCTAAACAGTATGTAGCAATATCCTAAGATAATATCTTTCCCCCATGATAGGGTGAGCATACGGTAATCCACCTGCGCAAAACCATTTGTTGTCTTATAGCCATTTCTTAAGGCTCTTATTCCACATATAATAAGTTGTGAATTTTGCATAGGTATCTCTTCTTGCATTCATATTTGCTTTATTTGTACGAAACCAACCAATGAGCATTGTCACCCTCTCTGTTGCTTGATTTACCACATCATGAAGTTCATTTCGATCTCTGAAGACAATGTATTGTTGTCTTGGTAAGTGGTATTGTACTAGCTCAACATATGGGCAACGATGTGTTACGTTAAACTCAAATATTCTCCGAATTGTAAAAATGGGTAAGGCATAATGACAATCCAAATACTATTGTATTTCATCAACCCTTTCTATATCGACAACCTGTTTCATCCTCGGTACTATAATCATTGTCTTCAATAACAAAAGTTGCTCGATTAGGTCCCTTGTGCATATACTTGCGAAGATGTTAAAAACTTTTTTTAAGCATAGTGCTCAACATTTACATAGGCATCATATTTCACACAAAGTTCACGATTGTATGGTATAACCCACCTGTTATCAACATTCATATCACGAATTGTTGCACTTCTACCATCATCTCTATGCCTATATTTGACGAACCCATTCTCTTTAATAATGGTCTCATTGGAGAAGGTCTCTGAATAATGTTTTGTGCACTTACTACCATCTATGCATGGGCATGAGAGACATCATTACCACATGGACCATGAATCCTATGCCTTGGAACTGTTTCAAATGCTAGAGGGTCACTAATGTTATCAGGTAGCTTGGAGCATATAACATTATTAATATTTTATGCACAAGTTGGCCTATACCATTTGCTAAGGTAAGCAAAATATGAGCATGCGGTAAGCCATGTTTTTAGAATTCAAGAACATTCATATACATGAATAGGAGAAATGACAAACTTAAGTGATAGAATGTATAATGATACAGATGTTCCAATTGCAGTAGGATTATTATCTCCAGTAGTAATTGCATCTTATAAACCAATGCACAAATCTGCTCGAACTGGACCGCGGTGAGGTAGCATCTAATTCAATCCCCATGCTTCCATTGCGGCATAAGAATCAACAATGAATTTTAAAAACAAATGGCCACAACGAAGTATAATGCTCCACTCATTCAATTGTTATTGTATAAGGATTGCATGTAACTCTTGCATTGTGACAGATGATCTATAGCTTATTGACCCTTTAGCACGTGGTGTGTTCTAACCAACCATCGATTCCATATAGAAATAAAAGGGATATTAGAGAGGCATATAGGATGGGTGAGTTCCATATATAAGCTGCAAGTTTCAGTCCATATTGCAAACAATGATGTCTTGGGTACCCTCATTAGTGTGCTCATCACATTCTTTGAGAACTGCCACTTCATCTGCTTTAGGCCCTGTGTATTGGCGCCGTGACTGTGCTTCGATGATTCAAATTCTTAAGTCAACAATTTTGGTGGCATGTAAGATATCCCGTGCATTTTGAGAGACCCTCACATAAGGATTTACTAAATGAAGTATTCATTGTAATGCCTTCGAAATTCCTAGATCAGCCCCATTGACACTTTGTGGCTAAAGCCTTGTATTGGTTATGCTCTTCATCATGTGTATCGTGGGTGTATAACTGAGCAAATCTTGGCTTTCTTCCTTATTTTGGGAGTAAACAACCAATATGACATTAGTTTTGCCCACTGAAACTAAAGAAGTAAGGACCATGCATGACCATCCATTACAGCGTAGTCAATCATCCCACCTTTTGAAGTAAATGATAACATTGAGTTGTAAGCTCTAACATATTAGATGAAATTTAGATCATTTAGCAATGTGTCTAGAGGAGGAGGAGCTAGAGGCAAGTTTGGCAATATAACAAGTCCATTTTGACAACATAAGGTGAATCGCAGTTGAGAAATGCTGCTACTTTTAATCTTTTCACCAAGCCACATAGTCAGTTTGCAGTGGCTGCATGAAACCATCCTTCCTGTGAATAGCCATCGCTCTGTAAATTTTCTATGTGGATTAGAGTTCAAGTAGTACGCGAGTCTTGGCATTCACTTTATATAATGTTAGTGTTTGCTGCAGTACAGGATGTAGGTAATTTTAATGCTTTGGCTTCCACTTGATATCGTTCATGTTCTTCTATATATCGTGCAGGTATCTCATCCTGATTGCATTGCATAAGTAGTCTCCATCTTGCGTTGAGCAGTGCTAGCCTCAATTCTAAACCATTTTGAATTTCTTGACTACTTGGGGGGTCTCTCTCCATGACTGCAGACATGATTGTTTAAGGATCTTTTAGTTACAAAGTCATACATGTAAAATCTATAAAGGAAAAAGCTTGTGGTTAGTTATTTATGTCACTTGTAATATGTGTAAGTATACAATTGCCTTTATATTTGTAAGCCTAATTATCACAGAGTAAAATGTTATGTATTTAAGAAAGCAGAAGTAGTGTTCTTATGTAATTTGTTATGTTGTTATCATTCAATGCTACTCAATTGGGTTCAAACAATTTTTAAACATTAGTTGTGCTATGTTTTTTTGAAACTTTTTGGCGCTCTGCTTGGAAGCAAACGTAGTTATTAGTGGGAGTAGATTTTGTCTAAGGCCAGGTAAAAGAGTTTTATGTCATAATAATATTTCATTTGGTAATAGCTCATTTATTCCTTAGGTATGTAATGTTGAAATTGACCTCAATCCATGCAGACCTCTTCGTTAATCTATATCGATCCCTAGAAATTGAAGAAGATTAAATCAAATCATAATGGATAACGAATTAAAAGAAAATAATATAAATTGAAATGAAGTTGTTACTTCAAGAAGATCAATGCAGACCTCAATCTGTGCTGCCTTGGACAATAAATTTGCCAGCTTGGACACACTATTTTGGTTATTAGGACATGTTTCCTTTTTTAATGATATTTATGTCGTGTATATTTTATTAGGGATATTATAAGAATATGCAAAGAATTTATGGATATTTAGGACATAAATATTTAGTCAAAGGAAAGTTCATTATAATCTGTATAAGTTTTTTCCTAATTATTTGGATATATGATGGGAACACTATTTTTTGAGATTTCGGGACCAATATTCTTTAAAAAGCAAAAAAATTAAAACCATTAATATTCTTCATCTAAGGTGACTTTTTATGCTAGTGTTAATTATTTGGCCTAATTTGCTTTGATTATAATGTCAACACATGAGAGAAATATAGATATATAAATATATATATATATATATACACACACACATACACACACACATGTACATATATGTATATATATATATATATATATATATATATATATATATATATATATATATATATCTATATATATATATATATATATATATATATATATATATATATATATATATATATATATATATATATATATATATATATATATATATATATATATATATATATATATATATATATATATATATATATATGTCTATGTGTATGTATATTATATCAACATATATAAGTAAATATGAGAGAAGCAATCTTGGAAATTTTAGATTTCATTTAAATGGAATGACAATTAAATTAACAGCTAAGGTCAAGAGAGATATTGTATCCAATGGTCTAAAAAAAATCTAATTTATGAGAACTGAGGAAAAATCCACCTCATCACTACATTGCTATTATAAAGAAGCATAGATTAACTCAAGCTTTCCCCTCCGTTCTGTACTTATCTGCAATAAGGGGTTCGTTTGCTCTCGTTGTAACCTTCTACAGTGAGACCTTCCCAAAGTACTTCCCATAGTTGATCATGTTGCGCTACTTTTAAGAACAGAAGCATTGAACAAAACATACTACTTAGTTTTGCCCGTACTGCCCATGCTGATGCTTCTACCAATGCTTTATCCCACTCATTAGTGTCATTAGATAGCCCACATCCTAAGCAAGCTTCCTTGAAAGTTGAGTGTAGGGTTCCATTAACAATTCTTGTCATCAAAACATGCTACACCTCAAACAATACGCATTGATATTATGAGATAATGCCATACCCCCATGTTAGGGTAAGCATATGGTAATCGGCCTATACAAACCATTGTTGTCTTATAGTCCCTTTCTTAAGGCTCTTATTCCGTACGTGAGAAGTCAGGAATTCTACATAGGTATATCTTCTTGCATTCATATTTGCTTTATCAGCACAAAACCACGCGATGAACACTGTCACCCTCTCCGTTCCTTAATTTACCACATCATGAAGTTCATTTCAAACCTTGAGGACAGTATTGTTGTCCTCGTAAGTGATATTGTAGCAATTCAACAAATGGGTAACGATGGGTTATATCAAATTCAAATATCCTCCAAATTGCATCAACAGGCGAGACTTAACGATAGTCTAAATGCTCTTGTATTTTATCAACCCGTCTATATCAAGGACCTACTTCATCCTTGGTACCCCAAGCATTGTCTTCAATAACAAAGGTTGCTCGATCAGGTCCCTCGTGCATACACTTGTAAAGATACTTAATGACCTTCTTTAGAGCACAGCGCTCAGTATTTATATAAGCATCATATTTCACACAAAGTTCACGATTGTATGGTACAACTCACCTGTTATCAACATTCATGCCCCGAATTGTTACACATCTACCATCATCTCTACGCCTGTATTTGATGAATCCATTCTCTTTAATAATGGTCTCATTGGATAAGGTCTTTGGTTAATATTTTGTGCACTTCTACCATCCACGTAATGGCATAGGAAACATCATTACCACATTGGCAGTGAATCATGTGCATTGTAAGTATTTCAAATGCTAGAGGGTCACTAACATTATCAGGCAGTTTGAGCATATAACGTTATTCATATTTTTATGCACAAGTTGGCATATACTCATTTTCTAAGGTAAGTAGAATATGAGCATGTGGTAAGCCAAGTTTTTGGAATTCAATAACATTCATATGTGTGAATAAGAGAAATGACGAACTTAAGTGACGGAATACATAATGATATAGATATTCCAATTGTAGTAGGATCATTATCTCCAGTAATGATTACATTTTGTAAACCACTGTACAAATAAGCTGGAACTGTACCTCGATGACGTTGTATTTAATTCAATCCCGATGCTTCCATTACGACATAACAGTCAACAATGAATTTTAAAAACAAATGGCCACAATGAAGTAAAATGTTCCACTCATTCGCTTGATATTGTATAAGGATTGCATATAACACTCGCATTGTGACAGATGATCTAGAGCTGATGGACCCTTTAACACATGATGTGCTCTGACCAACCATTGATTTCATATGGAAATAAAAGGGATATTGGAGAGCATATAGGATTGTTGAGTTCCATATATAAACTACAAGTTTCACCCCATATTGTAAACAATGACATCTGGGGTATCCTCATTAATATGCTCACCACATACTTTGAGAGCTAACACTCCATCTGCTTTGGGCCTTGTGTATTGGCGTCCTGATCATGCTTCGATGATTCAAATTCTTTAGTCAACAATTTTGGGGACACGTAAGATATCCTGCACATTTTGAAAGACCCCCCCATAAGGATTTACCAAATGAAGTATTCATTATAATGCCTTCGAAATTGCCAGATCAGCCCTGTTGGCACTTTGCTGGCTACTCAAAGCCCTATATCAGTTCCGCACTTCATCATGTGTATCGTGGGTGTATAACTGATTAAATCTTGGCTTTCTTCCTTATTTTGGGACTAAAGAACCAATGTCATGGTAGTTTTGCCTACTGATACGGAAGGAGTAAGGACCATGACCATCCATTATAGAGTGGTCAATCATCCCACCCTTTGAAGTAAATGATAACATTAAGTTCTAAGCTCTAACATGTTGGGTGAAATTTAGATCATTTAGTAATGTGTCTATAGGAGGAGGAGCTAGAGGCAAGTTTGGCAATATGACACGTCCATTTTAACAACATAAAGTGAATTGTGGTTGAGAAATGCTACTCCTAATCTTTCCACGTAACCACATAGCGGCTTTACAGTGGCTACAAGAAACCATCCTTCCTATGAATGACCATCGCTCTGTAAATTTTCTGTGCAGACTAGAGTTCAAGTAGTAGGCAGGTCTCGGCGTTCACTTTATAGAATGTTAATGTTCGCTGCAGCACGGGATATAGCTATTTGTAATGATTTGGCTTCCGCTTGATATCATTCATGTTCTTATGCATATCGTGCTGGTATCTTATCTTGATTACATTGCATAAATAGTCTCCATCTTGTGTTGAGTGGAGCTCGCCTAAATTCTAAACCATTTTGAATTCCTTGACTACTTGGCAGGTCTCCATGACTGCATGAACAATTGTTTAAGGGTCTTTTAGTCACAAAGACGTACATGTAAAATCTATAAAGGAAAAATCTTATGCTTAGTTGTTTATGTCATTCGTAATGTGTTTAAGTATGCAATTACCTTTATATTTATAAGTCTAATTATCACAGAGTAGAATGCCATATATTAAAGAAAGCAGAAGTAGTGTTTTTATGTAATTTGTTATTTGTTATCATTCAACATTATTCGATTGGATTCAAACAATTTTTAAGAGTTATTTGTGCTCAGTTTTTTTTAAACTTTTTGGCGCTCTTTTTCGATAAGAAAATGGACTTGTAGGTGGGAGTAGATTTTGTTCAAGGAAAGGTAAAAGAGTTTTTTGTCATAATAATATTTTATTTTGTAATAACTCTTTTATTCCTTAAATATATCCTGTTTGAAATTGACCTCGATCAATGCAAACCTCTTCCTTGATCTATGTTGGTCCCTACAAATTCATGAAGATTAAATCGAATCATGATGGACAATGAATTAAAAGAAAATAATATAAATGGAAATGAAGTTGTTACTTCAAGAGGATCAATGCAGACATCAATTAATGCTGCCTTGGACAATAAATTTACCGGCCTGGACACACTAATTTGACTGTAGGGACATGTTTGCATTTTTAATGACATTTAGGTCTTGTATATTTTATTTAGAGATGTTATTAGAACATGAATATAATTGATTGATATTTAGGACATATATATTTAGCTACAAGAAATCTAATTATAATCTATACGGGACTTTTCCTAATTAATTTGGCATATTATCGGAATAATATTTTTTAAGATTTCGGGACTGATATTCTTTAAAACGTAAAAAAATGAAACTACTAATGTTCTTCGTCAAGGTGAGTTTTTCTCCCGGTTTTAATCATTTGGCTTAATTTTCTTTCATTTTAATGTCGGCACATGAGAGTAATATATAAATATAAATATAAATATAAATATATATATATATATATATGTAGACAAAAATATATTATTAATGATATATAATAATATATATAGATATAATATAATCTATATATGTATATGTAGTGCATGTATGTCTTATGATGTATGTGCATAGATGCTATAGATTTAATAGACATATATATATTTTAAACCATATACATATAAATATTATACATTATATACTACTAATCATATATATTATATTATATATAGTATACATCTATGTATGTATGATCTATCGATCTATACCTATATATACCAGATATTATATATATTAATATAATAATATATAGATATATATATATATATATATATATGTTTGTGTGTGTCTGTGCGTGTGTATAAACATATATATATATATGTGTGTGTGTGTGTGTGTGTTTGTACGCATAGACACATACATACATATACATACATACATACATACATATATACACACACACACATACAGAGACAGACACACGCACACACACACGCATATACACACACATATACATCGACAGATGAGAGTAAATATGAGAGAAGCAATCTTGGCAATTTTGGATTTCACTTAAATGTAGTAGCAATTGAAGCAATGGTTAAGGTCAAGAGAGATATTGTATCCAACTGTCTAAAAACTCTAATTCATGAGAATTGAGGAGAAATCTACCTCATCACTGCATTGCTATCTTATAAAAGCGTAGATTAACTCAAGCTCATCTATCCTAGGTTTCTCCTCTGTTCTATAGTTATCTATAGTGGAGGGTTTGTTTGCACTCAATGTAACCTTCTAAGAAGGTCATGAGTGAGATCTTCCTAATGTACTTCCCAGAATTGATTAAGTTGCGCCATTTTTCAGAACATAAGCATTGAACAAAACATAGTCCTTAGCTTAGCCCTAATTGCCCTTGCTGGTGCTTCTATGAATGCTTCATGCCACTCGCTAGTGTCATCTGATAGCCCACGTACTAAGCAAGCTTCTTTGAAAATTTAGTGTCGGTTTTCATTAAGAATTCTTAAGTAATCAAAACATGCTGCAGCCCGAACAATATGCAGTGATATTCTAAGATAATGTCTTACCCCTATGTTGAGGTAAGCATATGGTAATCGACCTATGCAAACCCTTCATTGTCTTATATTCTACTTCTTGAGGCTCTTGTTCCATATGTAATGAGTTGGGAATTATGCATAGGCGTATCTTGTTGAATTCATAATCGCTATATCAGCACGAAACCACGTGATGAGCACTATCACCCACTCTGTTCCTTGATTTACCACATCATGAAGTTCATTTCAAACACTAAAGACAACATATTGTTGCGCTGATAAGTGGTATTGTAGGAATTCAACGAACAGGTAATGATGGGCTCTATGAAACTCAAATATTCTCTAAATTACATATAGGTGACACATAACGATAATCTAAATACTGTTATATTTTATGAACCCGTCTATATCAAGGACCTACTTCATCCTTGATACTGTCAGATTGCCTTTGATAACAAAGGTTGCCAAATTAGGTCCCTTGTGCCTACACTTGTAAAGATGCTTAATAACCTTCTTTTGAGCGCAACGCTCAACATTTATATAGCATCATATTTCACACAAAGTTCTCGATTGTATAGCACAACCCACCTATTACCGACATTCATACCACGAATTGTTACGCTTCTACCATCATCTCTATGCTTATATTTGACGAACCCATTCTCTTTAATAATGGTGTCATTGGAGAAGGCTTTGGATAATGTTTTGTGCACTTCCTACCATCCATGCAATGGCATAAGAAACATCATTACCACATCGTCTGTGAATCATGTGCATTGTAACTATTTCAAATGCTAGAGGGTCACTAACATTACTAAGTTGTTTGAGCATATAACGTTGTTAATATTTTATGCACAAGTTGGCATATACTCATTTTCTAAGGTAAGGAGAATATGAGCATGCGGTAAGCAATGTTTTTGGAATTCAATAACATTCATATGTGTGAATAAGAGAAACAACGAACTTGAGTGATGGAATACATAATGATATACATGTTCCAAATGCAGTAGGATCATTATCTCCAGCAATGTTTGTGTCTTGCAAGCCACTGTACAAATCAGTTGGAGCTGTACCTTGGTGACATCGTACTTAATTCAGTCTCGATGCTTGCATTGCGACATAACAATCAACAATGAATTTTAAAAACAAACAACCACAATGAAGTAAAATGTTCAACTCATTCGCTCGATATTGTATCAGGATTGCGTATGACTCTCACATTGTGACAGATGATCTACAGCTAATTGACCCTTTAACGCATGATGTGTTTTGAGCAACCATCCATTCCACATGAAAATACAAGGGATATTGGAGAGGCATATGGGATTGTTGAGTTTCGTATATAAACTGTAAGTTTCACTCCATATTGTAAACACTGACGTCTTGGGTATCCTCATCAATATGCTCACCACGTACTTTGAAAGCTAGCACTCCATCTGCTTTGGGCCTGGTGTATTGGCATCCTGATCGCGCTTCGATGATTCAAATTCTTTAGTCAACAATTTTTGTGGCACGTAAGATATCCCATGCATTTTGAAGGACCCCCATATAAGGATTTACTAAATGAAGTATTAATTGTAATGCCTTTGAAATTGCCAGATTAGCCCTGTTAACACTTTGTTGGCGATTCAACGCCCTGCATTGGTTCTGCACTTCATCATGTGTATCATGGGTGTATAACTGATTAAATCTTGGCTTTCTTCCCATAAAGAACCAATGTCATGGTAGTTTTGCCCACCGATACGGAAGGAGTAAGGACCATGGCCTCCATTACGCAGTGGTCAATCGTCCCACCCTTTGTAGTAAATGATAACATTGAGTTCTAATCTGTAACATGTTGGGTAAAATTTAGATCATTCAGTAATATGTGTAGAGGATGAGGAGCTAGCGGCAAGCTTGGCAATATGACACATCCATTTTGACAACATAATGTGAATCACGGTTAAGAAATGCTGCTACTTCTAATCTTTTCACGTAACCACATAGTAGCTTTGCAGTGGCTATAAGAAACCATCCTTCTTGTGAATGACCATCGCTCTGCAAATTTCCCACATGGATTAGAATTCAAGTAGTAGGCGGGTCTTAGCATTCACTTTATAGAATGTTAGTGTTTGCTGCAGCACGGGATATAGCTAATTGTAATGATTTGGCTTCCACTTGATATCATTCATGTTCTTATATATATCATGCAGGTACCTTATCTTGATTACATTGCATAAATAGTCTCCATTTTATGTTGACAGGAGCTGGCCCAAATTATAAACCATTTTGAATTCCTTGGCTACTTGCCGAGTCTCTCCCCACGACTGCATGAACGATTGTTTAAGGGTCTTTTAGTCTCAAAGTCATACATGTAAAATCCATAATGCAAAAATCTTATGCTTAGTTATTTATATCATTCATAATGTGTTTAGGTTTACAATTGCCTTTATATTTATAAGTCTAATTATCACAGAGTAAAATGTGATGTATTGAAGGAAGCAGAAGTAGTGTTTTTATGTAATTTGTTATTTGTTATCATTCAACGTTATTTGATTGGATTCAAATAATTTTTAAAAGTTATTTATGCTTAGTTTTTTTAAAACTTTTTGGTGTTCTTTTTCGACTAGAAAACGTAGTTGTAAGTGCGAGCTGATTTTGCTCAAGGCAAGGTAAAAGAGTTTTCTATCATAATAATATTTTATTTTGTAATAACTCTTTTATTCCTTATATATGTATAATGTTTGAAATTGACCTCGATCGATGCAAACCTCTTCCTTGATCTACGTTGATGCCTACAAATTCAAGAAGATTAAATCGAATCATAATGGACAATGAATTAAAAGAAAACAGTATAAATGGAAATGAAGTTGTTACTTCAAGATTGCCTTAGACAATAAATTTGCTAGCCTGGACACACTAATTTGATTGTTGGGACACGTTTCCGTTTTTAACAATATTTAGGTCATGTATATTTTATTTAGAGATGTTATTAGAATATTCATATAATTGATTGATATTTAGGACATATATATTTAGTTACAGGAGAGCTCATTATAATCCATACGAGCTTTTTCCGAATTAATTGGGCATACTATAGGAATAATATTTCTTGAGATTTCCGATATTCTTTAAAATGCAAAAAAAATGAAACTACTAATATTCTTCGTCAACGTGATTTTTTGGCCTAGTTTTAATCGTTTGGCTTAATTTTAGTTGATTTTAATGTCGACACATGAGAGTAATATACATATACATATATATATATATATATATATATATATATATATATATATATATATATATATATATATATATATATATATATGTTTGTATGTATGTAGTATATATTACGCATATATGTATATATTTTATAATATATCGTATATACATATATATATACATACGTACATATGTACATATATATATATATATTTATATGTGTGTATATATATATATTATATAATATAATATATATATATATATATATATATATATGTATGTATGTAAGGTACATATATACATATGTTGTGTGTGTGTGTGTGTGTGTGTGAACACCCACACACACACACACACACACACCACACACACACACACACACACACACATATATATATATATATATATATATATATATATATATATATATATTATATATATATATATATATATATATATAACATCGACATATGTGAATAAATATGACAGAAGCAATCTTGGAAATTTTGGATTTCATATAAATGTCGTAACAATTGAAGCAGCGGTTGAGGTCAAGAGAGATATTATATCTAACAGCCTAAAAACTCTAATTTATGAGAATTGAGGAAAAATCCATCTCATCACTGCACTGCTGTTATATAGAAGCATAGATAATGACTTGGCCCATGTTGGGGTAAGCTTATGGTAATCGACCTACGCAAACCCTTTGTTGTCTTCTAGTCTATTCATTGAGGCTCATATTCCATACGTAATATGTGGGGAGCTCTGCCTAGGTGTATCTTGTTGCATTCATATTAGCTATATCAGCACGAAACCACGAGATGAACACTGTCACCCTCTCTGTTCCTTGATTTACCACATTATGAAGTTCATTTCAAACCTTGAGGACAACGTGTTGTTGTCCTAGTAAGTGGTACTATTGGAATTCAATGAATGGGTAACGATGGGCTCTGAGAAACTCAAATATTCTCTAAATTACATGATATGTGAGACATAACAATGATCTAAATACTGGTGGATTTTATCACCCCGTCTATATCAAGGACCTACTTCATCCTTGATAATATGAGCATTGTCTTTAATAACAAAGGTTGCTAGATCAGGTTCCTTATGCGTACACTTGTAAAGATACTTAATAACCTTTTTTTGATCGCAGCGTTCAACATTTTTACGGGTATCATATTTCACACAAAGTTCACAATGGTATGGTACAACCCACCTGTTATCAACATTCATACCACGAATTGTCACACTTCTACCATCTTCTCTATGCTTATATTAAACGAACCCATTCTCTTCAATAATAGTCTCATTGCAGAAGGTCTTTAGATAATGTTTTGTGCACTTCCTACCATCCATATATGGGAATGAGAAACACCATTACCACATGGACTATGAATCATGTGCCTTGTAACTGTTTCAAATGCTAAAGGGTCACTGACATTATCAGGTAGCTTGAGCGTATAACGTTAATTTATGCATAAGTTGGCTTTTACTCATTTGCTAAGGTAAGCAAAATATGAGCATGCAGTAAGCCATGGTTTTGGAATTTAGTAACATTCATATATTTAAATAGGGGAAATGACAAACTGAAGTTACGAAATACATAATGATATAGATGTTCCAACTGCTATAGGATCATTATCTCTAGCAGTGATTGCATGTTGTAAACCCCTGTACATATATGATTGAACTGCACATCGATGAAGTAGTATCGAATTCAATCTCCATGCTTCCATTACACTGTAAGAATCAACAGTGAATTTTAAAAACAACTAGCCACAATGAAGTAAATCGCACTCATTCACTCGATATTGTATGAGGATTGCATCTAACTCTTGCATTGCGACAGATGATCTACTGCTAATTTACCCTTTAGCACATGGTGTGTTCTGACCAACCATCGATTCCGTACGGAAATAAAAGGGATATTGAAGAGGCATGTAGGATGGGTGGCTTTCATATATAAGCTGCAAGTTTCAGTCCATATTGCAAACAACAATGTCTCGGGCGCCCTCATCAGTATGCTTAGCACATATGTTGAGAGCTGCCTCTTCACCTGCGCTGGGCCTTGTGTATTGGCACCCTGACCGTGCTTCGATTATGCAAATTATTAACTCAGTAATTTTGGTGGCATGTATGGTATCCCTTGCATTTTGAAAGACCCCCACAAAAGGATTTACTAAATGAAGTATTCATTGTAGTGCCTCCGAAATTATCAGATCAGCCCTTTAACACTTTGCTGGCTATTCAAAGCCCTGCATCGGTTCTGTACTTCATCATGTGTATCGTGGGTGTATAATTAAGCAAATCCTGGCTTTCTTCCTTATTTTGGGAGCAAACAACGATTGTGATGGTATTTTTGCCCATTGATACGGAAGGAGTAAGGACCATTACCATCCATTACAGAGTAGTCAATTGTCCCACCCTTTCAAGTAGATGATAACGTTGAGTTGCAAGCTCTAACATGTTAAGTAAAATTTAGACCATTTAGTAATGTGTCTACAGGTGGAGGAGCTAGAGGCAAGTTTGGCAATATGACATATCCATTTTGACAACATAAAGTGAATCGCAGTTGGGAAATGCTGCTACTCCTAATCTTGTCACCTAACCACATAGTGGCTTTGTGGTGGCTACGTGAAACCATCCTTCCTGTTAATGACCATCACTCTGTAAATTTTTTAGGTGGGTTAGAGTTCAAGTAGTAGGTGGGTCTTGGCATTCACTTCATAGAATATCAATGTTTGCTGTAGCATGGGATATGGCTAATTGTTATGCTTTGGCTTCCGCTTGATATCCGTCATGTTCTTGTGTATATTGTGCAGGTATCTCATCTTGATTACATTGCATAAATAGTCTCCATCTTATGTTGTGGAGAGCTAGCCAAAATTCTAAATGCTTTTGAACTCTTTGACTACTTAGTGGGTCTCCCTGTAATGATTGCATGAACGATTGCTTAAGGATCTTTTAGTTGCAAAGTCATATATGTAAAATCTATAAAGGAAAAATCTTATGCTTAGTTATTTATGTAACTCATAACGTTTTTAGATGTACAATTACCTTTATATTTCTAAGTCTTATTGTCACAAAGTAAAATGTTATGTATTGAAGAAAGCAGTAGTGTTTTTTACGTAATTTGTTATGTTGTTATCATTCAACAATATTCGATTGGGCTCAAACAATTTTTTTAAAAGTTATTTGTGCTCAGTTTTTTTAAAACTTTTTGGGACTCTTTGTTGACAAGAAAATGTAGTTGTAAGTGGGAGTAGATTTTTTTCAAGGCAATGTAAAATAGTTTTATATCATAATAATATTTTATTTGGTAATAACTCTTTTACTCCTCAAATATATAATGTTTGAAATTGACCTCAATCAATGCAGACCTCTTCCTTAATCTATATTGAACACTACAAATACAAGAAGATTAACTCGAATCATAATGGACAATGTATTGAAAGAAAATAATATAAATGGAAATGAAGTTGTTACATAAAGAAGATCAGCGCAGACCTCAATCAGCGTTGCCTTGGACAATAAATTTGCTGGCTTGGACATACTAATTTGGTTATTGGGACTTGTTACTTTTTTAATGATATTTAGGTCATGGGTTAGAGATATTATAACAATATGCATGTAATTAACTGATATTTAGGACATATATAATTGGCTAAAGGAAAGTTAGTTATAATCTATATGAGTTTTTTCCTAGTTATTTGGATATATTACAGGAATACTATTTTTTGAGATTTTGGGACCAATATTCTTTAAAAAGAAAAAACTGAAACTATTAATATTTTCACCTAAGGTGACCTTTTGTTTCGATTTTAATTATTTGGATTAATTTTCTTTGATTATAATGTCGACACAGGAGAGTTATATTTATCTATATATATATACACACACACAGACACAGACACACACACACATACATCTATATATATATATATATATATATATATATATATATATATATATATATATATATATCCATGTATATAAGTATATATGTATATATTTGCATGCATATACATATATACATACATATATACATTCATACATATATATATATATATATATATATATATATATATATATATATATATATATATATATATATATATATATATATATATATATATATATATTATTATATATATATATATATATATATATATATATATATATATATATATATATATATATATATATATATACATATATATATATATTTGTATACACACACACACACACACACACACACACACAGAGACATATATATATAAAACATCGATATATGTGAGCAAATATGAGAGAATCAATCTTGGAAATTTTTGATTTTGTTTAAATGCAATGACAATTGAAGCAACGATTTAGGTCAAGAGAGATATTGTATCCAACGGTCTAAAAACTCTATTTTATGAGAATTGAGGAAAAGTTGACCTTATCACTCCATTGCTATTATATAGAAGGATAGATTAACCCAGGCTCATGCATGCAAGGTTTCTCCTCTGTTCTATGGTTATCTGTAATAGGGGGTTTGTTTGCACTCGTCGTAACCTTCTAAGCAAGTCATCAGTGGGATCTTCCCAATGTGCTTCCCATAATTGATCAAGTTATGCCGCTTTTGAGAACATAAGCATTGAACAAAACATACTCCTCAGTTTAGCTGCAATTGTCCATGCTAATGCTTCATGTCACTCGTTAGTGCCATCTAATAACGCACTTGCTAGGCGAGCTTCTTTGAAAGTTGAGTGTAGGGTTCCATTAACGTTTCTTAAGTCATCAAAACATGCTGCACACCAAACAATATAAAGTGATAGTTTGAGATAATATCTTACCCCCACGTTAGGGTAAGCATATGGTAATCGACCTACGCATACCCTTTTTTGCCTTATAGTCCATTTCTTAAGGCTCTTATTCCATACGTAATAAGTCGGGAATTCTACATAGGTATACCTTCTTGCATTCATATTTGCTGTATCAACACGAACCACCTGATGAACACTATCACCCTCTCTGTTGCTTGATTTCAAGTTCATTTCAAACCCTGAGGACAATGTATTATTGTCTTAAAAAGTGGTATTATAGCAATTCAACAAACGGGTAATGGTGGGTTATGTCAAACTTAAATATTTTCTAACTTGCATTAATAAGTGAGCCATAAAGGTAATCTAAATACTGTTCTATTTTATTAACAAATCTATATGGAGGACCTACTTCCTCCTTGGTGCTGTAATCATTGTCTTCAATAACAAAAGCTGCTCGATCTGGTCTCTTGTGCATGCACTTGTAAAGATGCTTAATAACCTTCTTTTGAGTGTAGCGCTCATCATTTATATAGGCGTTATATTTCACACAAAGTTCACGATTGTATGGTACTACTCACATGTCGTTAACATTCATACCACGAATTGTTGCACGTCCACCCTCATCTCAACGCCTATATTTAAGGAACCCATTCTCTTTAATAATGGTCTCATGAGAGAAGGTCTTTGGATAATGTTTTGTGCACTTCCTATCATCAATATGTGGGCAAAAGAAACGCCATTACCACATGAACCATTAATCATGTTCCTTGTAACTGTTTCAAATGCTAGAGGATCACTAACATTATCAGGTAGCTTGAGTAGATAACGTCATTAATATTTTATGCACAAGTTAGCTTGTACTCATTTGCTAAGGTAAGCAAAATATGAGCATGCGGTAAGCCGTGTTTTTGGAATTCAATGACATTCATATCTGTGAATAGGGGAAATGGCAAACGCAAGTGACAGAATACATAATGATATAGATGTTGCAACTGCAGTAGGATCATTATCTCCAATAGTAATTTCATCTTGTAAACCACTGTAAAAATATGTTCGAACTGTATCTTGTTGATGTAGTATCCAATTCAATCTCCATGCTTCCATTGCAGCGCAACAATCAACAATAAATTTTAAAAACAAATGGCCACAACAAAGTAAAATGTTCCACTCCGTCACTTGATATTGTATCAGAATTGCTTCTCGAATTGTGACAGATGATTTATTGCTGATGAACCTGTTGAGTTAAAAATATATTGCAAGTGCACGGTGCCAGTTTTAGCCAGCAAAGGCAAGTACGGGTTGTGTCCACCAGGAACTTGGTTTCAACCACCGAATCAACCTTTAACACTCAATCTAGGCTAAAGTCTAGTGAAGTGGGTTTACCTCATTCTAATTCTGTTAAATCTAGATCGGTAATGGTGAGGATCCTGGATTGGGGCTCACCACACTATGATGTCCATTGGAATATAAACTAGGTCATGTGAATCCGCCCGCAAGACAACTGAAATGGAACGATTACCAATTAAAAGCATCTACGCCTTCTCTCAAAGGTCATTAGACTGGTCAGGCTGCTCTAGTTATCTATTTTCATGAAACTAGAGTCGCAAGACCACAAGATTGTGCAATCCTAATTCCCAATTGAAACCTTAACTATTTTCATGTTAAGAGATTCAATCGCTCACAAAGCCACTCTAAGTAAAGGACCTAACTTTCGTTAATGTCCTAAACCCTAATTACGAACATGAATTTGACCCTCTCAGGCAATTCATCGAACACCTGGCATGCTAAGTGAGAGTTCAATTATAATATGGGCGTAAATTCACAAAAACCTAGGACAACAATCCAAATCACATCATAGGGGCTACATCCAATCCAAGATTAAGAAATTTAGCCACTAAACATCATTCTAATCACACTCTCAATCAAGAACACAAACATGCCAAAAAGTATGAAACTTAAATTAAAACGTGAGAGAAAAGGTAAAGGAATGTACTCTATATAATCTGCAGTGACAATCTGCTAAAAGCGTAAATCCAATTCGATCTCAAGCCTTCAATTCAATAATAACGAAAGATGAAACATAAGAACCCTAAAATCGCCTATTTTCGAGAGAGAGCCCAATAGAGAAAAGCATGAATCCTCATTACAACACCAAATCGCGACTATACGGGAAAAACTAATGTGGCACGGTCGTGCCACACGGCACGGTCACACCGTGCCACATCCCTGGCTTACGTTTCCTCGTGCCTGTGGGTGGCACGGTCAGTCTGCATGGCATGGTGCCACCGTGCCACTCTCTTTTGGCTTGAAATCCTCCTTTTTAGCTCCTATTTGGCACGACATTGGCTTGTTTTCCTCATTTATTCAAATCATACTCTTGTAAGCACAAAAACACAACTTTTAGGTAGATTTGAGGTAAAGCATGAGTAATCGACCCCTAAACTCTCGGAATTTTACTAGAAATCGCCAATATGAGAGGTAAAAATCATGCCTAAAAGTGTGTAAAATAGCGGTTTATCAACTCCCCCATGCTTATCTCTTGCTTGTCCCCAAGCAAGACTAGAACATGAATGAACAGAAAGGAGGGTCGAGAACCTCTAGCTACTCGCCTCCTTAGGCAAGGCCAATGGGGGATCAGTTGGATCGAACATAGGTGCGCTTAGCCAGTGGAGTGATTTGAGGCACAAACACAATATCCAAACTCATTTCAAATCATTGAGAAGACCACATGTCCAAGTTAACATACCGTCAAACCATATCACCGCCCCTCCCCAATCAAGGCGCATCCAAACAAGCAGTGGGCTAGGAGGCTTGGTAGTGACTCTCAGAGGGGGGAAACAAAGTAAATGCACTCCCTCACATGTGTTTAGGATGTAAAGAGGTTCACTCGATTCTATTCCACTAAAACAATCTACCATAGGCTTGGCAGGATTCTCAATTTTCCACCGTGAAAGCGCAAAATACACAACAACAGTCAAGAGGACTTTTTAGGGGTGAAATGAGGCTAAGGGCACAGGTAAGAGAGGGATAAATAATTTGGGAAATGAGGAGCTAAAAGCCACAACTAGTGAACAACCAACATTTAAACCAATCATACCACACTCTCTTTAAAGACACAGTAAGAATACCCCCAAATCATGAGGACCATCAGGAATGAACTATGACAACAGGCCAAACACTCTTACTTATCACCCTTTTCGGGTTTCAACAAGTTTCTCTTTTTGGTTCTCTTCCCCTTTGTTTTTTTTCTTTTCTTTTTTTTTCTTTTCCTTTTTTTTTAAAAACAAAAGGGAGAGAACGAGTGATTGGCCCGCACAATAACAAAATAGTCAATTCCTGAATAACTACCATTCCTCACATACCAAATTAACCACAAATGTGCATAACACTCAAAACTACCCACAAATTAATAAAGTATTGTTCTACTGGCTTTGGTTGAAAGGTATGAAATGTGTTTAGGCCAAGAGCTAGCGGTGAAAGGGTCACAACAAAAATGGGTAAGGCTCAAAGGGGTAAGCAAAGGGTTAAAAACATTGAATCACAGGTGGCAATTTGGCTATGTAGCTCAAAAGCAAATGAATGCCTCTATCATTTCGTCGTTATGCACATGCGAGATGCGATTTCAAAGAGAATCCAACCAAGTTCTAGAGACGTTGTCATGGAAGGGACACACATGAAAAAGAATATGAGATAAATTGATGGATTAGTCTATAGGCTCAAAATCTCACGGGTCACACTACCAAGCAATACAACCAACCCCAAGGATGTCCTACTTAAAAGGAATAATCAATCATGACGAGGGGGTTTCAAGGGCAACCAGGAATGCGAACCAAACAATGTGGTCAAAACATTTTCAAAATCATCAATCAAACACATTTTGCCACAAAGAACCCACAAGCATACACAACCATGTCAATCAACTGATCCAGAATGCCTTGGTCATCGTCATAGGAGGGGTTTTCAAAACCCTTTTCGTTTTTTTTTCTTTTCTCTTTTTTTCTTTTTTTTCCTCTTTTTTTTTTCCCAAAGGTGAAACGACGAAAACAATAAATCACCCTAAGCAGTCAATGAGTAAATAAATGAAGAGTAGAGTTAGAAGAATTACCTCGCAGTCTTGTGAAGCTCCACTCGATAAATGTCCACTTGAGACCAAGAGTTAGAAAATAAAATATATACAATGCATTACCTATCTATGTGCGCTATCCTACATCCTTATCGAAATAGAAAAATAAAACGAAAACTAATGCATCCTAAAAATGCACCGAAGCTAAAATGAGAACTAGATGCTATATGCGGGGATGCTATATACAAAGGGATATATACAAGCTAACACAAACCACAAATCGTCACCTAACAGCAGTGAGCTCACCCCCCATGCCTAAGCGGTTCATTGTCCACAATGAAAAAGATAGGAAGTAAGATGAAACAAGTGGGGGGAAGGGGGAACTGAAGACAGTCACTCGGCGCCATCGGGCCCAGATGGAGGTCAAAAGGGCAGGGGAAAGGAGTAGGAAGGGGAGGAGCCACCCTGGTCAAAGGGTGGGGAGGACGACGAGCCGGCAGGGGTGCCCGGCAAAGAGCAAAGACGCTCCTCCAACTATCGAATCGACTTGGACTGGCGCCAAAGCAGGTCGTTCATCCTCCGTCGCTCCTCGTACTGACGGGCATCTCGAATCACCCATTCTTCCTCACGTTGTATCCATCTCATCTCCCTCTGCTCTTGGCGGTCAATATAACTATGAAAGTGACTCACCCCTTCCTCAATGGAATCCATGCACCCAGAAATGCGCTGGATATCGTGGCGCATGCCACTAAAACCCTCTCAAAGACCCGTCACCTCCATTTGGAGGTTGGAGAAAGACTGAAGGAACATGGGGTCGAGCGGCATGTAGGCCGCGGAGGAGGAAGACCCACTCGTCAGATGGGTGAATGGTGGGTGAAGGGGTGGTGGTGGCGGGATGGCCTCAGGAGGGGTAGGGACACCACTGGCCTCGGCCTCGGCCTCGGCTTCGGTCTCAGGAGCATCATCACCCTCATCACTACTCGCCTCACTCTCCTCGCCCTCATCGAGGTCAAGGTTAGCGGCCAACTGCTCCTCATTAGGAAAAACAGGGGCCCTAATAATGCACCCGTCGCAATTCCAGTTTCTTTTGTTTGCAACCGTGGTGCGCTCAGAGTTGGGAAGGTTGAAAAGGATGGTCTTATGGTGGGGGTACCTAGTGGTTTCACCTCGGGTATCTATGATATGCATGTGGTGAAGGGTACCGAGGTCGAGGTGACCACCCAGAAAATGGGGCTCGAGAGAAGAGAGTCTCGAACCGTAGCCTAAGGCAATAGCGATGGCGGTAATAGTACCGCCGACGCTAAGGACATTCTTGTTACTAGGTTTGGCTACCTCCACCAGGTGGCGGATTATAAAGGGCCCCGTGTCGAGAGGGGTGCCTGACAGGGCGCACCAGATAATAAATAGTTCGGCCTTCCGACAACCATTCTGGTTGTCCTTGCGGCCGAAAACGATGTTCGCCGTTAGGTGCTGAAGGTACCGAAGGTTGACATTACAAATGTCGGTAGCCTTGGCGTGTCGAGGGTCAAAGACCCTAGGTCACCCCCACCTATCAGTATACTCTTTCCGTTTGGAGTAGGTGATGCTCAACCAAAAGGGGTCAGGTCGCCACAAAGAGGGTACATCCCTATATGCCCCATCGGCCACTGGGAGTCGCAGGAGGTCCTTAAACATTCTCAGACTCATCCGGTGATCAGTGTTAAACATTCAAAAATAAATGGAGACTTCCTGACCATTACAACTACCATCCCAATCAACAGCTAACGAACTCAAAAACTCGACCATAAGGCGGTCATAGGATGTGTACTGCATGTTAATATAATCAGTCCACCCAAATCGACCACACAGAGTCAACATGTCATCCAACATTCCTAAGGCCCGCAAGGAGTCAGCATGGAAGAATTTTTGCTCACTAGCATGCCTAGTAACTAAAAGCTCATAACGAGGCTTTTGGTCGTCACTAACAAATTGCAAACACCTAGTACTAGCTGGTAAAACAAGAGGGAAAGCATCTTTAGTACCTTTAGCAGCAGCAGGCACAGTTGAGGACGATGTTGCTCTTGACGATTTTTTGGGTAGGGATGGACCCTTGAAAGGCTCCTCAGTTCGCTTTCTTCCCATTGTTGAAATAATTGCAAATCTGGACTCAGAAAGATATGAGAAAGGTAGGAGTAGTATCAATTTCGCTCTCTACAACCTTAAACCTCAACAATGGAGGTTTTTGGGTTTTAGAGAGAGAAAGTAAAATATGGGTTTTGAGGCGGTTGGGGGTGAAAAGGAAGAAATAGTGAGGGAAAAATGAAAAGAGATGAAGAAATAGAAGAATGGAGGAAGAATGGAGAGGATTTGAGAGGATTTGAGAGCTTGAGTGAGTGAAAATGGTGAGGAGAGGGGTGAGGGACGCACGCAGAGGAGAGAGAAGGTCAGGGGTTCGAATGATGGAGAAGGGGAAAGAAAGAAGAAGAAGAGGAAGAAAGCGGGCTTTTCAGCCGTTGTTAAAGTGGCACGGTCGTGCCCTATGGCACGGGTACACCGTGCTACTTCGCAGCCCGGCCGTTTGTTCTTCATCTTTTTTTTTTCTTTTTTTTTCTTTTTTTTTGCAGGGGAGAAAGAGGGCACGGGGTGTCGCGAGGCACAATGCCCCCGTGCTACCTGCTTTTTTTGGGGGGGGATGGAAGAGAGAATTATGGCACGGTCGTGCCCTAGGGTACGGTTCCACCGTGCCAAATCTTTGGTTCCGTGTTCCTTTTTTTTTTTTTTTGTTTGTTTGGGAAAGCAATAAAGCTTGGGTTGCCTCCCAAGAAGCGCTTGTTTTAGGTCTTTAGCTTGACCCTACCTCCAAATGGCGAACGATGATGACGCGGGAGGTGCAGAAGTGGGTGTATAGAATGGTGGCGTGGGTTCGACTAGCTCCCCAGTATCGGCAGAGATAGCCCCCGAAGTCGATGGGATCAGCAGCGGATCCTTAAACACTGTGGGCCATACGTAGGGGCATCCATCCCCATCAAAAACCTCGACCCTCGAGGCAGTAGCAGAAGGAATGACTGGCATGGGCGCAACAGGAGAGGGACGGATGATGGGCGCCGAAGGGAGGTAGAAATCCACCCTCTTTCCAAGTATCTCGAACGAGATTGTGCCAGCCTTTACGTATATCTTCGCCCCAGCGGTAGCCAGAAAAGGTCGTCCCAGTATGATAGGCGTACGAGAACTCTCGTCGATGTCCAGGACGAGAAAATTGCAAGGGATGACGAATTCACCCACCTTAACTGGGACATCCTCCAAAATGCCTATAGGTCTCCTGGTGGAGCCATCAGCCAGCTGAACGGATATGGTGGTGGGGGTGAGTTTCAGCGACTTCAGCTTCCGGTAGAGGGAGAGGGGCATTAAACTCACGCTGGCCCCTAGGTCGCAGAGCGCTCCCTCAATTTGCACATCCCCAATGCAGCAAGGGATGGAAAAATCACCCGGGTCTTGCAGCTTGGCAGGTGACTGTAGGATTGAGCTGCCCACCCGGCCAATGGAAATCAGTGATCCTCCCTCGGGCTCACCTTTCTTGGAAAGAAAGTCTCGCACAAACTGCAGGCAGGAAGGTTCTTGCCGTAGAGCTCCCAAGAAAGAGGTATCAGCATAGCCCCTTTTAAGCACTTCCTAGAATCTCATATATTTGGGCTCAAGCTGAAATAGCTTGGCCCGGGCCAACATCTGAGGATTGGGTACTGGTGGCTGGTAAGGACGGAGGGGAGGTGCGGGATGCATTAGCTCCATAGAGTTCAGCCCATTCTCATTCTGCTGCTCTTCGGTTCCTACAGAATCAGGAACAGAAACTGTCTCTTGAAGAACCATCACCGGACTCTCCTCCAATCCCTCCCTCACAGTTGAGATAGCATTGACATGACCTCTGGGGTTGGTCTCAGGCTGACTCGGCAGGTGTCCTTGAGGTCGAGAGAGATGGCTAACCTGCTGGGCTATCTGGGCGATCTGAGCATCCATCGCCTTTTGGTGAGAGGCCATAGCATCGAACTTGGCGTTCAGTTGATTAATCGACTCACTAAGAACCTCATTAGTCTTAGTTTGTGTCGCGATGAAACGCTCCATGATGCTCTCCAAGTTCGACTTGGGTTGAGGAGGAGGAGGGGATGGGTTATACGGGGCTTTATATGGAGGATTGGGTTATTGAGGTTGAGAGGCATTGGGTGGCAGGGGATTGTTGTTGCAGTAGGAGAAGTTTGGATGATTTCTCCAACCGGGGTTGTAGGTATTTGAGTATGGGTTTCCCTGTGGGCGTGGGTTGTAATTCTGGAAGGCATTAACTTGCTCCACGCCCTGGAGATGGGCTTGACACTCATCAGCTATGTGTCCTTGAATACCGCATACCTCACATGACATCCCAATTGCATACATGGCATTAGAGGGGCTCCCTGGGTGAGGGGTGCTCAACCTATCAAACCTCTAGGCAAGGGCATCAACCTTGCTTGCCAACATGGCTACAACATCTACTTCGTATTTACTTCCACTCTTCTTTTGAGGACCCCGCTCGTTGGACCAATGATAATTATTGGCGGCCATGTCTTCCAGTAGGGCCTTGGCCACTTCAATGGATTGCCCCATAAGTGCACCCCCAGCAGCAGCATCAATGGACATCTTCAGGGACTGATCAAGGCCATTGTAAAAAGTCTGGATAAGGAGCCAGTCAGGGACCCGTGGTGGGGGCACTGGCGTTGTAAGTTCTTGAATCGTTCCCAAGCCCCATATAAGGATTCACTGTGTAGCTGGGCGAAGGAAGTGATGTTGACTCTCAACTTGGCTGTCTTCCCTGGAGAGAAGTACTTGCTCAAAAATGCTTTGGAGAGCGCATCCTAGGTGGCGAAGGCGTTGGGCTCCTCATTCTGGAGCCAATCTCTAGCTCTGTCCCTCAAAGAGAACGGGAAGAGTCTCAGTCTAATGGCGTCAGTGGGGACCCCATTGAGCTTAATCGTGTCACACTTCGCAAGAAAATTGCGAAGATGTATGTTGGGGTTCTCAGATAGATGCCCACCGAACTGATCGCGCTCCACCAAGGAGATGAGGGTCGGGTGCAACTCAAAGTTGTTGACCTCAACTGCAGGGTTCACTATAGATGAAGTGATACCCAGCGATTGAAGCATAGCATAGTCCCACAGAACTCGGTTGCCTTGCGCTGCCATGGTAGATTCGGCTTGCCTCTTTCTGCGTGCGCCGCTTTGCTTGCGAGCAGTAGCTTCGATTTCGGGATTCAAGGGAAATAAGTTGCGACTCCCCTGACTGCGCCTGTGCATACAAAGCCAAAAACTATACCAAGTGTAAGCAGGCTCAAGCAAGGGTAAAAACAAGCAGGGTGGCAAGAGAAGAAAAATAAAAGAAAGGGCCTAGTCTCAAGTATAATAGTCAGTTCCGATGTCAAAACGAACAAGTTTCCCAGCAACGGCGCTAAAAACTTATTGAGTTAAAAATATACCGCAAGTGCACGATGCCAGTTATAGCCAGCAAAGGCAAGTACGGGTCGTGTCCACGAGGAACTTGGTTTCAACCACCGAATCAACCTTTAACACTCAATCTAGGCTAAAGTCTGGTGAAGTGGGTTTACCTCATTCTAATTCTGTTAAATCTAGATCAGTAATGGTGAGGATCCTGGATTGGGGTTTACCACACTATGATGTCCATTGGAATGTAAACTAGGTCATGTGAATCCGCCCGCAAGACAACTGAAATGGAATGATTACCAATTAAAAGCATCTACGCTTTCTCTCAAAGGTCATTAGACTGGTCAGGCTGCTCTAGTTATCTATTTTCATGAAACTAGAGTCGCAAGACCACAAGATTGTGTAATCCTAATTCCCAATTGAAACCCTAACTATTTTCATGTTAAGAGATTCAATCGCTCACAAAGCCACTCTAAGTAAAGGACCTAACTTTTGTTAATCTTCTAAACCCTAATTACGAACATGAATTTGACCCTCTCAGGCAATTCATCGAACACCTGGCATGCTAAGTGAGAGTTCAATTATAATATGGGCATAAATTCACAAAAACCTAGGACAACAATCCAAATCACATCATAGGGGCTACATCCAATCCAAGATTAAGAAATTTAGCCACTAAACATCATTCTAATCACACTCTCAATCAAGAACACAAACATGCGAAAAAGTATGAAACTTAAATTAAAACGTGGGAGAAAAGGTAAAGGAATGTACTCTATATAATCTGCAGTGATAATCTGCTAAAAGCGTAAATCCAATTCGATCTCAAGCCTTCAATTCAATAACAATGAAAGATGAAACATAAGAAGCCTAAAATCGCCTATTTTCGAGAGAGAGCCCAATAGAGAAAAGCATGAATCCTCATTACAACGCCAAATCGCGACTATAAGGGAAAAACTAAAGTGGCACGGTCGTGCCACACAGCACGGTCACACCGTGCCACATCCCTGGCTTGCGTTTCCTCGTGCCTCTGGGTGGCACGGTCAGTCTGCATGGCATGGTGCCACCGTGCCAATCTCTTTTGGCTTGAAATCCTCCTTTTTAGCTCCTATTTGGCACGACATTGGCTTGTTTTCCTCATTTATTCAAATCATACTCCTGTAAGCACAAAAACACAACTTTTAGGTAGATTTGAGGTAAAGCATGAGTAATCGACCCCTAAACTCTCGGGATTTTACTAGAAATCGCCAATATGAGAGGTAAAAATCATGCCTAAAAGTGCGTAAAATAGAGGTTTATCAGAACCCTTTAGCACATGGTGTGTTCTGACCAACCATCAATACCATATGTAAATAAAAGGGATATTGGAGAGGCATGTAGAATGGGTGAGTTTCATATATGATGGGGTCGCAAGCGCACGGTGGCGTTGTAGCAAATCAAGGTCGATCCCATGGAGACTTCGTCAAGCTATAGGGTTATATTATGTCAAGATAGGGTAAGCAAATCAAAATTTGATATTGAAATTAAACTAATCAACTATCTAATCTAATGGGTAAATAATAATTAGAATTAAACAAAATAAGCAATCACCTGATCTACGCATCAATCAAGCAATTCTTCCTTAATTGGTTGTTTTAAAATCGATAATCGAAGTGCCACAAACCTAGAATTCTGGAATTTAATAAAACAATCTAACAAATTACAAAGTACGAATTGATGTGCTCTCTTAGGACTGCACACAATCAAGTCAAATCCTAGAATTCCTGTGTCAAATTTCACCTTTTAGTTCCTCATCCAATACCCAAAACATACAAGAAAATGATCATATTCCTCACAAGATAATAAACTTCTAAAATTCAATAAAACAATCCAACAAATTGCAAAGTACCAATTGATATCAGCACAAGATCAAGAAATTAACAAATATTTGTATAAA
>JAKOGI010000435.1:207500-232500 GCA_029747015.1 Carnegiea gigantea | reverse complement strand
TTTGGGACTAAAGAACCAATGTCATGGTAGTTTTGCCCACAGATATGGAAGGAGTAAGGACCATGACGTCCATTACAAAGTGGTCAATCGTCCCACCCTTTGTAGTAAATGATAACATTGAGTTCTAAGCTCTAACATGTTGGGTAAAATTTAGATCATTCAGTGATATGTGTAGAGGATGAAAAGTTAGAGGCAAGCTGGGCAATATGACACATCCATTTTGACAACATAAGGTGAATCACGGTTGAGAAATGCTGCTGCTTCTAATCTTTTCACCTAACTATATAGTAGCTTTACAGTGGCTACAAGAAACCATCCTTCCTGTGAATGACCATCGCTCTGCAAATTTTCCACGTGGATTAGAATTCAAGTAGTAGGTGGGTCTTGGCATTCACTTTATAGAATGTTAGTGTTTGCTGCAGCACAGGATACAGCTAATTGTAATCATTTGGCTTCCACTTGATATCATTCATGTTCTTATATATATCGTACAGGTATCTTATCCTAATTGCATTGCATAAATAGTCTCCACCTTGTGTTGACTGGAGCTGGCCCAAATTCTAAACCATTTTGAATTCCTTGGCTACTTGGCGGGTCTCTCTCCATGACTGCATGAACGATTGTTTAAGGGTCTTTTAGTCTCAAAGTCATACATGTAAAATCTGTAATGGAAAAATCTTATGCTTAGTTATTTGTATCATTCATAATGCATTCATATTTGTTGTATCAGCATGAAACCACCTGATAAGCACTGTCACCCTCCCTGTTGCTTGATTTCAAGTTCATTTCAAACGCTGAGGACAATGTATTGTTGTCCTAAAAAGTGGTATTATAGCAATTCAACAAACGCGTAATGGTGGGTTATGTCAAACTCAAATATTTTCCAACTTATATCATTAAGTGAGCCATAAAGGTGTTGAACTTACTGTATAAAGTTTTGATGATAACAAATCCAAGTGTAGCATACTTGCTTGAGTAATGTTGTTCTAAACAAGCTCTCCAAACAGGTCCTACATAGTTGTTTGTATTGATCCTACTTACCTGTTCTGCCCACTAAATGTTGAGAACCAGTTTTAAGAACAGATTCCAAGCTTCAGTGACACAAAGATCAGCACACAACAAATCTCGACAACAGTTGACTAAGTCTTAAAGACCAAGTTCCTACATTCAGTAATACAAGATCACCCGAGTAATCAAGGTGACCAAGGTGTTTGGAGTTGCACATCCATCCTCGACAAGATGACTAATTCTTACAACAAGAAGTCTCGATTTGATTTAGGTTTTATCTTTTAGATTCTTGTTAATATGCCAATCTTGAAAGTCTCAATCTAACACTTCTTGAAACGGTTTTCGAGATTTGCTTCAGAACACCATTTCCAAACAACCCTGCAAACAGGGTGCCTAGGGTGTTCCTGAAACTGCAGCGGCCACATCCGTTTTACCTAAAAATTTCTTTTGGTTGGCTGGCTACTCTAAGAATCCTTTTATGAAATCCTAGGCTGATTAGTTAAGTCCTAAAAAGATTATTATTATATTATTGCAAAACCATTTTTGCTAGAGATTTTTTTCAAAATCCGAAAAATCTTTATTCCTTATTTTTAGGCCTTGATTGATTCAAATTTTGAAACCAAGATTTTTATCCTTTTTTGGGCTAAATTACACGACTATATTAAGTGGCTAATCAGTTTTTATCCCGTGAGTATCAAATCCCTATATTTTAGGAGAATCTTATCTTCTTTGTTCCTAGCCGTTGGAAATCTGAAGAAATCTTCTAAGCTGCTAAAATCAGAAGATTTTTCTATCTTTTTTGAAGGAGTTAGCCGTTGGGTTCGCTTGCTTAAATAAGAAAATCTTTTCACTCCTTTCGGCCGAGATGCACAAGGGAAAAATCGGTTTCTTTCACAAACACATTGAGATTTCTGGAGCTACATTTCAAAAGAAAAAACCGTGACAAGATTGTGTAAAAATTGAGCTTTCAAAACTATTGGCATACTAGGACTTCATTGTACCTTACATCTGCTTAAGTCAGAAGCACCCCAATAAGGTGTTTTGTATCCTTGATCTCAGATCAAAAGTGAGTGAGTGTGTCCTTAGTCGTGTGGACTTTGGACGTGTCCAATCTAGAGAGATTTGGACGTGGTGTAACCTGTCTTAGAGAAGAAGATTACGTGGGTTACAAGTTGTAACAAGGAGTGTTACTTTTGTAACGTGTTCAGCCCGTTAGTGAAGTGGTTAAATCCTACACGAGGTAGGTCGTGGTTTTTCACACCTCAGTTGGGCTAGAGGTGTTTTCCACGTAAAAATCATGTGTGCTTTATTTCCGCTTTTATCTACTTGATTTTC
Organism: Carnegiea gigantea; assembly: GCA_029747015.1. NCBI lineage: Eukaryota > Viridiplantae > Streptophyta > Magnoliopsida > Caryophyllales > Cactaceae > Carnegiea > Carnegiea gigantea. The sequence continues at coordinate 230,157 of JAKOGI010000435.1, read as the reverse complement.
GCTTCTGAACCAATTGGGAACAGCCACTGCAAACAAGGCCCAAGACTGTTCGTCATTCAGAAACAGTCTCTGTAATCAGGGTCTAAGGCTGTTTGTCAGTAAATAGGCGAAAATCGGACACCACAATTCACCCCCCTCTTGTGGTCATGTACTCTTAGAATTCAACAAGTGGTATCAGAGCAGGTTCTCTTCTAAAAGGTTAACACCTTGAGAGATTCTGAAAATGAGTACACCATAAGGCATACTTGAGGGCCAATCCATCACTCGACCACCTTATTTCAATGGCCAACACTACAGTTGGTGGAAGAATAGGATGGAGAACTATATACAAGCTAAAGATTACGAGTTATGGATGCTCATCAAGAACGGGCCCCTTGTTCCCACGAAAGTTCTTGAAGATGGAAAAAAGGTTCCCAAAGATCCTACTGAATATGATGCCGAGGATTACAAGAAAATGGAAAAGAATGCCAAGGCTAAGAAACTTCTCTATTTTGGCCTAGGACCCGATAAATATACTTGCATCTCAGAATGTGAGTCAGCTCAAGAAATATGGAATGCTTTACAAGTAGCTCATGAAGGAACAAGTCAAGTCAAACATCATGCATTGAGTTACTCATGAGACAATACGAGTTGTTTGATATGGGTGATCGTGAGACTGTGATGGATATGTATACCCGCTTCACTCACATAACAAACGAGTTAAAATCCCTGGGAAAATCCTTCACCACTGAAGAGTTGGTAAGGAAAATTCTAAGGATTTTGCCTCGATCATGGGAAGCCAAGGTAACAGCCATCCAAGAAGCCAAAGACATGAACAAGATCACCCTAGACGAGTTGATTGGTAATCTCCAAACATACGAACTGAGAAAAAATTCTCAACAGAAAGAGGAGATGAAGAAAGATCGAGGACTTGCCTTAAAAGCACAAGAAGATGATGATTCTGATCTTGAGGAAGAAGAGATGGCTATGATGACTCGAAAGTTCAAGAAATTCTTCAAGAAAGTCAAAGAAAACAACAAAAGGAAGGATTTCAACAAAACCAGAAACACCCCCCGAGAACAGTTTACTGGGTGTTTCAAATGTGGCAAAATAGACCACATAGTGAAAAACTGTCCCTTACTTCGAGAAGAGCAAGAGCACGAACACCCCAGGAAACAAGGTAGAAAACAAGCTGCAAACAGTTCTGGGAAACGATTCTCGAAAGTAATGCTGGCTGCCTGGGGTGACTCCTCTGAAGATGAAGAATAGTCTGAAACTGATGAAGGTGTTGTAGCTCTCATGGCACAAAGTGACACGGATTCAGATGATGAGTCAACAAACAGCCTTACTGATCTCAAGAACAAGGTACGTGGTCTCAATAAGGCAACTCTTGAAGAATTGTTGTATTCATTGATGGATACTTGTGCAGAATTGAAAAGAGATGTCCGAGACCTAGAACTAGAAAATAAGATCCTCAAGAGTGAAAAACTCGAGGTTGAAAAGAAAATATCCTTTTTACACCAAAACTTCAAGGAATCCTTGATCTTAAAAGAAGAGACTCACTCTATTACTTTAGCCAAAGCAGAAAAGGAATCCCTAGAGTTGAAAGAAAAGGTTGAGTCCTTACTTGCTGAAAACAAGAACCTGTTGGCGAAAATAAAAAAATTGGAATCTGATCACGCCACAAACAGGCTATGGAACAGGTCCTCAAAAGCGCTTGAATGGATAAACACTCACCACAGTCAAAATAAAAAGGGACTAGGTTTTGCTCCTAAAAGGACCTTTACCCAGTCAATAGAAAGTATGTTGGATTACCTGAAAATAGTGTTTGCTTTCATTGTGGTAAAACCGGTCATTATCGATACACTTGTCCTTCAAGAAGGTATGCCATTGAAAGAAATGAAGGTTATGTAAAACAAATCTGGATTAGGAAAGATGAGATTTATCTGTCTGAAAGAATGGGACCCAAGTGGATGTGGGTTCCCAAAACTAACCCTTGATTTGTTTTGCAGGCTGAAGTGAGAGAGAACAACCCAGTAAACAACCTAGCAAACAGCCCAGGGAACAACCTTGAAAACAAGCAGCTGTGGTATGTTGATAGTGGGTGTTGGAGGCATATGACTGGTGAAAAATCCAACTTTCTCACTTACAGCTTCGGATGGTGGGAGTGTGGCATGTGGAAACGACAAGTCTGGGACAATTGTCGGTATAGGTAGGGTTGGTGAGTCCCATTCCCACTCAATTGATAATGTCTATCTAGTTGATGGCTTAAAGCACAATCTGCTTAGTGTGTCCCAACTATGTGACAAGAACAACCTAGTAGTGTTCTCACCAACACGTTGCTTGGTTGTAAACTCAAACATAGGAGATGTCGTGTTAAGGGGGGAGCGTCACAAAAATGTTTACAAAGTATGTATTTCCACACTTCCCCAAAACAATCTGACTTGTTTGAGCGTTTTAAATGATGATATAATGCTCTGGCACAAGAGACTAGGTCATGCAAGTCTCACTCTTTTGAACAAACTTGTTTCCAAAGACCTAGTTGTTGGACTACCTTCCATCAAATTCAATGATGACAATGTTTGTGAAGCTTGTGCAAAAGGCAAACAAGTCAGATCGTCTTTTAAATCAAAAAATTGTGTTAGCACCACCCGACCTCTTGAAATGTTACACATTGATCTATGTGGTCCTATGATGATAGCAAGTAGAGGTGGGAAGAGGTATGTGCTGGTTGTAGTGGATGATTACTCTCGATTTACTTGGACCCTATTCTTGGCATCCAAGGATGAAACTTTTGAGAATTTTATTGCCTTTCTCAAAAGGGTTGAAAGGAAAGTAGGACACTCTTTAGTTAGTTTAAGGTCTGATCATGGTACTGAATTTGAAAATGCAAGCTTTACAAACTATTGTAATGCACATGGTGTTGATTATAACTTCTCAGCCCCAAGAACACCCTAACAGAATGGAGTGGTTGAGCACAAAAATCGCACCCTAGAAGACATGACTAGAACAATGCTTATTGCTAGTGGTCTTCCTAGGAACTTTTGGGCAGAAGCTTTGAACACATCATGCTACATTATAAATAGATACATGATTAGACCTATTTTGAACAAAACTCCCTATGAACTTTTCAAAGGTAGAAAGCCCAACATCATGCATTTAAGAACATTCGGTTGTAGGTGTTTTGTGCATAACAATGGGAAGGATGCCTTAGGGAAGTTTGATCCTAGGAGTGATGAGGCAATATTTCTCGGTTATTCCTCACATAGTAAGGCATACAAAGTGTTTAACAAAAGAACCTTGTGTGTTGAGGAAAGTGTGCATGTGCTTTTTGATGAATCTAACTCATTGAGCAAGAATGATGCACAGGAGGAAGGATTTGAATTAGGTCTTATTCGAAAAGAAGTGTTGCACCAAGATGAACAAGGTAAGAACACCGTGGAGAAAACGGGTCCTGAAGTTGTTCCTCAGAACGGCAGGCAAGGAGAGGACCAAACAGGGGGAAGCAACGTTGAACCCTGTTCGGGACAACACCAGTCCAGTTCCTCAGGAATAGGCCTGCAAACAGGTGCAGGAACAGGCTCAGGAGCTATTTCTGAACCTAATTCTTCAAGTATCCAAGTCAGAGTAGAAAGTGTGTTTGTGGATCCCCTAACTCCATGACCTTGGAAGCATCATCGTTCACACGCCGTTGATCAAATCTTGTCTGATATAAATACTGGGGTGCAAATGAGATCTAAGCTTAAGAATTTTTGTGCTTTTAATGCATTTCTCTCTAACATTGAGCCAAAGAATGTCAATGAAGCTCTTGCAGATGCAGATTGGGTCACAGCAATACAAGAAGAGCTTCACTAATTTGAAAGGAACAAGGTATGGCACCTTGTACCCCAGCCTGCAGATAGAACAATCATTGGAACCAATTGGGTGTTTCGGAACAAGCTGGACGAGTCCGGAACAGTCACTAGGAATAGGGCACGGCTGGTGGTTCAAGGCTACAATCAGGGAGAAGGATCGATTATGAAGAAACCTTCGCACCTGTTGCTAGGATTGAGGCTATTCGTATCCTAATAGCCGTTGCAGCTCATATGGAGATCAAGCTATATCAAATGGATGTCAAAAGTACATTCCTAAATGGATACCTTAAAGAAGAGGTGTATGTCAAACAACCCCCTAGTTTTGAAAACAGTGAATTTTCAAACCATGTTTTTCAACTTGACAAAGCTCTTTATGGTCTAAAACAAGCTCTTAGAGCTTGGTATGAACAATTGTCAAGCTTTTTACTTGAAAATGATTTTAGAAGAGGCAAGCTAGATAATACCTTGTTTCTAAAATCTAAGGGGGAACATCTGTTGATTGTCCAAGTATATGTTGATGATATCATATTTGGGGCAACTCATCATGATTTATGCAATGAATTTTCAAAAATGATGAGGAGTGAGTTTGAAATGAGCATGATGGGTGAGCTTAACTTCTTCTTAGGCTTACAGATCAAACAAACTTCAAACGGCACCATGATCCATCAACAAAAGTATATTAAGAAACTACTTAAGCGTTTTGGAATGGAGTCAGCCAAGCCCATTGATACTCCCATTTCGCCTTCTACCAGGTTGGTAATGGATGATGGGAGTCCCTCAGTTGAGGAGAAACTCTATAGGGGCATGATAGGGTCACTCTTATACCTTACCGCTAGTAGGCCCGACATTGTTTTCAGTGTTGGTTTATGTGCCCGTTTTCAGTCTAATCCTAAAGAAACTCACCTTAAGGCTGTTAAACGGATACTAAGGTATTTAAAACATACACCTGATTTAGCTCTATGGTATCCTAAAGGTTGCAATTTTGATCTTGTTGGATATGCTGATGCTGACTATGCAGGCTTTCTGGTTGATAGAAAAAGCACCACAGGTATGGCTCATTTCCTTGGACCTTGTTCGGTATCTTGGGCAACCAAGAAACAACATTCAGTTGCCATGTCTACAGCAGAAGCTGAATATGTTGCAGCTGCTTCATGTTGTGCTCAATTACTGTGGATAAGACAACAACTCAAAGACTTTTGTGTTGACACTGGACGCATACCTATTTTTTGTGATAACACAGGTGCAATTAATATTGCCAAAAATTCGTGTCAACATAAAAGAACTAAACATATTGACATACGTCATCATTTCTTAAGAGGCAATGTTGAAAAAGGGTTGATCTCAATGAATTTTTGTGCCACAGAAAACCAAATTGCTGAAATATTCACCAAGGTGCTAAGTAGAGATCAATTTGAGAAAAATAGACTTGAACTAGGTTTGATTGAAACAACCTAAGTACCCTGTTCTCTCCCCCTGTTTGTAACTTCCATAGGTTAAAGGTACAATGTGTTTAATAAAAATTGTTTGCAATCAATTCTGTGTTATTTTAGTATATGTGCATTATTTGCAGCTGCTGGCATTCATTTAAATTTAATATGATTGCCTTTATTATCTTGTTACCGTTGAATCTCCTCCAAGATCAAGCAGCAAGAACAGGTATGCTCCTTGATTGTTAGTATGTGAAACAAGTTGTGTCTAGCCTTTAAATTTTCCTCCTTCCCGAGGCATGCGCGGGCGGCTAGTAATGATCTACCCGTTGTAACGGGTAAATCTTTAAAGATTTGGCATGCTCTCTCTCTTTAAATCTCCAAATCTTTGCCTCTCTCTCTCATCACACCTCTCTCTCTCTCTCTCTCATACCCAGCAATTTCCTTTCACTCAAATCCTAATCTCTCTCCAATTCTTGCTCAAATCGCTTCCTTCAACGGCTCTGGAAGTTCTGGTTCAAAATCTCAGGGCAGCAGGACACCCGCACCAGCCTCACGAACAGGTCCTGCCCCTGTTGCCTTCTCACCGTTTTTAATGGCGATTCTAGAAGTTAAACCTTCCACTCCTCCTCGCCCAATCAGCTTCAAACCTTTTGGATTTTTGAAGAGTGTCGACCTGAAATCAGTGGGCTTGGGTTTGAAAGATATTCCCTACCATTTTGGTTGGGAATTGGTGGTGTGTGAGGGATCGACTGTTTGTCCCCTCACTGAAAAGAATGCCTAGATCAAGGCCTCAAACCTCAAAAACCTCAGCCCCCTCTCCTCCAAAAACTTCCCAACCAACCCGCAAATCTACCCGAATTGCTTTTCAGTCTACTCCGCGTACCACAAAATCAACTACTCCGGTAATAGAGGAAATTTCCTCTTTCTCTGAGGATTCTTCAGATTCCTCTGCTACTGAGAACACCCTCTTTGAACAGGGGACCCCGGTGTTCTTCGAGTCCTCAGAAGAACAACGTCAATCTCCTCATCCTCCTTCCAAGAAAACCTCCACTCTCCCCCCTCGCAAAAGAAAGACCTCTACTGCTCTAGTCTCAAAATCAGCTAAACTCGAGACTGCTTCTTCTGTTCCTCCCCCCAAAAGAGCCAAAAAGTCTACTGCTTCTCCTATTTCTATCAAGATTGCGCATCTGCTTAAGTGCAATGTAGTTAGGGGGAAGATAGTGAGAGTTTAATTTTTCGAGGAACAGGGGTTGGGGGTGTTCCTACAAGAGCTGCGTGCACAGAACTGGCTGGAGCTCTTGACGAACACGCAACTAGGGTGTTCTGTACCAGAATTGGCTGAGTTCTATGCCAATTATGCTGTCACCGAAGGGGTGATGACAAGTAAAATTGGTGATACACAGGTGCAATTTGATGCACAAACTCTGGGTACGATTTTGGGTGTTCCCTCACTTGGCTTTGATGTGTATGTGAGAGAGGATAAGTCTGTCCTAGGGACAGCCAGGCCGCTGGAGCTTTCACAGCGGTTGAGTCAAAACCAGGGCCTGCAAACACCCACATCCGTAAAGAAGGGTGGGATGACCTCTCTGCACCAATTGCTCCTTATGTTTGTCACAAAGAACATCTTCCCAAGAGGTCAAGGTAGAAACCAGGCTGATGCTCTTGATCAGTGCCTGGTGGATCTTTTGGATAGGGCGGAACCCATCAACCTTCCTGTTCTTATGATCCACCATATTGGGCGTATTGCAAACACCAGCCGGGCACATGATCTTGTGTATGGTTTTCTACTGACGAGGGTTTTTGAGCACTTCGGGATAGAGCTCAAAAGGAGGGTGGCTGCTCAAGTGATTGATGAGATAGGGAGTGACACCCTCATGGGGTGTGGATATACTCTGGCTGAGGGCGCGGTCTCCAAACAGGGAACCGAACACCCAGACCTCCTGTTTCTGGGAGGTCATCAGTCAAAGTTGAGGTTGTTTTAGAGGATAACTCCCGCCTCAAGGATGAGCTCACAGCCATCAAGGCTGCCCTGGAAGAAGAGAAGGCGCTATCTACCAAGCGTCATGAAGATCTCCTTGCCCTTCTCTGCTCCCTCGCTACCAAACTCCCTCCTCCGCAGCCATAATCAACCCTTGTAACCTGTTCTCATCGGATGTTTCCTAGAGTTCTCTTCCCCGTCTATTTCTGTGTTTCCTTTTTTTTTTTAATATTGCACCTTCCGGACTTTCAATGACATATCTGGTTCTGTTATATCTTGCTTATCTCTTACTATGTCTTATGTGATTCACTTGCAAACACCATGTTCTGACTGTTGTTTGTACCTTTTTAATGATGCCAAAAGGGGGAAGATAAGTGGACCTAGGTTGAGTTGAACGGTTGGTTGAGTTGAACGGTTGAGTCATTAGTCTTTATACTTACATATGTTTTTTGACTGACCTAGCACCTGTGTGGATATATATCAGCACTCAAGGCACTTACGAAAATAAAATCTTTTTCTTGTCAATATGGTCACTTGGTTTGTCATCATCAAAAAGGGGGAAATTGTTGAACTAACTGTATAAAGTTTTGATGATAACAAATCCAAGTGTAGCATACTTGCTTGAGTAATGTTGTTCCAAACAAGCTCTCCAAACAGGTCCTACACAATTGTTTGTATTGATCCTACTTACCTGTTCTGTCTACTAAATGTTGAGAACAAGTTTTAAGAACAGGTTCCAAGCTTCAGTGACACAAAGATCAGCACACAACAAATCTCGACAACAGCTGACTAAGTCTTAAAGACCAAGTTCCTACATTCAGCGATACAAGATCACCCGAGTAATCAAGGTGACCAAGGTGTTTGGAGTTGCACATCCATCCTCGATAAGATGACTAATTCTTACAACAAGAAGTCTCGATTTGATTTAGGTTTTATCTTTTAGATTCTTGTTAATATACCAATCTTGAAAGTCTCAATCTAACACTTCTTGAAACGATTTTCGAGATTTGCTTCAGAACACCATTTCCAAACAACCCTGCAAACAGGGTGCCTAGGGTGTTCCTGAAACTGCAGCGGCCACATCCGTTTTACCTAAAAAATTTCTTTTGGTTGGCTGGCTGCTCTAAGAATCCTTTTATGAAATCCTAGGCTGATTAGTTAAGTCCTAAAAAGATTATTATTTATTATATATATGTACCAGATTGCAAAACCATTTTTGCTAGAGATTTTTTTCAAAATCCGAAAAATCTTTATTCCTTATTTTAAGGCCTTGATTGATTCGAATTTTGAAACCAAGATTTTTATCCTTTTTTGGGCTAAATTACACGGCTATATTAAGTGGCTAATCATTTTTTTTTCCGTGAGTATCAAATCCCTATATTTTAGGAGAATCTTACCTTCTTTATTCCTAACCGTTGGAAATCTGAAGAAATCTTCTAAGCTGCTAAAATCAGAAGATTTTTCTATCTTTTTTGAAGGAGTTAGCCGTTGGGTTTGCTTGCTTAAATAAGAAAATCTTTTCACTCCTTTCGGCAGAGATACACAAGGGAAAAATCGGTTTCTTTCACAAACACATTGAGATTTCTGGAGCTACATTTCAAAAGAAAAAACCGTGACAAGATTGTGCAAAAATTGAGCTTTCAAAACTATTGGCATATTAGGACTTCATTGTACCTTACATCTGCTTAAGTCAGAAGCACCCCAGTAAGGTGTTTTGTGTCCTTGATCTCAGATCAATAGTGAGTGAGCGTGTCCTTTGTCGTGTGGACTTTGGACGTGTCTAATCTAGAGAGATTTAGACGTGGTGTAACCTGTCTCAGAGAAGAAGGTTACGTGGGTTACAAGTTGTAACAAGGAGTGTTACTTTCGTAACGTGTTCAGCCCGTTAGTGAAGTGGTTAAATCCTACACGAGGTAGGTCGTGGTTTTTCACACCTCAGTTGGGCTAGAGGTGTTTTCGACGTAAAAATCGTGTGTGCTTTATTTCCACTTTTATCTACTTGATTTTCACTTCTGAACCAATTGGGAATAGCCACTGCAAACAAGGCCAAAGACTGTTCGTCGTTCAGAAACAATCTCTGCAATCAGGGTCTAAGGCTGTTTGTCAGTAAATAGGCGAAAATCGAACACCACGATTCACTCCCCCTCTTGTGGTCGTGTACTCTTAGAATTCAACAAAAGGTAATCTAAATACTGTTCTATTTTATCAACAAATCTATACGGAGGACCTACTTCCTCCTTGGTGCTGTGAGCATTGTCTTCAATAACAAAGGCTGCTCGGTCTGGTCTCCTGTGTACGCACTTGTAAAGATACTTAATAACCTTCATTTGAGTGTAGCGCTCATCATTTATATGGGCATTATATTTCACCCAAAGTTCACGATTGTATGGTACTACCCACATGTTATCAACATTCATACCATGAATTGTTACACTTCTACCATCATCTCTACGCCTACATTTAACGGACCCATTCTCTTCAATAATGGTCTCATTGGAGAAGGTCTTTGGATAATGTTTTGTGCACTTCCTACCATCAATACATGGGCAAAAGAAACACCATTATCACATGAACCATTAATCATGTTCCTTATAACTGTTTCAAGTGCTGGAGGGTCATTAACATTATCAGGTAGCTTGAGTGGATAATGTTATTAATATTTTATACACAAGTTAGCTTATACTCATTTGCTAAGGTAAGCAAAATATGAGCATACGGTAAGCTATTTTTTGGAATTCAATGACATTTATATCTATGAATAGGAGAAATAACAAACGTAAGTGACAGAATGCATAATGATATAGATGTTCCAACTTCAGTAGGATCATTATCTCCAATAGTAATTGCATCATGTAAACCACTGTAAAAATATGTTCGAATTGTATCTTAATGATGAAGTATCCAATTCAATCTCCATGCTTCCATTGCAGCGCAACAATCAACAACAAAGTTTAAAAACAAATGGCCACAGCAAAGTAAAATGTTCCACTCCGTCACTTGATATTATATCAGGTTTGCTTCTCACATTGTGACAGATGATCTACTGCTTATGAACCCTTTAGCACATGGTGTGTTCTAAACAACCATCAGTAAATAGAAGGGATATCGGAGAGGCATATAGGATGGGTAAGTTTCATATATGATGGGGTCGCAAGCACATGGTGGCATTGTAGCAAATCAAGGTTGATCCCATGGAGACTTCGTCAAGCTATAGGGTTATATTCTATCAAGATAGGGTAAGCAAATCAAAATTTGATATTGAACTTAAACTAATTAACTATCTAATCTAATGGATAAATAATAATTGGAATTAAACAAAATAAGCAATCACCTGATCCACGCATCAATCAAGCAATTCTTCCTTAATTGGTTGTTTTAAAACCGATAATTAAAGAGTCACAAAACTAGAATTCTAGAATTCAATAAAACAATCTAACAACTTGCAAAGTACCAAGTGATATGCTCTCTCAGGGCTGCACACAATCAAGTCAAATCCTAGAATTTTAGTATCAAATTTCACCTTTTAGTTCTTCATCCAATACCTAAAACATGCAAGAAAGTGATCATATTCCTCACAAGACAATAAACTTCTAAAATTCAAAATTGCAAAGTACCAATTTGTTGATTTAGAGAGTACACAATCACAAGAGGGGGGTGAATTGTGGTGTCCGATTTTCGCAAGTTGCTGGCAAATAGTCTTAGGCCCTGTTCGCACAGGTTGTTCCTGAGATAAGCAGAAGTGAAAATCCAATAAAATTGAATGCGGAAATAATGGACACAGGATTTTTACGTGGAAAACACCTCAAGCCCAACTGAGGTGAAAAACCACAACCTACCTCGTATAGGATTTAAACACTTCACTAAACGGGCTAATCACGTTACAATAGTAACACACCTTGTTACAAATTGCAACCCACGTAACCGTCTTCCCTAAGACAGGTTACCCCACGTCCAAAATCCCCTTGATTTGGACACACACTCAACTCACTTTTGTGAAAGAAGAGTATAAAGAAAAACACCCTATTACAATGCTTCTCAACTAAGCTAATATAGGGTACAATGAAGTCCTAGTATGCCAACTTTGAAAGCTCAAATAACTCACTTACTAGACACGATTTTCTTTTCAAACTTTTAAGCTCATGAACACTAAATTTTTCTCTTTGAAAAACGATACTTTTATCGTTCTAAGAAGCGACTTTATATAGTGCTTGGGAAAACAATTTCTCAAATTTTTGGAAACTAAAATCCCTAAAGAATATAGAATTCTTTAGCCACAAGGGACGAGGAAACATGAGCCGGAAACACTTCCTAAACCGTGTGCATAAGGCAGTGATTCTCAGCAACTAGCCCATGTTTTTCTCAACAACCTTATCCACTTGCCAAAAATTGGATATTCTTTTTATTCAAAAAGATTTTGCAAATCCCTTTAGATTTTAATAACCGTTTTTTAGGATAAGGGGTAAGATACTCCATAAAAAATCTTTCTTGCAAATCCTTGAAGAAGCTGCTCAAAATCCAAAAGATAAAAATCGTGCAAAATAGTTTTTTTCGCAGCTTATTCTGGAAACACCCTGATCACCCTGTTTCCAGGATTGTTCTGAAGGGTGATCCGAAATATTTACCAAAAGAAAACAAAACCGTTTCAAGTAAGTGGTAAGTTAAGAGTTTCTGATTGGCATATTAACAAGAGTCTAAAAATATAAAACCAAATTAAATCAAGACATCTTGTTGTAACCACTAGTCATCTTGTAGAGAGACGAATCTGCTGCAAACACTTCACAGAACCTGTTCCTCACGGCTGCACTTATATCCTATGCTTCAAACACTTCACAAGACATGTTTCAAACACCTTACAGAGCCTGTTCCTCATGGTTGTTCTTACATCGCTGACTTGAGTACCTGTTCTTGATAAACCATTAGTCAAGCAGTTTTAATATATTGAAAAACAGCAGTAAGGCCCTGTTGGTAAAGCCTGTTTGGAACAACAACAACTACTACAACACTTGGATTTGTTATCATCAAAACCTTATACATTCTAACAAATTCCCCCTTTTTGATGATGATAAACCAAGTGACCATATTGACTTTCATGGACAATTGAAGTGATTAGTGCCAATTATTTATAGGACCGACATTTCACATGAAGCAGTTAGTATCGAAAAAGTGTAAGAAATTTAACTCATCCATGGGAAAACTAAAACAATATTGGTCAACCTATCTTTCCCCTTTTGGCATCATTAAAAAGCAGGGGCAAACAGTCAAACATAGGGTGTTTGCTATCACCACCACTTGGGTAATGGAGGAAAGTCAACAGGCGATACACTCAAGTGTGTTGGTACGGTAATGAGATTGGCCATCCTAGTCATACACAAGCAATTCGCAACAAAAGCAAGCAAGGCAAAGCCAATCAAAAATAAGATAACCTGTTATTCATCAAAAGAGTGCAACAGAAAAGTACAAAGGAGAGGGAAAGAGAACCAAGAGAAGTTAGAGACAGCCTATGAGGACAACAGATGGGAACGGCTTATGGGGGTGATTAGGGAGCAGGAGGGGCAAATTTGGCTGAGAGGGAAGAAAGAAGGGCGAGGAGATATTCATGGCGTTTAGCGTTTAGAGCTTTTTCCTCGTCCAGGGCAGCCTTTACAGCAGTAAGCTCAGCACTGAGTCGAGAGTTTTCTTCCAAAGCAGCCTCAAGCTTGACTGAGGAACTGCCAGGAACAGGACGACGGGGTGTTCTGGTTCCCTGTTCTGAGGCAGACCCCTCAACCAAAGTGTATCCACACCCCATAAGGGTGTTACTCCCAATCTTATCAATGAACTGAGCACCCACTTTCTTCTGCAGAGTCACCCAAAGTGCTCAAACACACTAGTCAGGAAGAAGTCGTATCCCAGGTTATGTTTCCTAGAGGTGTTTGCAATTCTTGCTATGCGGCGAATCATGATGGCAGGAAGGTTGATTTGCTCTTCCTTGTCCATCAGATCCATCAAACATTGATCCATGGCATCAGCAAGATTGCGACCCTGGCCCCTGGGGATGACATTCTTGATGATAAACCAGAATATCAATTGATGGAGCGATGTCATGTCCCCTTTCTTCACGGACTTGGGTGTTTGGAGGCTTGATTCCTGGCTAAATTTTTGTGCGAGCTCCAGCAGCCTGGCTGTCCCTAGAATAGTCTTGTCTTCTCTCACATATATATCAAAGCCCGTGGAGGGAATCCCCAGAATTTCCCATAATATCTTCGTATCAAAGCGAAGATGTTGCCTATTAACAATACTTGTCACCACTCCTGCGGTGACAGTGCAGTTGGCATAAAACTCTACCAACTCATGTGCAGAACACCCCAACTGGGTGTTTATAAACATCTCATACCACCCCTGTGCACGCAGCTTGTGCAGAAACACCCCCAGGCCCTGTTCCTCAAAATATTTTACCTTGATAATTTTGCCCCTGACTACCCGTCTCTGAAGCAGTTGGGTCAGTTTGGCTGAGATTACGGACGGGGTAGACTTCTTGGCTCTTTTAGGTTGAGGCTCAGTAGGAGAGTCTTGGGTGGAGGCATGTTTGAGAGAGGCTTTTCTCTTGGGAGTTTTGAGGGGTGATGGTTTAGAGAGTAAAGTGGAGGTCGATGTTAGTGCAGGCAGAGGCTTATCCTCTGAGGACTCTGAGAACACGGGAGTGCCCTATTTGAAGGTGGTGTTCTCAGTGTCGCTATCTGATGAAGGCTCAGAGGAGGAATCAATTTCCTCAACAGCAGGGGATGACTGTTTGGCAGGACGAGGTGTGGAGTGGAAGGCAATTCGGGCTGATTTTCGAGTTGGCCTGGTTGTGGGTTTGGCCGAAGAGGTTTTGTTTTGTTTTAACAGGGGTTTCACTTTTTGAGGGTTCTTCAGTTTGGCCGCTTTTAGACCTTGATGGTGGTCGTGTTCTTGGCATTCTAGTACGCCTAGCCACAATTTTGTATCGTTTACGTTTCTCATCGGTTGGTGGTACTGGTGTGGCTTGTTCAGGCTTCACAGGAGACTCCTCCATTTGACCACTACTTCCCCCTTCTTCTTTTGACAAATCCTCCCCTAGGTCATCCCTAAAAACCTCAGGCCCTGTTCGCTGCTCTGGAAACAGCCCAAGCGAACTGATGTCATCTAGTCCATGATCGAACAGAAAGATTTCATCTAAAAGCTCAATTTCTCTTTCAGATGCCCCAACAGGTTCTTGGGGTTTACATGCCCCCGTTTCTCCAAACAAAATCAATTCCCACCTAAATTTGTAAGGGATGTCTTCTAATTTCAGATTCACTGTTCCAAGGTCGACGCTTTTCAAAAACCCAAAAGGTTTATAGACAATGGGTCGAGAAGGTTTAGTAGTTTTACCTTCCATGAGGGCCGTCAGAAATTGTGTAAGCGCAAACAGGGCTGTGGCTGTTTGCAAGGCTGTGCCCTGTGTCTGGTTGCCCTGAGTCAAGGTCGAGGAGCTCTCAGAGCTAATGGGAGATGCCATTTTTCTGAGGAAGGAGAGAGATTAGGGTTTCTGAACGGAGTTTCAGAGCAAGAGAGTTTCGGTGGAGGTGAGAGATTGGGCAAGAGAGCTTTAAAGAGAGAGAGAGACATGCAAAATCTTTAAAAGATTTTGCCCTTTTGCAACGGGCTTTTGCATTTATTTAGGCCGCGCACGCCTCGGGAAGGGATTAGCAATTTTCAATTTGTTGCACATATTTGACAAACAAGAGGCGTACCTATTCCTAGTGCTTGTTCTTGAGGTTGCTTGCTCGGTAACATGGGACAATAAGGGCAATCTCATTAGACCTCAACGAGTGTCAGCAAGTTGCAAACCTCACATATGCTAAACATAGCACAGAAGTTGATTGCAAACAAAAATTTAACATGTTGTGCCCGTAACTTTTAAATTTTATAAACAGGGAGAGAGAACAGATTGATCTCATTAAGCCTAGTTCGAGTCTATTCCTTTCAAATTGTTCTCTACCCAATGCTTTTGTGAATATATCAGCAATTTGATTTTCAGTGGCACAAAAATTCATTAAGATCACTCCTTTTTCAACATTGTCTCTTAGAAAATGATGACGAATGTCAATATGTTTTGTTCTTTTGTGTTGACATGGATTTTTGGCAATGTTAATTGCACGTGTATTGTCACAATAAATAGGAATATATCCTATGTCAACACAAAAGTCCTTGAGTTGTTGTCTTATCCATAATAACTGAGCACAACAAGATACAGCTGCCACATACTCAGCTTCTGCTGTGGACAAGGCAACAGAGAGTTGTTTCTTGGTTGCCCAAGATACAAAACAAGGTCCAAGAAAGTGAGCCATACCTGAGGTGCTTTTTCTATCAACCAAGAAACCTGCATAATCAGCATCAGCATACCCAACAAGATCAAAGTTACAACCTCTAGGATACCATAAGGGTAGATCAGGTGTATGTTTTAAGTATCTTAAAATCCTTTTTACAGCATTAAGATGAGTTTCTTTAGGGTTAGACTGAAAACGTGCACATAGACCTACACTGAAGACAATGTCAGGTCTACTAGCCGTTAGGTATAGGAGTGACCTTATCATGCCCCTATAGGATTTCTCCTCAACTGAGGGACTACCATCATCCATTACCAACCTGGTTGAGGGAGAGATGGGAGTATCAATAGGCTTGGCCGACTCCATCCCAAAATGCTTAAGTAACTCCTTGATATATTTTTGTTGATGAATCATGGTGCCGTTTGAAGTTTGCTTGATTTGTAAGCCTAGAAAGAAATTAAGCTCACCCATCATGCTCATTTCAAACTCACTCCTCATCATTTTTGAAAATTCATTGCACAAATCATGATGAGTTGCACCAAATATGATGTCATCGACATATACTTGGACAATCAACAAATGTTCCCCCTTAGATTTTAGAAACAAGGTATTGTCTACCTTGCCTCTTGTAAAACCATTTTCTAATAAAAATCTTGACAACCGCTCATACTAAGCTCTAGGAGCTTGTTTTAAACCATAAAGTGCTTTGTCAAGTTTGAAAACATGGTTAGGAAATTCATCACTTTCAAAACTAGGGGGTTGTTTGACATACACTTCTTCTTTGAGGTATCCATTTAGAAACGCACTTTTGACATCCATTTGATACAACTTGATCTCCATGTGGGCTGCAAAAGCTATCAAAATTTGAATGGCTTCCATCCTTACAACAGGTGCAAAGGTCTCTTCATAATCAATTCCCTCTTCCTGGTTGTAGCCTTGAACCACCAGCCGGGCCTTGTTCCTAGTGACTGTTCCGCACTCATCTAGCTTGTTATGGAACACCCACTTGGTTCCAATGATTGTTCTATCCTATGGCCGTGGCACCAGGTGCCATACCTTGTTCCTTTCGAACTGATAGAGTTCTTCTTACATGGCTATGACCCAATCTGAATCTGCAAGAGCGTCATTAATATTCTTTGCCTCAATTTTTGAGAGAAAAGCATAGAAAGCACAGAAATTTTTAGTCTAGATCTAGTTTGAACTCCTGCAATAATATCAGACAAAATTTGATCAAGAGGGTGTGAACTTTGGTATTTCCATGATCGTGGTGAATGTGGGTTCATAGACTCGCCCTCCATCCTAACTGGAATGCTCAGTGAAACAGGTTCAGAGCCTGTTCTCGAACCTATTTGGGAGCTTGTTTCTGGATTTATCCCTGAAGGATTCGGCTGGTGTTGTCCCAAACAGGGTTCCACCCTGTTTCCTATTTGGTTCACACCTTGCTTACCTTCCTGAAGGATAGCCTCAGGCCTTGCTCCCTCCGATTGATCCTTACCTTGTTCACCTTGAAGCAGTACGTCTTTTCTAACAAGACCTAGTTCGAAGTCTTCTTCCTGTGCATCATTCTCGCTTGGAGAGTTAGTTTCATCAAAAAGCACATGCACACTTTCCTCAACACACAAGGTTCTCTTATTAAACACTTTGTATGCCTTACAATGCGAGGAGTAACCAAGGAATATTGCTTCATCACTCCTTGGATCAAATTTCCCTAAGGCATCCTTTCCATTATTATGCACAAAACATTTACAACCAAAAACTCTCAAATGCATAATATTAGGTTTTCTTCCCTTGAAAAGTTCATAAGGAGTTTTGTTAAGAATAGGTCTAATCATACATCTATTTATAATGTAACATGATGTATTCAAAGCTTCAGCCCAAAAGTTTCTAGGGAGACCACTAGCAACAAGCATTGTTCTAGTCATGTCCTCTAGAGTGCGATTTTTGCGTTCTACCACCCCGTTCTGTTGGGGTGTTCTTGGAGCTGAGAAATTATGATCAACACCATGGTCATTACAATAATCAATAAAGCTCGAATTTTCAAATTCTGTACCATGGTCAGACCTTAGGCATACCAAAGAGTGTCCTACCCTTTTTTCAGTCTTTTTAATGAAAGCAAGAAATTTTTTAAAAGTTTCATCTTTAGAAGCCAAAAACAGGGTCCAAGTGAAACGAGAGTAGTCATCCACTATCACAAGTACATACCTCTTACCTCCTCTGCTGATGATCCTCATTGGACCACATATATCCATATGTATCAATTCAAGAGGTCGAGTAGTGCTTACACACCTTTTAGATTTAAATGAATTTCTGACTTGTTTACCTTTGGCACATGCATCACATACCTTGTCATCATTGAATTTGATGGAAGGTAAGCCTACCACTAAGTCTTTGGTTACAAGTTTGTTCAAAAGCGAGTGGCTTGCATGACTTAGCCTTTTGTGCTAAAACATAACATCATCATTTAGGGCACTCAAACAACTCAAATTATTTTGGGGAAGAGTAGAAATACACACTTTATAAACATTTTATGTCACTTCCCCCTCAACACAACATCTCCTGTGTTCATATTTACAACCAAGCAACGTATTGGAGAGAACACTACTAGATTGTCTTTGTCACACAGTTGGGACACACTTAGCAAGTTGTGTTTTAATACATCCACAAAATAAACATTGTCAATTGAATGGGAGAGTGACTCACCTATCTTACCTATACCGATAATTATCCCGGATTTGCCGTTTCCAAATGCCACACTCCATCCTTTTGAAGCTGTAAGTGAGAGAAAATTGGATTTTTCACCAGTCATATGCCTCGAACACCCACTGTCAACATACCACACCTGCCTGTTCCCTAGGGTGTTCCCTGCGCTGTTCGCTGGGTTGTTTGCTGGGTTGTTCTCTCTCACTTCAGCCTGCAAAACAGATCATAGGTTAGTTTTGGCAACCCAGATCCACTTGGGTCCTATTCCTTTAGAGGTACGAATCTCATCTTTCCTAACCCATATTTGTTTTACATACACTGAGTTCCTTTTAATGGCATACTTTCTTGAGGGACAAGTATAACGGTGATGACCCGTTTTACCACAGTGATAACATACAATATTCTCAGATAATCCTACATATTTTCTATTCACTGGGTAGGTCATCTTAGGTACAAAACCTAGTCCTCTTCTATTTCGACTATGATGGGTATTTAACCATTCAAGTGCTTGTGAGGACCTGTTGCAGAGCTTGTTTGTGGCAAGGTCCGATTCCATTTGTTTCATTTTCTCAAGCAAGTTTTTATTTTCTACAAGTAAGGACTCGACCTTACCTTTTAAGTCAAGGGATTCTTTTTCCAGCTCAGTCAATTTAGTGAAACAAGTCTCTTCTTTCATGAGTAGAGTTTCTTTAAGCACATTGATGTTTTCATGCAAGGCAAGAGTTTCTTTGTCAACTTCACGTTTTTCTAATTTAAGGGTTTCATTTTCAAGTTTTAGATCTCGAACATCCCTTTTTAATTCAGCACATATATCCATTATAGTGTACACTAATTCCTCAAGAGTTGATTTATTTAGACCACGTACCTTGTTCTTGAGTTGAGTTAGACTATCTGTTGATCCATCATCTGAATCAGTGTCACTTCTTGCCATGAGTGCTACATCAGCTTCCCCAGCTTCAGACCCTTCCTCATCCTCGCTTGAGTCTCCCCAGGCCGCGAGCATAGCTTTTGAGAACCTTTTCACTGAGCTGCTTACACCCTGTTTCCTCCCCTGTTTTCTAGGGTGTTCGGGTTCTTGTTCTTCTTTGTGCAGTGGGCAGTTTCTCACAATGTGGTCCAGTTTGCCACACTTGAAACACCCGGAGAACTGTTCCCGAGAGGTGTTCCTGGCCTTGCTGAAGTCCTTCCTTTTGCTATTTTCTTTGACTTTCTTGAAGAACTTCTTGAACTTTTGAGTGATCATGGCAATCTCCTCCTCATCAGAATCAGAATCATCTTTTAAGGCCTTTAGTGCAAGACCTCGATCTCTCTTTGTCTCATCTTTCTGTTGAGAATTTTTCCTAAGTTCATACGTTTGGAGGTTGCCAATCAGCTCATGCCGTGACTTTCGCTTCCCAAGAATGAGGTAAAATTCTTAGGATTTTCCTCACCAATTCTTCGGTGGTGAAGGATTTTCCCAGGGATTTCAACTCATTCGTTATGTGAGTGAAGCGAGTGTACATGTCCATCACGCTTTCACGATCACCTATCTGAAACAGCTCATATTTTCTCACAAACAATTCAATCCGGGAGTGCTTTACCTGATTGGTCCCTTTGTGAGCTATTTGCAAAGCATCCCAGATCTCCTTGGCCAACTCACATTCAGATATGCGAGTATATTCATCAAGACCTAGGCCGAAATAGAGAAGTTTCTTGGCTTTGGCATTCTTGTCCATCATTTTGTAATCTTCAGTATTGAATTCTTTAGGCTCCTTGGGGATTGACTTTCCATCTTCAGTTATTTTCTTTGGGATGAGTGGTCCATTCTTGATGAGCATCCACAACTCATAGTCCTCGGCTTGGATGTAGTTTTCCATCCTATTCTTCCACAAACCATAGTGTTGGCCATTGAAGTATGGTGGTCGAGTTATGGATTGACCTTCAAGCATGCCTTGTGGGGTACTCATCTTTAAGGATCTCTCAAGGTGTTAGCCTTCAAAGGAGAACCTGCTCTGATACCACTTGTTGATTTAGAGAGTACACAACCACAAGAGGGGGGTGAATTGTGGTGTCTGACTTTCGCAAGTTGCTAGCAAACAGTCTTAGGCCCAGTTCGCACAGGTTGTTCCTGAGATAAGCAGAAGCGAAATTCCAACAAAATTGAATGCGGAAATAATGGACACAGGATTTTTACGTGGAAAACACCTCTAGCCCAACTGAGGTTAAAAACCACGACCTACCTCGTGTAGGATTTAAACACTTCACTAAACGGGCTAATCACGTTACAATAGTAACACACCTTGTTACAAATTGCAACCCACGTAACCGTCTTCCCTAAGACAGGTTACCCCACGTCCAAAATCCCCTTGATTTGGACACACACTCAACTCACTTTTGTGAAAGAAGAGTATAAAGAAAAACACCCTATTACAATGCTTCTCAACTAAGCTAATATAGGGTACAATGAAGTCCTAGTATGCCAACTTTGAAAGCTCAAATAACTCACTTACTAGACACGATTTTCTTTTCAAACTTTTAAGCTCACTAAATTTTTCTCTTTGAAAACCGATACTTCTATCGTTCTAAGAAGCGACTTTATATAGTGCTTGGAAAAACAATTCCTCAAATTTTTGGAAACTAAAATCCCTAAAGAATATAGAATTCTTTAGCCACAAGGGATGAGGAAACATGAGCTGGAAACACTTCCTAAACCGTGTGCATAAGGCGATGATTCTCAGCAACTAGCCCATGTTTTTCTCAACAACCTTATCCACTTGCCAAAAATTGGATATTCTTTTTATTCAAAAATATTTTGCAAATCCCCTTAGATTTTAATAACCGTTTTTTAGGATAAGGGGTAAGATACTCCATAAAAAATCTTTCTTGCAAATCCTTGAAGAAGCTGCTCAAAATCCAAAAGATAAAAATCGTGCAAAACAGTTTTTTTCGCAGCTTATTCTGGAAACACCCTGATCACCCTGTTTCTAGGATTGTTCTGAAGGGTGATCCGAAATATTTACCAAAAGAAAACAAAACCGTTTCAAGTAAGTGGTAAGTTAAGAGTTTCTGATTGGCATATTAACAAGAGTCTAAAAATATAAAACCAAATTAAATCAAGACATCTTGTTGTAACCACTAGTCATCTTGTAGAGAGACGAATCTGCTGCAAACACTTCACAGAACCTGTTCCTCACGGCTGCACTTATATCCTATGCTTCAAACACTTCACAGGACATGTTTCAAACACCTTACAGAGCCTGTTCCTCATGGTTGTTCTTGCATCGCTGACTTGAGTACCTGTTCTTGATAAACCATTAGTTAAGCAGTTTTAATATATTGAAAAACAACAGTAAGGCCCTGTTTGTAAAGCCTGTTTCGAACAACAGCAACTACTACAACACTTGGATTTGTTATCCTCAAAACCTTATACATTCTAACACAATTGATATCAACACAAGATCAAGAAATTAACAAATATTTGTATAAATCCAAAATCAAACTACAAAGGTAATCAAAATAACAAAACATAAATCTAAATTTAGAGAAGAGAAGAGAATAGAAGAGAAAGGAGATGTTCAGCTAAGATGGCGCTTGAATCATCGTGCAAACCCGGAATGGAATCCTTGTAAATCTTTACTTCAACTCACTCTCTCTGCCTCTAATCTAGTCTAAATCCTAATCTAATTGATGAAATTAGAGAGGGAAAATGGAATGATGGGATGCTAATTTTTTATTTTCGGCTGCAGAAATGGCCTTATTTATAGAGAAACACAATCAACCTCCGCCACACGGTGAAGAAAAATGAACAGGCTAGCAGTTATGCATCCATCATGGACTATGGCATCCACCACGGGCAGAGCATAGCACTTGCTGACTCTAAAATCTTCTGCTCTTCGTTTGCTCCACGGGCATAGGACTTGGGGTGCCTCCATCGTGGCCAATATGCACTTAAATGAAGGTCAATTGCTGGGCCAAATGGTTTAAAATCCTGCCAAAGTCACCAAAGAACCATACCCAAGTATAAAACAAGATAGAATATAAATTATAGCATAACGCACACAATTCTCCCTAAAAATGGAACAAAATGACCTAAAAATAATGTGCACTTTAAGCACTTACCAATACATAAGCTGTAAGTTTCAGTCCATATTGCAATCATTGATGTCTCGGGTACCCTCATCAGTATGCCCACCACAAACTATGAGAGCTGCCACTTCATATGCATTGGGCCTTGTGTATTGGCACCCTAGCCGTGCTTTGATGATTCAAATTCTTAAGTCAACAATTTTGGTGGCATGTAAGATATCCCGTGCATTTTGAAAGACCCTCACATAAGGATTTACAAAGTGAAGCATCCATAATAATGCCTTCGAAATTACCAGATCAACCCCGTTGACACTTTCCTAGCTATTCAAAGCCCTGCGTGGT
>JAKOGI010000435.1:195000-202500 GCA_029747015.1 Carnegiea gigantea | reverse complement strand
TGTTCAAGGCAAGGTAAAAGAGTTTTCTATCATAATAATATTTTATTTTGTAAAAACTCTTTTATTCCTTATATATCTAATGTTTGAAATTGACCTCGATCGATGCAGACCTCTTCCTTGATCTATGTTGATCCCTGTAAATTCAAGAAGATTAGATCGAATCATAATGGACATTGAATTAAAAGAAAATGATATAAATGGAAATGAAGTTGTTACTTCAAGAAGATCAATGCAGACATCAATTAGTGTTGCCTTGGACAATAAATTTACCAGCCTGGACACATAAATTTGATTGTTGGGACACATTTTCATTTTTAACGATATTTAGGTAATGCATATTTTATTTAGAGATGTTATTAGAATATTCATATAATTGATTGATATTTAGGACATATATATTTAGCTGCAGGGGAGCTCATTATAATCCATACGAGCTTTTTCGTAATTAATTGGGCATACTATAGGAATAATATTTTTTGAGATTTCTAATATTCTTTGAAATACAAAAAAATAAAACTACTAATGTTCTTCGTCAACATGACTTTCTGTCCTAGTTTTAGTCATTTGGCTTAATTTTAGTTGATTTTAATGCCGACACATGAGAATAATATATATATATATATATATATATATATATATATATATATATATATATATATATATATATATATATATATATATATATATATATATATATGTACGTATGTATGCATGCATATATGTACGCATGTATGTATATATTTATATATATATTTGTATATACATATACATATACATACATACATATATACATATATATATATTTTTATATGTATATATACATATATATACATATATATATATATATGTATGTATGTATGTATATGTATATACATACATATGTGTTTGTGTGTGTGTGTGTGTGTGTATGAACATATGTACACACACACACACACACACACACGCACACACGCATATATATACATATATATATATAACATCGACATATGCGAGTAAATATGAGAGAAGCAATCTTGGAAATTTTGGATTTCATATAAATGTAGTAACAATTGAAGCAGCAGTTATATCTAACAGTCTAAAAGCTCTAATTTATGAGACTTGCGGAAAAATCCATCTCATCACTGCACTGCTATTATATAGAAGCATAGATAATGACTTACCCCCATGTTGGGGTAAGCATATGGTAATCGACCTATGCAAACCCTTTGTTGTCTTATAGTCTATTCCTTGAGGCTATTATTCCATACATAATATGTTGGGAACTCTGCCTAGGTGTATCTTGTTGCATTCATATTTGCTATATCAACACAAAACCACGAGATGAACACTGTCACCCTCTCTGTTCCTTGATTTACCATATCATGAAGTTCATTTCAAACCCTGAGGGCAACGTGTTGTTGTCCTAGTAAGTGGTACTATTGGAATTCAATGAACGGGCAATGATGGGCTCTGCGAAACTCAAATATTCTCCAAATTGCATGATATGTGAGACATAACGATGATCTCAATACTGGTGGATTTTATCAACCCGTCTATATCAAGGACCTACTTCATCCTTGATAATATGAGCATTGTCTTTAACAATAAAGGTTGCTAGATCAGGTTCCTTGTGCGTACACTTGTAAAGATACTTAACAACCTTTTTTTGATTGCAGCGCTCAACATTTTTATGGGCATCATATTTCACACAAAGTTCACAATTGTATGGTACAACCCACCTGTTATCAACATTCATACCACAAACTGTTACACTTCTACCATCTTCTCTATGCTTATATTAAGCGAACCCATTCTCTTTAATAATCGTCTCATTGCAGAAGGTCTTTGGATAATATTTTGTGCACTTCCTACCATCCATATATGGGCATAAGAAACACTATTACCACATGGACCATGAATCATGTGCCTTGTAATTGTTTCAAATGCTCAAGGGTCACTGACATTATCAGGTAGCTTGAGCATATAATGTTATTTTATGCATAAGTTAGCTTTTACTCATTTGCTAAGTTAAGCAAAATATGAGCATGCAGTAGGCCATGGTTTTGGAATTCAGTAACATTCATATATTTAAATAGGGGAAATGACAAACTTAAGCGACGGAATACATAATGATATAGATGTTCCAACTACTGTGGGATCATTATCTCTAGCAGTGATGTGCATGTTGTAAACCCCTATACAGATATGAATAACTGTATGTCGGTGAACTAGTATCTAATTCAATCTCCATGCTTCCATTGCACCTTAAGAATCAATAGTGAATTTTAAAAACGAACAGCCATAATGAAGTAAATTGCACTCATTCACTCGATATTGTATTAGGATTGCATCTAACTCTAGCATTGTGACAGATGATCTACTGCTGATTTACCCTTTAGCACATGGTGCCTTCTGACCAACCATCGACTCTATACAAAAATAAAAGGGATATTGGAGAGGCATATAGGATGGGTGACTTCCATATATAAGCTTCAAGTTTCAGTCCATATTGCAAACAACAATGTCTTGGGTGCCCTCATCAGTATACCTAGCACATATGTTGAGAGCTGCCTGTTCACCTACGTTTGGCCTTGTGTATTGGCGCCCTGACCGTGCTTCGATGATGCAAATTATTAATTCAACAATTTTAGTGGCATGTATGGTATCCCTTGCATTTTGAAAGACCCCCACATAAGGATTTACTAAATGAAGTATTCATTGTAATGCCTCCGAAATTATCAGATCAGCCCTTTGACACTTTGCTGGCTATTCAAAGCCTTGTATCGGTTCTGTACTTCATCATGTGTATCGTGCGTGTGTAATTGAGCAAATCTTGGCTTTCTTCCTTATTTTGGGAGCAAAGAACCATTGTGATGGTATTTTTGCCCATTGATACGGAAGGAGTAAGGACCATGACCATCCATTACAGAGTAGTCAATTGCCCCACCCTTTCAAGTAGATGATAACATTGAATTGCAAGCTCTAACATGTTGAGTGAAATTTAGACCATTTAGTAATGTGTCTAGAGGAGGAGGAGCCAGAGGCAAGTTCGGCAATATGACATGTCCATTTTGACAACATAAGGTGAATCGCAGTTGAGAAATGCTGCTACTCCTAATCTTTTAACCTAACCACATAGTGGCTTTATGGTGGCTACGTGAAACCATCCTTCCTATTAATGACCATCACTCTATAAATATTCTAGGTGGATTAGAGTTCAAGTAGTAGGCGGGTCTTGAATTTCACTTCGTAGAATATCAATGGTTGCTGTAGCATGGGATATGGCTAATTGTAATGCTTTGGCTTCCACTTGACATCCATAATGTTCTTGCATATATTGCGCAAGTATCTCATCTTGATTACATTGTATAAATAGTCTCCATCTTACATTGAGTAGAGCTAGCCGAAATTCTAAATGATTTTGAATTCTTTGACTACTTAGTGGGCCTCCCTCGAATGATTGCATGAACGATTGCTTAAGAATATTTTATTTCCAGAGTCATATATGTAAAATCTATAAAGGAAAAATCTTATGCTTAGTTATCTATGTAACTCATAATGTTTTTAAGTGCACAATTGCCTTTATATTTGTAAGTCTTATTGTCACAAAGTAAAATGTTATGTATTGAAGAAAGCAGTAGTGTTTTTTACGTAATTTGTTATGTTGTTATCATTCAACAATATTCGATTGGGCTCAAACAATTTTTTTAAAAGTTATTTGTGCTCAGTTTTTTTAAAACTTTTTGGGACTCTTTGTTGACAAGAAAATGTAGTTGTAAGTGGGAGTAGATTTTTTTCAAGGCAATGTAAAATAGTTTTATATCATAATAATATTTTATTTGGTAATAACTCTTTTACTCCTCAAATATATAATGTTTGAAATTGACCTCAATCAATGCAGACCTCTTCCTTAATCTATATTGAACACTACAAATACAAGAAGATTAACTCGAATCATAATGGACAATGTATTGAAAGAAAATAATATAAATGGAAATGAAGTTGTTACATAAAGAAGATCAGCGCAGACCTCAATCAGCGTTGCCTTGGACAATAAATTTGCTGGCTTGGACATACTAATTTGGTTATTGGGACTTGTTACTTTTTTAATGATATTTAGGTCATGGGTTAGAGATATTATAACAATATGCATGTAATTAACTGATATTTAGGACATATATAATTGGCTAAAGGAAAGTTAGTTATAATCTATATGAGTTTTTTCCTAGTTATTTGGATATATTACAGGAATACTATTTTTTGAGATTTTGGGACCAATATTCTTTAAAAAGAAAAAAATGAAACTATTAATATTTTCACCTAAGGTGACCTTTTGTTTCGATTTTAATTATTTGGATTAATTTTCTTTGATTATAATGTCGACACAGGAGAGTTATATTTATCTATATATATATACACACACACAGACACAGACACACACACACATACATCTATATATATATATATATATATATATATATATATATATATATATATTATATATATGTATATATATATATATATATATATATATATATATATATATATATATATATATATATGTATGTACATGGACATATATACTATATATATATATATATATATATATATATATATATATATATATGCATGTAGGTAAGTATCTATGTATATATTTGTATACATATGCATATATACATTCATTCGTATATACATCGACATATGTGAGCAAATATGAGAGCATCAATCTTGGAAATTTTGGATTTCATTTAAATGCAATGACAATTGAAGCAACGGTTTAGGTTTAGAGAGATATTGTATCTAATGGTCTAAAAACTCTGTTATATGAAAATTGAGGAAAAGTCGACCTTATCTCTACATTGCTATTATATAGAAGTATAGATTAACCTAAGTTCATGCATGCAAGGTTTCTCCTCTGCTCTATGGCTATCTGTAATAGGGGGTTTGTTTGCACTCATTGTAACCTTCTAAGCAAGTCATCAGTGAGATCTTCCCGATGTGCTTCCCATAATTGATCAAGTTGGGCCGCTTTTAAGAACATAAGCATTGAACAAAACATACTCCTTAATTTAGCCCTAATTGTCCATGCTAACGCTTCATGTCACTCGTTAGTGCCACCTGATAACGCATGTGCTAAGCAAGCTTCTTTGAAAGTTGAGTGTAGGGTTCCATTAACATTTCTTAAGTCATCAAAACATGCTGCACACCAAACAGTATAAGGTGATAGTTTTGAGATAATATCTTACCGGCACATTGGGTTAAGCATATGGTAATCGACCTATGCAAACCCTTTTTTGCCTTATAGTCCATTTCTTAAGGCTCTTATTCCATACGTAATAAGTCGGGAATTCTATATAGGTATATCTTCTTGCATTCATATTTGTTGTATCAGCATGAAACCACCTGATGAACACTGTCACCCTCTTTGTTGCTTGATTTCAAGTTCATTTCAAACCCTGAGGAGAATGCATTGTTGTCCTAAAAAGTGGTATTATTGCAATTCAACAAACGGGTATCGGTGGGTTATGTCAAACTCAAATATTTTCCAACTTGCATCAATAAGTGAGCCATAAAGGTAATCTAAATACTGTTCATTTTTATCAACAAATCTATATGGAGGACCGACTTCCTCCTTGCTGCTGTGAGCATTGTCTTCAACAACAAAGGCTGCTCGATCCGATCTCTTATGCATGCACTTGTAAAGATACTTAATAATCTTCTACTAAGTGTAGCGCTCATCATTTATATAGGCATTATATTTCACACAAAGTTCACGATTGTATGGTGCTGCCCACATGTTGTCAACATTTATACCACGAATTGTTACACTTCTACCATCATCTATATGCCTATATTTAATGAACCCATTCTCTCCAATAATGGTCTCATTGGAGAAGGTCTTTGGATAATGTTTTGTGCACTTCCTATCATCAATACGTGGGCAAAAGAAACACCATTACCACATGAACCATTAATCATGTTCCTTGTAACTGTTTCAAATGCCAGAGGCTCACTAACATTATCAGGTAGCTTGAGTAGATAATGTTATTAATATTTTATGCACAAGTTAGCTTATACTCATTTGTTAAGGTAAGCAAAATATGAGCATGCGCTAAGCCATGTTTTTGGAGTTCAATGACATTCATATCTGTGAATAGGAGAAATAACAAACGTAAGTGACAGAATACATAATGATATAGATGTTCCAATTGCAGTAGGATCATTATCTCCAATAGTAATTGCATCTTGTAAACCACTGTAAAAATATGTTCGAACTGTATCTTATTGATGTAATATCCAATTCAATCTCCATGCTTCCATTGCAGCGCAATAATCAGCAACAAATTTAAAAACAAATTCCCACAACGAAGTAAACTGTTCCACTCCGTCACTTGATATTGTATCAGGATTGCTTCTCGCATTGTGACAGATGATCTACTACCGATGAACCCTTTAGCGCATGGTGTGTTTTGACAAACCATCAATACCATATGTAAATAAAAGGGATATTGGAGAGGCATATAGGATGGCGACTTTCATATATGATGGGGTCGCAAGCGCACGGTGGCATTGTAGCAAATCAAGGTCGATCCCATACAGACTTTATCAAGCTATAGGGTTATATTCTGCCAAGATAGGGTAAGCAAATCAAAATTTGATATTGAAATTAAACTAATCAACTATCTAATCTAATGGATAAATAATAATTGGGGTTAAACAAAATAAGCAATCACCTGATCCACGCATCAATCAAGCAATTCTTCCTTAATTGGCTGTTTCAAAACTGATAATTGAAGTGTCACAAAGCTAGAATTCTAGAATTCAAGAAAACAATCTAACAAATTGCAAAGTACCAATTGATGTGCTCTCTCAGGACTGCACACAATCAAGTCAAATTCTAGAATTCTAGTATCAAATTTCACCTTTCAGTTCTTCATCCAATACCCAAAACATGCAAGAAAGTGATCATATTCCTCACAAGACAATAAACTTCTAAAATTCAATAAAATATTCCAACAAATTGCAAAGTATCAAATGATATCAACACAAGATCAAGAAATTAACAAATGCTTGTATACATCCAAAATCAAACAACAAAGGTAATCAAAATAACAAAACATAAATCTAAATTTAGAGAAGAGAAGAGAATAGAAGAGAAAAGATATGTTCAGCCAAGATTGCACTTGAACCGTCGTGCAAAGCCGAAATAGAATCCTTGTAAATCTTCACTTCAACTCACTCTCTCTACCTCTAATCTAATCTAAATCCTAATCTAATTGATAAAATTAGAGAGAGCAAATGGAATGATGGGATGATAATTTTTTATTTTTTGCTGCAAAAATGGCCTTATTTATAGAGAAACACAATCAACCTCGGCCACACGGTGAGGGAAAATGAAAAGGCTAGCAGTTATGCATACACCGTGGACTATGGCATCCACCACGGGCAGATCGTAGTGCTTGCTGACTCTAAAATCCTCTGCTCTTCTTTTACTCCATGGGCATCGGACTTAGAGTGCCT
>JAKOGI010000435.1:110000-190000 GCA_029747015.1 Carnegiea gigantea | reverse complement strand
ATGCATTTCGAAAGACCCTCACCTAACGATTTACTAAATCATGTATTCATTGTTATGCGTCTAAAATTGTCAGATCAGCCCCGTTAACACTTTCCTGGCTATTTAAGGCCCTGCATTAGTTCTACACTTCATCATGTATATGATAGTTGTATTGTTGAGCAACTCATGGCTTTCTTCCTTGTGTTGGGAGTAAACAACCAATGTGATGATACTTTTACCCACTGATATGGAAGGAGTAGGGACCATGACCATCCATTATAGAGTAGTCAATCGTCCCATCCTTCGAAGTAAATTATAACATTGAGTTGTAAGCTCTAACATGTTGGGTGAAATTTAGATCATTCAATAATGGGACTAGAAAAGGAGAAACTTGAGCCAAGTTTGGTAATATGACATATCAATGTTGACAACATAAGGTGAATCATGGTTGAGAAATGTTGCTACTTCTAATCTTATCACCTAGCCACATAGTAGCTTTGTAGTGGCTGCATGAAACCATCCTTCCTGTGGTTGACCATCGCTTTATAAATTTTCTACCTGGATCAGAGTTCAGGGTAGTAGGCGGTGCTTGACATTCACTTTGTAGAAGGTTAGTATTTGTTGTAGCACGGGATATGGCTAATTATAATGCTCTAGCTTCTGCTTGATATCATTCACGTTGTTTTATATATCGTGCAGCTGTCTCATCTTTATTACATTACTTAAATGGTCTCTCCCTTGCATTGAGCCGAACAAGCCTATTTTCTAAACCATTCTGAATTCTTTGATGACCTAGCGGGTTGCTCTCCATGACTGTATGAATGATTATTTAATGATCTGTTACTTCCAAAGTCATACATGTAAAATCTATAGAGGAAAAATCTTGTGCTTAGTTATTTATGCCACTTATAATGTGCTTAAGTGTACAATTGCCTTTATATTTGCAATTCTAATTTTCAGGGTGTAAAATGTTATGTATTGAAGAAAGCAAAAGTAGAATTTTGTTATAATTTGTTTTGTTGTTATCATACAACCTTATTTAATTATGCTCAATTTTTTTAATACTTTGTGGCATTCTTTTTCGGTAAGAAGACGTACTTGTAAGTGGCAATAGACTTTGTTCAAGGCAGGGTAAAAGAGTTTTATGTCATAATAATGATTCACTTGGTAATAACTCTTTTATTCGTTAAATATATAATGTTTGAAATTGACCTTGATCAACTCAGACGTCATCCATAATGTATGTGGATTCCTACAAATTCAAGAAGATTAAATCGATTCATAATGGACAACGAATTAAAAGAAAACAATAAAAATGGAAATGAAGTTGTTACTTCAAGAAGATCAACACATACCTCAATCAATGCCGGCTTGGATAATAAATTTGTCGCCTTGGACATGATAATTTGGTTACCAAGGCATCTTGTTTCCTTTGTTTCATGATGGTTTGCTGGCTTGGGCACACTAATCAAGTTATTGGGACTTGTTTCCTTTTTTTAATGATATTTAGGTCAGGTATATTTTATTTGGAGATATTATAAGAATATGTATGGACGTTATTCATATTTAGGACATATACTTCTAGCTTAAGGAAAGTTAATTATAATCGATATGAGTTTTTCCTAATTATTTAGATATATTATAGGAATATATTTTTTGAGATTTTGGGACCAACATTCTTTAAAAAGTGAAAAACGAAAAACTATTAATATTCTTTAAAATGAAAAAAAATCTAATAATATTCTTCGTTGATGATGGCTCTTTGTCCTGCTTTTAATTATTTGGCTTAATTTTTTTGGTTTGTATTGAGCCATCAAATCAATGGATGGTGACCTAGCTTTTTTATTTGAATAACTAATTATCGTGCAATTTATTGAACTCAATATTATTTCTTTAGTTTGATTAGTAGTTATGATGTATGAAACAATTTAGATGGTGTATATATATATATATATATATATATATATATATATATATATATATATATATATATATTATATACACACACACACACACACACACACACACACACACACACATATATATATATATACATATGTATATATACATATATATATATATATATATATATATATATATATATATATATATATATATATATATAATATATATATATATATATACATATATACATGTATATAGATATATGCAGATAAATCCTGCCGACATATGATAGTAATATATATATATATATATATATGGACACACGCATACACATATACAATGTCGACATATGAGAGTAAATATGAGAGAAGTAATCTTGGAAATTTTGGATTTCATTTAAACATAGCTAGAATTAAAGTTGTGGTTGAGATCAGGAGAGAGATTGTATCCAATGGTCTAAAAACTCTAATTTGTGAGAATTGAGGAAAAATCCATCTCATCACTACATTTCTATTATATACAAGTATAGATTAACTCAAGCTCATATAATCCAAGGTTGCTCCTCTATTCTATACTTATCTCTAATGGGAGGGTTTCTGTGCTCTTGTTGTAATGTTCAAGGAAGGTCATCAATGAGATCTTCCCAATGTGCTTCCCATAACTAATCAGGTTGTACCACTTTGAGAACATAAGCTTTGAACAAAATATATTCCTTAGTTCAACTCGAGTTGCCCAAGCTGATGCTTCTATCAATGCTTTATGCCACTCGTCAGTGTCATCCAACAACCCACATGGTAAGCAAGCTTATTTGAAAGTTGAATCTAGGTTTCCGTTAACAATTCTTAAGTATTCATAACATGTTAAACCTGTACAATATACAACAACATTCTAAGATAATATCTTTCCCCAATGTTCGAGCGAGCATATGCCAATCGATCTATGCAAACCCTTTGTTGTCTTATGGTACATTTCTTGAGGCTCTTGTTTGGAATACTGCATAACTATATCTTCTTACATTTATATTTGCTATATTTGCATGAAACCACCCGATGAGCATTGTCACCCTCTTTTTTGCTCAATTTATAGCATCAAGAAGCTCATTTTGATAATTGAAGAAAATGTATTGTTGTCCTGGTAAGTCATATTGTAGCAATTCAATAGATAGGTAATGATGTGTTATGTCAAACTTGCATATCCCACAAATTGCATGAAAGGGTGGGGCGTAATGACAATCTAAATACTATTTTATTTCAACAACCCATCAACATCGAGGACATGCTCCATACTCAGCACCATGAGCATTGTCTTCAATAACAAAAGTTGCTCAATCAGGTCCCTTATGCCCACACTTGTGAATATACTTAATAACCTTCTTTTGAATGCAGCGCTCAACATTTATATAGGAGACAAATTTGACATAAAGTTCATGATTGTGTGGTGCAACCCACCTATTATTAATGTTCATACCATGAATTGTTACACTTCTACAATTGTCTCTATGCCTATATTTGACAAACTCATTCTCTTCAATAATGGTCTCATTAGGGAAGGTTTTGTGGACTGACTACCATTCATGCATGGGGTGTAAGAAACACTATTACCACATGGACTATGAATCATGTGCCTTGTAACTATTTCGAATGCTAGAGGGTTACTAACATTATCAGGTTGCTCAGTGCATATAACATTATCAATATCTTCTGCACAAGTTGGCTTATACTTATTTGCTAAGGTAAGCAAAGCATTAGCTTGCAGTAAGCCCCACTTTTGGAATTCAATAACATGTATATATATGAATACGAGAAATGACAAACTTAAGTGACAAAATACATAATGATATGTATGTTCCAACCATGGAAGGATCATTCTCTCCAGCAGTAATTACACCTTACAGACAACTATACAAATCTACTCGGTTTGCACCTTGGTGGCATTGTATGTAAATTAATCTCCATGCTTCTACTACAACATAGCAATGAACAATGAATTGTAAAGATAAATGGCCACAACAAAGTAAAAAATGTTCCACACATTCACTCAATATTGCATTAGGAATGCATAGAACTCTCGCATTGTGACAGATGATTTACTGCTTCTTGACCCCTTAGCATATGGAATGTACTCTAACCAACCATTGGTTGCATGTGGAAATAAAAAGGGATAGTGGACAGGCATATAGGATGGGTGAGCTTCAAATATACGCTGCAAGTTTCTGCCTATATTACAAACAATGATGTCTCAGGTTCCCTCATCAGTGCACTTACTGCCCACTGTGAGAGCTGCAACATCATCTGCTATAGGCCTTGTATATTGGCGTCCTGGCCGTGCTTTAATGGTTGGAATTCTTCAGTCGACAATCTTGTTGGAATGCATGATGTCCTGTGCATTTGGAAAGACCATCATATAAGGACTTACTAAGTCAAACATTCATTCTAATGCCTTCAAAATTGTGAGATCAAACCTGTTAACAATTTGTTTACAATTCAAAGCCTTGTATTGGTTCCGCACTTCCTCGTGTGCATCGTAGATGTATGATTGAGCAAATCTTGGCTTTCTTCCTTGTGCTAGGAGTAAAGAACCAATGTGCAGGTGGTTTTGGCCACTTACACGGAAGGAGTAAGGACCATGACCATTAATTACAGAGTAGCCAATCGTCCTACCCACTGAAGTAAATGACAACATTGAGTTGTAAGCTCTAATATGTTGGGTAAAATTTGAATCATTTAGTACTGTGTCTGGAGGAGGAGGAGCTGGAGGCAAGTTTGGCAATATGACTTATCCATTGTGACAACATGAAGTAAATCACGATTGGGAATTGCTTCTACTTCTAATCTCTTCATCTAACCACATAACAACTTTGCAATGGCTATGTGAAACCATCCTTCCTGTGAATGACCATCGCTCTATAAATTCTCCACATTGATTAGAGTTCAGAGCAGTAGGTAGTCGTTGATGTTAACTTTGTATAATGTTAGTGTTTGTTGCAGCACAGGATCTGGCTAATTGTAATGCTCTGGCTTCTGCTTGATGTGGTTCACATTCTTGTGTATATCGTGTAATTCTATCACCTTATTTTGGTTGCGTAAATAGTCTCCATCTTGCATTAAGTCAAACTAGCCTACTTTCTAAACCATTTTCAATTCTTTGACTACTTAGTGGGTCTCTATCCATGATTGCATGAATGATTGTTTAAGGATCTCTTGGTTCCAAAGTCATACATGTAAAATCTATAAAGTAAAAATCTTGTGATTAGTTATTTATGTCACCTGCAATGTGTTTAAGTGTATAATTGCCTTCATATTTACAAGTCTAATTTTCACAGAGTAAAATGTTACGTATTGAAGAAAGAAGTAGAATTTTGTTGTAATTTGTTCTGTCGTTATCATTCCACGTTATTTAATGGGCGTTCAAACAATTTTTAAAAGTTATTTGTGCTTAGTTTTTTTTAAGACTTTATGGCGCTCTTTATCGGCAAGAAGATGTACATGTAGGGGGTAGATTTTGGTCAAGGCAAGGTAAAAGAGTTTTATGTCATAATAATATTTCATTTGTTAATAACTCTTTTATTTCGTAAAAATATAATGTTTGAAATTGACCTCGATCAACTTAGACCTCTTCTTTAATGTATGTGGATCCCTATAAATTCAAAAAGATTAAATAAGAGCATAACAGACAACGAATTCAAAGACAATAATATAACTAGAAATGAAATTGTTGCTTCAAGAAGGTCAATACAGTCCTCGATCAATGCCAGCTTGAACAGGATAATTTGGTTGTCTGGGCATGTTGTTTCCTTTTTTATGACGCT
Source organism: Carnegiea gigantea (assembly GCA_029747015.1). NCBI lineage: Eukaryota > Viridiplantae > Streptophyta > Magnoliopsida > Caryophyllales > Cactaceae > Carnegiea > Carnegiea gigantea. The sequence continues at coordinate 184,308 of JAKOGI010000435.1, read as the reverse complement.
TGGGCAATAAATTTGCCAACTTCGACACACTAATTTAGTTATTCGGGCATTTTGATTCCTTTTTTTAATGATATGTAGGACATATATATTTCATTTGTAGATATTTTTGAGAAAACATATATAATTGATTGATATTTACGACATATACATTTTGCTTACCGAAAGTTAATTATAATATATGTGAGTTTTTTCCTTATTATTTGGATATGTTATAAGAATAATATTTTTTGAGATTATCGGGACCAATGTTCGTTAAAAAGCAAAAAAATAAAACTACTAATTTTCTTTAAATAGTACAAAATAAACCTATTAATATTCTTCATCGAAGGTGGCTTATATATCATGTAATTTATTTTTTTAGGGATTGTATTATACCTTACATTCAGCTTGTTTAGAAGCATTCAAGTAAGGTGTTTTTCTTTTTCTCTTTTCCATCAATGAGATAAGAGAGTGTCCAAGTCTTGGGAGATATTGGATGTGATTGTAACGAGGTCTCGAGGTATATTAAGTTACATGGTGTTTGCAACAAAGGTCTTGGGGGTAGACCAAGTTACATGTATGACTGAGTCACATATGTTACAGTTGTAACGTGTTTGGCCCATCTAGTGAAAAATGTGTTGAAATCCTATAAAGGCAAGTCATGGTTTTTACACCTGAGTTAGGCCAAAGGTGGTTTCCCATGTAAAAATATTGTCTCGCCTTTTATATTTCTGCAATTAGCTTTGTTTCTGCTTCACCCCAAACACGCAGTCTAAACAGTTTTCACAAGTGTTCTGAAACAATCGAAAAAAGTTGATAGATACAATTCACCCCCACTCTTGTGTCTTTGTGCGGTTAAATCTAACAAGTGGTATCAGAGCAAAGTTCTCAAACCTAGGTTAACACCTTGGGAGATCTTAAAAAGATGAGCGCACCATAAGGAATTTTGGAGGGTCAATCCATGACTCAACCACCATACTTTAATGGACAACATTACAACTGGTGGAAGAATCGTATGGAGAATTACATTCAGGCTGATGATTATGAGCTGTCGATGATCATTGAGAATGGTCCCTACATTCCCATGAAGACCACGGAAGATGGCAAGACCGTTCCTAAGAAGTCAAATGAGTTCAACTCAGATGACTTCAAAAAGATGGAGAAAAGCACTAGAGTGAAGAAGCTGCTGTACTTTGGCCTTAGACTAGAAGAGTACACTCGTATCTCAGAGTGTGAGTCCACAAAGGAGATATGAAATGCCCTTCGCATAGCCCATGAAGGAACCAACTAGGTTGAACAATCCAGGATTGAACTGCTAATGAGCAAATATGAGCTGTTTGAAATGAGCGATAAAGAGACTGTGATGATTATGCACACTTATTTTACCCACATCACCAATTGAGCTGAAATCATTAGGAAAATCCTTCACTACTGAAGAATTGGTAAGGAAGATCCTATGATTTTGCCTCAATTATGGGAAACAAAAGTTACAGCCATCGAAGAAGCAAAGAAGATGAGTGAGATCTCCTTGGAAGAGCTCATTAGGAACCTTCAAACATATGAATTGAGGAAAAGCTCCCAGGGTGAAGGAAGAAACAAGGAAAGACTGAGGCTTTGCTCTAAAGGCTTTGGAGAGTGATGATTCCAACTTGGATATTGAAGTGATAGCCATGGTAATTCAAAAGCTTAAGAAATTCTTCAAGAAGGCTGGAGGGAATATCAAGAAAGAAAGTACCAAAAAGCCACAGAACAGTGATCATGATTAGCATTCGGGGTGCTTTAGATGTGGAAAACCTGATCACATTGTGAAGAACTGCCCTATGCAGAAGGAAGAACAGGGGTTAGAACAGTTCCGAACTGTGGCAAGAAGCCGCAATAGAGTAGCTCCTCTAGGCTTTTCACTAAGGCAATGATGGCAGCTTGGGGTGAAACTTCAGAGGAAGAAGAGGACTCTCAAGAGGCAGAAGTTGTAGAAGCCCTCATGGCCAGAAGTGAGTCTGAACCAGACCTTGAATCGATCGAAAGCTTGTCCCAACTCAAGGATAAGGTACGTGGTCTTTGCAAAGCTAAAGTTTTGAAATTATTATTCACCATAATGGATGAATGTGAGACAATAACTGCTGAAAATTGCAGGCTTAAAGATGTTTGCTCTAAATTAAAAAAGGATGTTAGAATGCTGAACGGAACAAACTAGAACTTGAACATGTCAATGAAATCCTCAAATGTGAGAAACTTAAGGCAGAAGAAAAGGCCCGTGTCCTATGTGAAGACCTTGACATGCTTAAGGACCTTATGAACACAAAAGAGGAAGTGTTTAACACTAATCTCTCTAGGCTGAAAAGTGAGTCCCTGGACCTAAAACTTAGACTAGAATCCTTGGTGAGTGAAAACAACCAGCTGCTTGAAAAGGCTCACAAGGCTGAATCTGACCTCACTGAGAACAGGCGTTGGAACAGTTCTTCAGAAGCGCTTAATTGGCTGAACACTCACCATAGCTGAAACAGAAAGGGACTGGGATGGATGAAGAGGCGTGTTACTAGGCCAGTAAACAAAAAATATATTGGACTTCAAGAAAATATAATCTATTTTCACTGTAGAAAAACTGGGCCTTATTGCTATGTTTGTCCTTTAAGAACAAGGGCCGTGGAGAGAAACTCATTGTATATTAAACAAATGTGGATTAGAAAAGCTGAGTTAATCTCCATGTCAAAGAAAATAGGGCCCAAGTGGATATGGGTTCCCAAGACTAACACTTAGCTATTTTATAGGCTAAAGTGAGAAGAGGCAATCAACTGTAGTTCTTGGATAGTGGTTGCTCAAGGCACATGACGGGAGACAAATCAAACTTCTTCTCACTTATAGCCTTTGATGAAAGGAGAGTGGCATTTGGAAACAACATGTCTGGGAAAATTGTCGGTGTTAGTAAGATAGGTAAATCACTCTCTCACTCTATTAATAATGTGTACTCGGTAGACGGCTTCTAACATAATTTATTAAGTGTGGCTCAATTATGTGATAGAGGTAATCGCATTGGTTTCTTTTTGGATCAATGCTTGATGATCAATATCAAATCTAGTGATGTTGTGTTGAGGGGGCAGCGATACAACAATGTGTATAAAGCGTGTGTTCTTTCACTTCCCCAAAATCATTTGACTTGTTTGAGTGCTCTTGATAATGATATTATGCTTTGGCATAAGAGGCTAGGACATGCAAGCCTTTCTCTTTTGAATAAACTCATTTCCAAGGGCCTAGTAGTCGAACTACCTTCCATCAAATACAATGATGATAAGGTGTGCGACACTTATGCGAGAGGAAAACAAGTTAGGACTTCTTTCAAGTCAAAGAACTGTGTCAGCACTTCCCGACCTCTTGAACTACTATATGTTGATTTGTGTGGTCCTACGAGGATCACAAGTAGAGGAGGGAAGAGATATGTATTTGTTATAGTGGATGATTACTCTCGTTTCACTTGGACTCTATTCTTAGCATTGAAGGATGAATCATTTGAAAAGTTTCTTGTGCTTCTTATGAAAATTGAAAAGAGAGTAGGACACTCATTAGTGAGTCTTAAGTTTGACCGTGGCAAAGAGTTTGAAAACTCTAGCTTCATTGAATATTGCAATGAACACGGTGTTGATAATAATTTTTCTACCCCCAGAACACCTCAACAGAACGGGGTGGTAGAGTGCAAAAATCGTACTCTAGAAGACATGACTAGGACTATGCTGGTCGCTAGTGGCCTTCCTAGAAACTTTTGGACAGAAGTATTGAACACATCATGCTATATTATTAATAAATGCATGATCAGACCCATACTTGACAAGACTCCTTATGAACTTTTCAAAGGACAAAAACCCAATATTATGCACTTGAAGGTGTTTGATTGCAAATGCTATGTGCACCATAATTAGAAGGAACCCTTGGGAAAGTTCGATCCTAGAAGTAATGAAGCCATATTCTGAAGGTAATCCTCACACAGTAAAGCATGCAAAGTGTTTAACAAAAGAACCTTGTGTATTGAGGAGAGTGTGCACCTACTGTTTGATGAAAGTAACTCCTTGATTGAGCATGATACACAAGAAGAAGAGCTCAAACTTGGTCTTATGAGAAAAGACCTCTCGCTTGCTCAAAGCTCCACGGTAGATAACAGTAAGGTTCCTAAAGGTGAAACAAGTCCTGGATCGGATAGTGTGGAAGGTGGGCAGGGAGCAAACCAGTCAGGGGAAAGCATTGCTGAACCTAATTTGGAACAGAACCGGCCCACTCAACCCAGTCCTTCCCGAGCTGATGTAGGAACATGCTTCAGAACAGATCCAGAACCTATTTCATCAAGTATCCAGGGGAGATCGGAAAATGTGTCTATGGATCCATTTATTCTACAACCCTGGAACCCCTTGACCAGATTATGTCTGATATTAACACAGGGGTACAAACCAGATCCAAACTCAGAAACTTTTGTGCCTTCTATGACTTTTTATCTAACATTGAGCCAAAGAATGTTTATGAAGCTCTTGCAGATTTTGATTGGGTTGCTGCCATGCAAGAGGAGCTTCATCAATTCGAAAGGAACAAGGTTTGCCACCTGGAACCACGACCTAAGGACAGATCGATAATTGGCACCAAGTGGGTATTCAAGAACAAACTAGATGAGTTTGGAACAATCACTCGGAACAAGGTCAGGCCGGTGGTTCAAGGTTACAACCAAGAAGAGGGGATCGATTATGAGGAAACATTTGCACCAGTTGTAAGAATCGAGCCCATCCGCATTCTGGTGGCTTTCGCAGCCCACATGGAGATCAAGCTGTACCAAATGGATGTCAAGAGTGCATTCCTCAATAGATACCTTAAGGAAGAAGTGTATGTATGCCAACCCCCTGGTTTTGAAAATCATGATTTTCTTAACCACGTGTTTAAACTTGACAAGGCTCCTTATGGTTTAACACAGGCTCCTAGAGCTTGGTATGAATGCTTATCAAAATTTCTAATCGATAATGATTTTAAAAGGGGCAAGGTTAATAATACCTTATTTCTTAAATCAAAGGGGGAATATTTATTAATTATTCAAGTATATGTCGATGACATTATATTTGGTGCAACCAACAATGATTTATGTGATGAATTTTCAAAATTGATGAGGAGTGAGTTTGAGATGAGCATAATGGGCGACCTTAATTTTTTCTTAGGCTTGCAAATGAAGCAAACCTCAAATGAAACTATGATACATCAACAAAAATATGTCAAGGAGCTGATTAAGTATTTTGGAATGGAATCGGCTAAACCCATAGACACACCCATCTCTCCTTCAACGAGGTTGGTTGTGGATGATGGCAGTCCATTTGTTGAGGAGAAATCCTATAGGGGTATGATAGGTTCGCTTCTATACTTAACCGCTGGTAGGCTCGATATTGTTTTCAGTGTTGGTTTGTGTGCCCGTTTTCAGTCAAATCCTAGTGAAACACAATTGGAAGCTGCAAAACGAATTTTAAGATATTTGAAACACACCTCAGACTTAGCTTTATGGTATCCTCGAGGGTGCAATTTTGATCTCATTGGGTATGCGGATGCGGATTATGCTGGATTCTTGGTTGATAGAAAAATCACCTCCGATATGGCTCGTTTTCTTGGACCATGTTTGGTCTCTCAGGCAACCAAGAAACAACACTCCGTTGCTATGTCCACAGCAGAAGCCGAGGATGTAGCGGCTGCTTTTTGTTGTGCTCAATTGTTGTGGGTAAGGCAACAACTCAAGGACTTTTTTGTTGACACGGGATGCATTCCTATATTTTTTGATAACACAAGTGCAATTAACATTGCCAAAAATCCATGTCAACATAAAAGAACTAAGCATACTGACATACGCCATCACTTTTTGAGAGATAATGTTGAAAAGGGCTTGATTTCTATGAATTTTTGTGCCACTAATAAACAAATTGTTGACATCTTTGCTAAGGCACTAAATAGAGAGCAGTTTGAGAGGAATTGACTTGAATTGGGTATGATTAAAAGGACTTGAGCATGCTTGTTGAATGCCCAATGATTGAGTAGTTAAGGGTGTTTAGGCTAAATAAATTGTTCCAATAGATGCATTCAATTTTCTGTGTGACTACGGGCATATGTGTGAAATGTAACATGCTGACACTCGTTGAGGTCTAATGATATTGCCCTTAGTATCCTGAGACACCGAACTTTTAACAGTAAAACAGGCTCTAGGAACAGACCTGACCATTGTTTGTATCATGTGCTGACAAAGTGGCATTAACAAAAGAATGTCGGAAACCAAAACTCCTTTTTATTACACCTAATCTGCAATTTATAGCCTATCTAATGTGTAATGATGTGCTGCATGCAAACATTCTCACTCCACAACCCTCGATTTCGGGCCACTCATGTCAAAAATTAAAACCCTTCACTCTTTCTCCATAACCCATCCGTCCACCTCTCTCTCTTTCTCTCTCAGATAACCCGATTTCCCTCTTCTTCCTAAAACCCACTTAAACCCCCACTTCAAATCCTCCCAAATCTTCAAAATGACAAGAACTCATAGCGGTCGAGAATCCTCCAGGCACAAGACTTCTTACCTAAGATCACTACAGGAGCAATTATCAAGAAAAAGGGAAGGAAATTAGATGAGTACTGAGGGGGCATCACCGACGTCACTATCGCTGTAAGCGAGCACATTTGGTATGGAAAACACTCCCTCTCCCTCTTCTTGGATTACTCCTTCTACTTTTGGGTTCTTCAATAGTTTAGACTTGAAATCAGTGGGTTTGAATTCTAATGAAATACCTAATGTACACCCAATTACGGGATAGGAGATAGTGGTATATGACCCGGTTGTGGCTGAGTCGAGATTAGGGGGACTTGAGGATGAGTCAGTTGGGCAGTCTAAAGAATTTGATGTTGAGCATGCGGGTAATGAATTTATTATCGAAGATGCTGAAGATAGTGATGAGGATGAACTAATTTTGAGGTTCAAAAGAACAGTCCCTGCATGAACGTGGGATACTTATGCACCGGGCTGCCCTTTTAAAAGAACTGTCCCAACTAAGCCCTAAACAACAACCAGACCAGCCCTTAAACGCCAATGAAAAACTACCACTTCAGTTAACGTACCTCTAGCTGTGCCCCTACGACGATCTTGAACTTGAAATTCAGGTCCTCCCATTGTACTACCCTTGCCAGAAGACAGAGTTGAAAGTTCTGTCATGAAGAAAAAATCAGCCCCTAAATCCACCAAAACATCCACCAAAACACCTGCCAAAACACCCATCAAACCAGTTTCATCCAAGAAACCTGCCCAGAAATGGGCTACCCCAGAACAAACGTCAGAACCGGTTGAAAAATCTGATGAATCAAAGAAAAAGAAAGTTAGGAAGCGCATAACAATTACTGAGAGATATGAGCACTTCCTCCAAAAATCTGTGGTTCGTTAGAAGGTGGTTAAGGTGTCATACTTTCAGGAACAGGCAGTAGGGGTATTCTTAGAGAAGTTGGAAGCTCAGGGATGGTTGGACCTATTTACAGATACTAAGAAAGGGTATTTGGTTCCAGACTTGACTGAGTTCTATGCCAACTGTGTTGTCATCAATGAAGTGTTGATAAGCATTGTTAATGGTCATAAAGTACGATTTGATGCTAGGGAGCTAGGTGAGTTGCTTGGGGTGTCATCAGAAGGTTTTGATGTGTATGTACTTGAGGACAAGAGTACACTTGGTGATGAGCGATTATTGGAATTAACCCAGAGACTGGCCCAAAAGTGCTATCTAACTGTGTCCCGGTCTGTGAGAAAGGGGGAAATGACGCCATTGCATCGATTATTATTTTGGTTTGTGATTAAGAATATTATTCCTCGAGGATAGGGACGCAACCTTGGTGATCCCATGGACATGAGTTACACTAATTTATTGGATCAGGGTGAGCAAATTAACTTGCCTGCAATTATGGTTAGCCATATTGAGAGAATTGCTAACACGACCAAGGATCATGACATGGAGTATGGGTTCTTGCTGACTTCAGTGCTTGAAAAGCTTGGGATTCCCTTGCAAAAGAGAGTAGGCTTCCAAGTTAGTGATGAAATTGGCAACAGTACCCTAATTGGGTGTGGCTTCAAGGTAACAAAGGGCAGCAGTGCAATGTCAGAACAGGGGCTCCAAACACCCTTGGTGCTATTCCCAGTGAAGCCTCCACATCCAGCACTCCTACCATTGATACAGTTTTGTGGGATCAGATCACACTAAAGTAGGCGATAGTTGAAGCAAAACAGGTGCTTACAGAGTAAAAGGCTCTCAATGCAAAGCGTCACGAGAATCGGCAAAGTACCCTTCTTACCCTCACAGCCAAATTTTCTCCTCCACCTTTCTCTGCCTAACTCTATTCCTTCCTCTTGATTTAGAGAGTACACAACCACAAGAGGGGGGTAAATTGTGGTGTCCGATTTTCGCAAGTTGCTGGCAAACAATCTGAGACCCTGTTCGCACGGGTTGTTTCTGAGATAAGCAGAAGCGAAAATCCAACAAAATTGAATGCGGAAATAATGGACATAGGATTTTTACGTGGAAAACACCTCTAGCCCAACTGAGGTTAAAAACCACGACCTACCTCGTGTAGGATTTAAACACTTCACTAAACGGGCTAAACACGTTACAATAGTAACACACCTTGTTACAACTTGTAACACACGTAACCGTCTTCCCTAAGACAGGTTATCCCATGTCTAAAATCCCCTTGATTAGGACACACACTCTACTCACTTTTGTGAAAGAAGAGTACAAAGAAAAACACCCTATTACAATGCTTCTCAACTAAGCTAATATAGGGTACAATGAAATCCTAGTATGCCAACTTTGAAAGCTCAAATAACCCACTCACTAGACACGGTTTTCTTTTCAAATTTTTAAGCTCATGAACACTAAATTTTTCTCTTTGAAAACCGATGCTTCTAACGTTCTAAGAAGCGACTTTATATAGTGCTTGGAAAAAACAATTCCTCAAATTTTTCGAAACTAAAATCCCTAAAGAATATAGAATTCTTTAGCCACAAGGGATGAGGAAACATAAGCTGGAACCACTTCCTAAACCGTGTGCATAAGGCGGTGATTCTCAGCAACTAGCCCACGTTTTTCTCAACAACCTTATCCACTTGCCAAAAATTGGATATTCTTTTTATTCAAAAAAGATTTTGCAAATCCCCTTAGATTTTAATAACCATTTTTAGGATAAGGGGTAAGATACTCCATAAAAAATCTTTCTTGCAAATCCTTGAAGAAGCTGCTCAAAATTCAAAAGATAAAAATTATGCAAAACAGTTTTTTTCGCAGCTTATTCTGGACACGCCCTGATCACCCTGTTTCCAGGATTGTTCTGAAGGGTGATCCGAAATATTTACCAAAAGAAAACAAAACCGTTTCAAGTAAGTGGTAAGTTAAGAGTTTCTGATTGGCATATTAACAAGAGTCTAAAAATATAAAACCAAATTAAATCAAGACATCTTGTTGTAACCACTAGTCATCTTGTAGAGAGACGAATCTGCTGCAAACACTTCACAGAACCTGTTCCTCACGGCTGCACTTATATCCTATGCTTCAAACACTTCACAGGACATGTTTCAAACACCTTACAGAGCCTGTTCCTCATGGTTGTTCTTACATCGCTGACTTGAGTACCTGTTCTTGATAAACCATTAGTCAAGCAGTTTTAATATATTGAAAAACAGCAGTAAGGCCCTGTTGATAAAGCCTGTTTGGAATAACAACAACAACTACAACACTTGGATTTGTTATCATCAAAACCTTATACATTCTAACAAATTCCCCCTTTTTGATGATGACAAACCAAGTGACCATATTGACTTTCAAGGACAATTGAAGTGATTAGTGCCAATTATTTATAGGACCGACAATTCACATGAAGCAGTTAGTATCAAAAAAGTGTAAGAAATTTAACTCGTCAATGGCAAAACTAAAACAATATTGGTCAACCTATCTTCCCCCTTTTGGTATCATTAGAAAGTAGGGGCGAACAGTCAAACATATGGTGTTTGCTATCACCACCACTTGGGTAATGGAGGAAAGTTAACAGGCGATACACTCAAGTGTGTTGGTACGGTAATGAGATTAGCCATCCTAGTCACACACAAGTAATTCGCAACCAAAGCAGGCAAGGCAAAGCCCATCAAAAATAAGATAACCTGTCATTCATCAAAAGAGTGCAACAGAAAGTACAAACTAGCAAGAGAGGATAACCAAGAGAAGTGAGAACAGGCTATGAGAACAACAGATGGGGGGTGATCAGAGAGCAGGAGGGAAAAATTTTGCTGAGAGGGAAGAGAGAAGGGCGAGGATATCTTCATGGCGATTTGCATTGAGAGCCTTTTCTTCGTCCAGGGCAGCCTTTACCGCAGTAAGCTCAGCACTGAGTCGAGAGTTTTCTTCCAAAGCTGCCTCAAGCTTGACTGAGGAACTGCCAGGAACAGGAGGACGGGGTGTTCTGGTCCCCTGTTCTGAGGCAGACCCCTCAACCAAAGTGTATCCACACCCCATAAGGGTGTTACTCCCAATCTCATCAATGAACTGAGCACCCACCTTCTTCTGCAGAGTCACCCCAAAGTGTTCAAACACACTAGTCAGGAAGAAGCCGTATCCCAGGTCATGTTCCTTGGAGGTGTTTGCAATTCTTTCTATGTGGCGAATCATGATGGCGGGAAGGTTGATTTGCTCTTCCTTGTCCATCAGATCTATCAAACATTGATCCATGGCATCAGCAAGATTACGACCCTGGCCCCTGGGGATGACATTCTTAATGATAAACCAGAATAACAATTGATTGAACGATGTCATGTCCCCTTTCTTCACGGACTTGGGTGTTTGGAGGCTTGATTGCTGGCTAAATTTTTGGGCGAGCTCCAGCAGCCTGGCTGTCCCTAGAATAGTCTTGTCTTCTCTCACATATATATCAAAGCCCATGGGGGAATCCCAAGAATTTCCCCTAATATCTTTGCATCGAAGCGAAGCTGTTGCCCATTAACAATACTTGTCACCACTCCTTCGGTGACAGTGCAGTTGGCATAGAACTCTGCTAACTCATGTACAGAACACGCCAACTGGGTGTTTGTAAACAGCTCATACCACCCCTGTGCACGCAGCTTGTGCAGAAACACCCCCAGGCCATGTTCCTCAAAATATTTTACCTTGATAATTTTGCCCCTGGCTACCCGTCTCTGAAGCAGTTGGGTCAGTTTGGCTGAGATTGCAGACGGGGTAGACTTCTTGGCTCTTTTAGGTTGAGGCTCAGTAGGAGGGTCTTGGGTGGAGGCGTGTTTGAGAGAGGCTTTTCTCTTAGGAGTTTTGAGGGGTGATGGTTTGTAGGGTAAAGTGGAGGTCGATTTTGGTGCAGGTAGAGGCTTATCCTCTGAGGACTCTGAGAACACGGGAGTGCCCTGTTTGAATACGGTGTTCTCAGTGTCACTATCTGATGATGGCTCAGAGGAGGAATCAATTGCCTCAACAACAGGGGATGACTGTTTAACAGGACGAGGTGTGGAGTGGAAAGCAATTCGGACTGATTTTCGAGTTGGCCTGGTTGTGGGTTTGGCCGAAGAGGAGATTTGTGGTTTTGGTTTGATAGGGATTACACTTTTTGAGGGTTCTTCAGTCTGGCCGCTTTTAGACCTTGATGGTGGTCGTGTTCTTGGCATTCTGGTATGCCTAGCCACAATTTTGTATCGTTTACGTTTCCCGCCGGTTAGTGGTACAGGTGTGGCTTGGTCAGGCTTCACAGGAGACTCCTCTATTTGACCACTACTTCCCCCTTCTTCTTTTGATAAATCCTCCCCTAGGTCATCCCTAAAAACCTCAGACCCTGTTTCGACCCCTGTTTCCTGCTCTGGAAACAGCCCGGACGAATTGATGTCATCTAGTCCATGATCGAATAGAAAGATTTCATCTAAAGGCCCAATTTCTCTTTCAGATGCCCCAACAGGTTCTTGGGGTTTACATGCCCCTGTTTCTCCAAACAAAATCAATTCTCACCCAAATTTGTAAGGGATGTCTTCCAATTTCAGATTCACTGTTCTAAGGTCGATGCTTTTCAAAAACCCAAAAGGTTTATAGACAATGGGTCGAGAAGGTTCAGTAGTTTTACCTTCCATGAGGGCCGTCAGAAATTGTGTAGGTACAAACAGGGCTGTGGCTGTTTGCAAGGCTGTGCTCTATGTCTGGTTGCCCTGAGTCGAGGTCGAGGAGCTCTCGGAGCTAATGGGAGACGCCATTTTTTTAGAGGAAGGAGAGAGATTAGGGTTTCTTGAATAGAGTTTCAGAGCAAGAGAGTTTCGGTGGAGGTGAGAGATTGAGCAAGAGAGCTTTAAAGAGAGAGAGACATGCAAAATCTTAAAAAGATTTTGCCCGTTTTGCAACGGGCTTTTGCATTTATTTAGGCCGCGCACGCCTCGGGAAGAGATTAGCAATTCTCAATTTGTTGCACACATTTGACAAACAAGAGGCGTACCTGTTCCTGGAGCTTGTTCCCGAAGTTACTTGCTCGGTAACATGGGACAATAAGGGCAATCTCATTAGACCTCAACAAGTGTCAGTAGGTTGTAAACCTCACATATGCTAAACGTAGCACAGAAGTTGATTGCAAACAAAAAATTTTAACATGTTGTACCCATAACTTTTAAATGTTGCAAACAGGGTGAGAGAACAGGTTGGTCAGGTTGTTCTAATTAAGCCTAGTTCGAGTCTATTCCTTTCAAATTGTTCTCTACTCAATGCCTTGGTGAATATGTCAGCAATTTGATTTTCAGTGGCACAGAAATTCATTGAGATCACTCCTTTTTCAACATTGTCTCTTAAGAAATGATGACGAATGTCAATATGTTTTGTTCTTTTGTGTTGACATGGATTTTTGGCAATGTTAATTGCACTTGTATTGTCACAATAAATAGGAATGCATCCTATGTCAACACAAAAGTCCTTGAGTTGTTGTCTTATCCATAATAACTGAGCACAGCAAGATGCAGCTGCCACATATTCAGCTTCTGCTGTGGACAAGGCAACAGAGAGTTGTTTCTTGGTTGCCCAAGATACCAAACAAGGTCCAAGAAAGTGAGCCATACCTGAGGTGCTTTTCCTATCAACCAAGAAACCTGCATAATCAGCATCAGCATACCCAACAAGATCAAAGTTGTAACCTCTAGGATACCATAAGGCTAGATCAGGTGCATGTTTTAAGTATCTTAAAATCCTTTTTACAGCCTTAATATGAGTTTCTTTAGGGTTAGACTGAAAACGTGCCCATAGACCAACACTGAAAACAATGTCAGGTCTACTAGCCATCAGGTATAGGAGTGACCCTATCATACCCCTATAGGATTTCTCCTCAACTGAGAGACTACCATCATCCATTACCAACCTGGTTGAGGGAGAGATGGGAGTATCAATGGGCTTGGCCGACTCCATCTTAAAACGCTTAAGTAACTCTTTGATATACTTTTGTTGATGGATCATGGTGCCGTTTGAAGTTTGCTTGATTTGCAAGCCTAGAAAGAAATTAAGCTCACCCATCATGCTTTCATTTTTGAAAATTCATTGCACAAATCATGATGAGTTGCACTAAATATGATGTCATCGACATATACTTGGACAATCAATAAATGTTCCCCCTTAGATTTTAGAAACAAGGTATTGTCTACCTTGCCTCTTGTAAAGTTATTTTCCAATAAAAACCTTGAAAACCGCTCATACCAAGCTCTAGGGGCTTGATTCAAACCATAAAGTGCTTTGTCAAGTTTGAAAACATGGTTAGGAAATTCATCACTTTCTAAACCGGGGGGTTGTTTGACATACACTTCTTCTTTGAGGTACCCATTTAAAAATGCACTTTTGACATCCATTTGATACAACTTGATCTCCATATGGGCTGCAAATGCTATCAACATTTGAATAGCCTCCATCCTTGTAACAGATGCAAGGGTTTCTTCATAATCAATTCCCTCTTCTTGGTTGTAGCCTTGAACCACCAACCGGGCCTTGTTCCTAGTGACTGTTCCGCACTCATCCACCTTGTTACGGAACACCCACTTGGTTCCAATGATTGTTCTATCCTCTGACCGTGGCACAAGGTGTTATACCTTGTTCCTTTCGAACTGATGGAGTTCTTCTTGCATGGCTGTGACCCAATCTGAATCTGCAAGGGCTTCATTAATATTCTTAGGCTCAATTTTTGAGAGAAAAGCATAGAATGCACAGAAATTTTTGAGTCTAGATCTAGTTTAAACTCCTGCATTAATATCAGACAAAATTTGATCAAGAGGATGTGAACTTTGGTATTTCCATGATCGTGGTGAAAGTGGGTTCACAGACTCGCTCTCCATCCTAGCTGGAATACTCGATGAAACAGGTTCAGAACCTGTTCTCGAGCCTGTTTGGGAGCTTGTTCCTGGATTTATCCCTGAAGGATTCGGCTGGTGTTGTCCCGAACAGGGTTCCACCCTGTTTCCCCCTGTTTGGTTCACACCTTGCTTACCTTCCTGAAGAACAGCCTCAGACCTTGCTCCCTCCGATTGATCCTTACCTTGTTCACCTTGAAGCAGCACATCTTTTCTAACAAGACCTAGTTCGAAGTCTTCTTCCGGTGCATCATTCTCGCTTAGGGAGTTAGTTTCATCAAAAAGCACATGCACACTTTCCTCAACACACAAGGTTCTCTTATTAAACACTTTGTATGCCTTACTATGTGAGGAGTAACCAAGGAATATTGCTTCATCACTCCTTGGATCAAATTTCCCTAAGGCATCCTTTCCATTATTATGCACAAAACATTTACAACCAAAAACTCTCAAATGCATAATATTAGGTTTTCTTCCCTTGAAAAGTTCATAAGGAGTTTTGTTAAGAATAGGTCTAATCATACATCTATTTATAATGTAACATGATGTATTCAAAGCTTCAGCCCAAAAGTTTCTAGGAAGACCACTAGCAACAAGCATTGTTCTAGTCATATCCTCTAGAGTGCGATTTTTGCGTTCTACCACCCCGTTCTGTTGGGGTGTTCTTGGAGCTGAAAAATTATGATCAACACCATGCTCATTACAATAATCAATAAAGCTCGAATTTTTAAATTCTGTACCATGGGTAGACCTTAGGCATACCAAAGAATGTCCTACTCTCTTTTCAATCTTTTTAATGAAAGCAAGAAATTTTTCAAAGGTTTCATCTTTAGAAGCCAAAAACAAGGTCCAAGTGAAACGAGAGTAGTCATCCACTATCACAAGCACATACCTCTTGCCACCTCGGCTCATGATCCTCATTGGACCACATAGATCCATATGTATCAATTCAAGAGGTCGAGTAGTGCTTACACATTTTTTGGATTTAAATGAATTTTTGACTTGTTTGCCTTTGGCACATGCATCACATACCTTGTCATCATTGAATTTGATGGAAGGTAAGCCTACCACTAAGTCTTTGGTTACAAGTTTGTTCAATAGTGAGTAACTTGCATGACCTAGTCTTTTGTGCCAAAGCATAACATCATCATTTAAAGCACTCAAACAAGTCAAATTATTTTGGGGAAGAGTAAAAATACACACTTTATAAACATTTTTGTGTCGCTTCCCCCTCAACACAACATCTCCTGTGTTCATATTTACAACCAAGCAACGTGTTGGAGAGAACACTACTAGGTTGTCTTTGTCGCACAGTTGGGACACACTTAGCAAGTTGTGTTTTAATCCATCCACAAAATAAACATTGTCAATTGAATGGGAGAGTGACTCACTTATCTTACCTATGCCAACAATTGTCCCGGATTTGCCGTTTCAAAATGTCACACTCCCACCTTCTAAAGCTGTAAGTGAGAGAAAATTGGATCTTTCACCAATCATATGCCTCGAACACCCACTGTCAACATACCACAGCTACTTGTTCCCTAGACTATTCCCTGCACTGTTTGCTGGGTTGTTTGCTGGGTCGTTCTCTCTCACTTCAGCCTGCAAAATAAATCAAGGGTTAGTTTTGGGAGCCTAGATCCACTTGGGTCCCATTCCTTTAGAGGTACAAATCTCATCTTTCCTAACCCATATTTGTTTTACATACACTGAGTTCCTTTTAATGGCATACTTTCTTGAGGGACAAGTATAACGGTAATGACCCGTTTTACCACAGTGATAACATACAATATTCTCAGATAATCCTACATATTTTCTATTCACTGGGTAGGTCATCTTAGGCACAAAACCTAGTCCTCTTCTATTTCGACTATGATGGGTGTTTAACCATTCAAGTGCTTGTGAGGACCTGTTCCAGAGCTTGTTTGTGGCAAGGTTTGATTCCATTTGTTTCATTTTCTTAAGCAAGTTTTTATTTTCTACAAGCAAGGACTCGACCTTACCTTTTAAGTCAAGGGATTCTTTTTCCAGCTCAGTCAATTTAGTGGAACAAGTCTCTTCTTTCATGAGTAGAGTTTCTTTAAGCACATTGATGTTTTTATGCAAGGCAAGAGTTTCTTTGTCAACTTCAAGTTTTTCTAATTTAAGGGTTTCATTTTCAAGTTCTAGATCTCGAACATCCTTTTTTAATTCAGCACATATATCCATTATAGTGTACACTAATTCCTCAAGAGTTGATTTATTTAGACCCCGTACCTTGTTCTTGAGTTGAGTCAGACAGTCTGTTGATCCATCATCTGAATCAGTGTCACTTCTTGCCATGAGTGCTACATCAGCTTCCCCAGCTTCAGACCCTTCCTCATTCTCGCTTGAGTCTCCCCAGGCTGCGAGCATAGCTTTTGAGAACCTTTTCACTGAGCTGCTTACACCCTGTTTCCTCCCCTGTTTTCTAGGGTGTTCGGGTTCTTGTTCCTCCTTGAGCAGTGGGCAGTTTCTCACAATGTGGTCCAGTTTGCCACACTTGAAACACCCGGTGAACTGTTCTCGAGAGGTGTTCCTGGCCTTGCTGAAGTCCTTCCTTTTGCTATTTTCTTTGACTTTCTTGAAGAACTTCTTAAACTTTTGAGTGATCATGGCAATCTCCTCCTCATCAGAATCAGAATCATCTTCTAAGGCCTTTAGTGCAAGACCTCGATCTCTCTTTGTCTCATCTTTCTGTTGAGAATTTTTCCTAAGTTCATACGTTTGGAGGTTGCCAATCAGCTCATCTAGGGTGATCTTGTTCATGTCTTTATCTTCTTGGATGGCCGTTACTTTCGCTTCCCAAGAATGAGGTAAAATTCTTAGGATCTTCCTCACCAATTCTTCGGTGGTGAAGGATTTTCCCAAGGATTTTAGCTCATTCGTTATGTGAGTGAAGCGAGTGTACATGTCCATCACCCTTTCATGATCACCCATCTCAAACAGCTCATATTTTCTCATAAGCAATTCAATCCGGGATTACTTTACTTGATTGGTCCTTTCATGAGCTATTTGCAAAGCATCCCAGATCTCCTTGGCCGACTCACATTCAGATATGCGAGTATATTCATCAGGACCAAGGCCAAAATACAAGAGTTTTTTGGCCTTTGCATTCTTTTCCATATTTTGTAATCTTCAGTATTGAATTCTTTAGGCTCCTTGGAGTTTGAGTTTCCATCTTCAGTTATTTTCTTTGGGATGAGTGGTCCATTCTTGATGAGCATTCACAACTCATAGTCCTCGGCTTGGATGTAGTTTTCCATCCTATTCTTCCACCAACCATAGTGTTGGCCATTGAAGTATGGTGGTCGAGTTATGGATTGACCTTCAAGCATACCTTGTGGGGTACTCATCTTCAAGGATCTCTCAAGGTGTTAGCCTTTCAAAGGAGAACATGCTCTGATACCACTTGTTGATTTAGAGAGTACACAACCACAAGAGGGGGGTAAATTGTGGTGTCTGATTTTCACAAGTTGCTGGCAAACAGTCTGAGACCCTATTCGCACAGGTTGTTTCTGAGATAAGCAGAAGCGAAAATTCAACAAAATTGAATGCGGAAATAATGAACACAGGATTTTTACGTGGAAAATACCTCTAGCCCAACTGAGGTTAAAAACCACGACCTACCTCGTGTAGGATTTAAACACTTCACTAAACGGGCTAAACACGTTATAATAGTAACACACCTTGTTACAACTTGTAACACACGTAACCATCTTCCCTAAGACAGGTTACCCCACTTCCAAAATCCCCTTGATTAGGGCACACACTCTACTCACTTTTGTGAAAGAAGAGTATAAAGAAAAACACCCTATTACAATGCTTCTCAACTAAGCTAATATAGGGTACAATGAAATCCTAGTATGCCAACTTTGAAAGCTCAAATAACTCACTCACTAGACACGGTTTTCTTTTCAAACTTTTAAGCTCATGAACACTAAATTTTTCTCTTTGAAAACCGATGCTTCTAACGTTCTAAGAAGCGACTTTATATAGTGCTTGGAAAAAACAATTCCTCAAATTTTTGGAAACTAAAATCCCTAAAGAATATAGAATTCTTTAGCCACAAGGGATGAGGAAACATGAGCTGGAAACACTTCCTAAACCGTGTGCATAAGGCGGTGATTCTCAGCAACTAGCCCATGTTTTTCTCAACAACCTTATCCACTTGCCAAAAATTGGATATTCTTTTTATTCAAAAAAGATTTTGCAAATCTCCCTTAGATTTTAATAACCGTTTTTAGGATAAGGGGTAAGATACTCCATAAAAAATCTTTCTTGCAAATCCTTGAAGAAGCTGCTCAAAATTCAAAAGATAAAAATCGTGCAAAACAGTTTTTTTCGCAGCTTATTCTGGACACACCCTGATCACCCTGTTTCCAGGATTGTTCTGAAGGGTGATCCGAAATATTTACCAAAAGAAAACGAAACCGTTTCAAGTAAGTGGTAAGTTAAGAGTTTCTGATTGGCATATTAACAAAAGTCTAAAAATATAAAACCAAATTAAATCAAGACATCTTATTATAACAACTAGTCATCTTGTAGAGAGACGAATCTGCTGCAAACACTTCACTGAACCTGTTTCTCACGGCTGCACTTATATCCTATGCTTCAAACACTTCACAGGACATGTTTCAAACACCTTACAGAGCCTGTTCTTCATGGTTGTTCTTACATCGCTGACTTGAGTACCTGTTCTTGATAAACCATTAATCAAGCAGTTTTAATATATTGAAAAACAGCAGTAAAGCCCTGTTGGTAAAGCCTGTTTGAAACAACAACAACTACTACAACACTTGGATTTGTTATCATCAAAACCTTATACATTCTAACACTTCCCCTATTTCCAACACTGTTTTTAAAACACTTAGTTATGTATGTGACTGGTAGTGGTTTGTGAGTGTTCTTGGATGGTTTATGCATTTATGCATTTATGCCTTTGCTTGTTGAATGTGTTAGTTGTTTGTACATAACTTAGATGGCCAATGTCATTATTTTACCGTACGCTTGAGTATATCGCTGTTATTTCCCGTGTTACCGCTCTGGTGGTGATTGCATGCACACTAGATTTCAACTTCTAGCCTCCTCATCTTTTTCGATGATCTCAAAAGGGGGAAAATGAGTACCTCATTTCGATTGGTTTGCCTAGTTTTAAGTTGACTTCTTAACTCTTGCTTTCTCTCTTGTGTGGATTGAATAAACTATTTTGGCACTAATGTATTTTGCCCTGTCATAGATTATGTCGAATAGTCATTTGGTTTGTTATAATCAAAAAGGGAGAAATTGTTGACCCAATTAATATGTAAGATTTTGATGATAACAATCCAAATGTACTAGCCAATATGTTGTGCTCGAGTGGTGTGTTGAGACAGGATCCAGAAAATACTTGGAGCAGTTCGAATGAGCGTAGAGCATCAAAGTCAATACATGTGCAAGGAGTCCAGCTGATAACAAGAGTCTTAGGCTTAATATTGGTTTTATTTTTGGATTCTTGTTAATGTGCCAATTAGAAGGTTCTTTACTTAGTATTTGCTTTGAAAGGTTTTTCAAGTACTTCAGAATACTACCTCAGAACAGTTCTGAGAAGTTAGGTCTACATTGTTTTGACGTCAAAAACAAAAACGAGTTTTAAGATTTTAAAATGATTTTTTTTTTACCGTCGAGTTTCTTGAAACAATGAGAATAAATTTTTCTGTGTTAATTGAGTCTAAAACAATTTCTTCTTTTAAAGAAAATATTGAGAGATTCTAGTAGTAGAGTCTAAAAGGGCTTCTTTTATTAAAAATAATTTTGAAAGATCTTTGAAAGATTTTATCCTATCCTTTAAGGGAAGAATATCAAGTAGAGAGATTGTGAGGGGCTTGGCTGCTAAGTTGCTGAGACGGCATGGAATTCCCTTTGCCCTACTCTTGTAGCACACGCACCGTGCTATTTAAGCCTCGTCTCCCTTAATGTTTTCTGAAGGTTTTCCAAGGGTTAAAAAGTATCATTATGAGTTTGAGTTTTTCTGAGAGAAAACCTTCAAAGCGAGTTCTAAATCGGGTCTTCAACATTGACATAATAGGGATTGTATTATACCTTACATTCAGCTTATTTAGAAGCATTGAAGTAAGGTGTTCTTCTTTTTCTCTTTTCCATCAATGAGATAAGAGAGTGTCTAAGTCTTGGGAGATATTGGACGTGGTTGTAACGAGGGTCTGGGGGTAGACTAACTTACATGGTGTTTGTAACGAAGGTCTTGGGATAGACCAAGTTATGTGTATGACTGAGTCACGTGTGTTACAGTTGTAATGTATTCGCCCCGTCTAGTGAAAAGTATGTTGAAATCCTACAGAGGCACGTCATGGTTTTTACACCTTAGTTGGGCCAGAGGTGGTTTTCCACGTAAAAATACTGTCTCTCCTTTAATATTTCCACAATTAGCTTTGTTTCTGCTTCACTCCAAACACGCAATCCAAATAGTTTTCACGAGTGTTCTGAAACAATCGAAAAAAGTTGATGGACACAATTAGCCCCCTCTTATGTCCTTGTGCGATTAAGTCTAACATGGACAAACCATAAATCTTTCACGATAGCAATAGCATTTATAGCAAAGATTAGCGCACAATCTATAAAGCTTGCTAGATGGTGACAAAGAGGCTCAAATTTTAAAATACATCAAGATGTAAACTTGTGAGAGTATTAAATCCTGATAACACATCAATGCGCCAAGCCAATGAAATTGATAACCAACAAAAACACCATGCCATCCAGAGCCAATCTTGTCTGATGTCCAGAGCACCAATCACCAAACAACTCAAATAGTGAAGAGTAGTAGCATTAACCATTAGCATTTAAAAACACATTTGATGTAAACTCTATCACTAAGAACCCATAGCAGGGGAAGTGAGAATCACTAGAATCGGTGATTCTAGCCATATAGTTCTCAAACATAAAATTTTTCATAGAAATTAAACTTTAAATCAAGATTATAACCTAGCTGATGATTTCATTGAAATAGGCAAGTCTCTGAACATAATTGCTTGAAGCTCATCATTTATAGTTAATGTCTATTCAGATACCCAAAAAATCTAGAGAGAAAGAGAGAGAAAGAAAGAAAGAAACGTTTAAGGCATAGAAGTGAGAGCATGCAAGAAAAGGCTTGAATTGAAGGTGAGAACTAAACTATACATAGATAGTGTAAATAAAACAATATTCATATACTAAAAGTCAGCATAAACTGTGGTCCCCCTAGTTGATTTCCTCAAAAATCATGAAAGAGAAGCAGCAATACCACTTGGTAACGATATCCCTACAAATATAAGATACAAAATATCAAATTTCTCAAAGATGAAAAAACAACAATCACTAGTAGCAATTTAATAAAACAAAAAGGGTGATATAAAAAGGACCATAGAATAGCAATGATTCCCATATGCAAATGACCGAGGAAACTCTTAAAATGTATTTATTTATCATTCCTCTCACATATTTGTCGGCATCTCTTAATTGCTAAATGCCTAAATAGGATGAATATTGTTGATCAGAAAGCTCATCCGGCTATTTCAAAAAAGATGGAGACTGTAGAGCAATCTTAAGTGTTAGGGAATAGGTTACCCATTATTTGGAAGTCTATGTCGAGGAACTAAATTAACCAAAGTAGTCATATATAGAAAGATTACACGAATGAAAAATCAATTCCAGTTTATAGCTCTAAACAAGCTTAAACATAACAGAGTAACCCAGATCCACATATAGATCATCCATCATTGTAGACTGATCACCAGAAAAGAATCTTCGATAATAGTGCAACACCCAATATGTATCCAAGTCTCATTTTACAGAAAAACACATTACATAATTTGAAAAGTAGGCTCCCTAATCTAAAGCAATATTGAAGAGTGTGCCAAGGTATAGATGACTTAATTGAACTTGTAAATCATGCTCAAATCTAAGCTGTTGTGACTACAGGGCATAAAACTTGGCAAAAATCAAAATCAAAATGCTGTTAAAAAAGACTGTTGCAGCATAATACATGTTTTTTTGAGGATACGAGAAGCTGGAATGCATTAGATGACACCCAATCTTCGGGACACTAACAACTAGTTGCACTCTCTTCCTTGTACAACTCTAGAAAGTTTTGAGACACGAGACATCCAGTCACACTCATGGGCAAATATACAATTGTAGCACTACCCTAATAAAATGGGATGGCATCCTAGAGTTGACTTAGGCCAATAATTCTAATGAGTTTTAAGCATTTGAATTTATCAGCCACTCAATTCATTTGACAAGAATTAATTTGTTTAGAGATGTTAGGACCATGAATTGCCAATGCTCATGGTGACTTGGCGACCTCTAATGAAGATGCCTAGATAGTGAATACAACAATTGACAATAACATTGTATTTGATCTACTCAAGAGTATTAAGAAAAGGAGAATTGATTTCATCTTTCTAGCATCTACCGAAATTAGGGTTTTTAGATATGAAAACCTTGATTTCCTTTGTGGCATGCGGCTGCCAAATTCGAAAGAGGGAAAATAGGCTTACCTTCACTAATAGGCAATTTATTGCCGGATTAATCCTCAACAATACTGGATTTTCTCAGCCATAATCTTCAATCTCGATTCCTCATCGCAGCCCAAGATTGTCAGAATTCACATCAATAAGCAAATTTTGCCTGAAATTCATGGCTGAAAGAGATCATTTCTGGATGTTTCCCATTTTTGGCTTAGATTAACTCAAATCGAAGAAGAAAAAAGACACAGTACGGGAGGAGAATTAGGGGAGGCAGTAACTACCGCGTCGGCATGAAGAGAATAATGCTCGTGGTTGGTCGTCAAATGATTTTGCCTGGAATAATGGTCTCGAAGAATAAAAGCACATAGTTTTAATGCTTTAGGTAATAACATTTTGCACCTGCTTTTTTAATTAAACTTTATGCCTAATGGAGTTACAAATTCATAGTATAAATTTTTATTTTTTCGCTAACAATGATTTTGAAGAAGAAATAACGATGACTGTAATGGTTGGTCATCAAATGATTAACTTTTCCAAATAGTTAAATGCCTTAAAAGCATTTTCATCATTAGCAGTATCATTTTACGATAGGTTTTATATATGGTCGTTATTACTTTGTTGTTAAAGGTCTTAATTCTAGTGGTGGGTGGTAGCTTTATTAGATTTAGCTAGAACCTATTCTCATCTTTATGGTTGCTTAACTTCAAATCTTGGGAAGAAGATAAGCTTACATCTTTATATGAAACATGAATGATTTTTTCAAGTACCTTTGTTCTCTTATTGTTACTAGCGTTATCAATGAAGATGCATTCATCACTTCTCACACCAAACTTTCAAAGGTGCTGCTTGCCATTGTTGTAAATGAATCACTTGTATCCAAAAGCCTTGAAATATAATAGTTTCAGCTTTTGGCCTTTAAATAGCCCATAACAGGTTTTTCAACCAACCCTTCGACATTTCCATTCCTATTTTCAAGGTGACTCTTAATATTCTCATATTGGCTTAGTCCCTGTTAAAATTCATTGATCAAAGACATTATGACTATCTCTAACATGAAGATTTCAATCAGGAAGGCTGAAGATGTAATTAGATCAAGTTTAGCCTTAACATTGGGGGATTAGGCTACAGACATTAGCTCAGGGGCCTTTGAAAGATATATCATCACAACAAAATCACTTCTTATTGGTAAGATGACAGTTGAGAAACTTCGTCAAGGTCTCTTTACCAATGCAAGATACTTATAGCCATTCAAAGTCTCTTGCTTGTTGCCTTTTAAGGAACGGTGATTTCCATTAATGTGACTCTAAGTGTCTTTACACGAACTTTGATTTATTTTCACTCACTTTACGGTGCTGTATTTTATTTCCTTATCCTTGCCTCATTAGTGATGTGTGCTAATATCAGGATTTGACTTTATTTAATGGTCGTTGAACAAAGTCATCTCAAGCATTAATATACAACTTTGACATTAAGATTTGGTTCAAGGCCTTGAATTACGCTTAAATCACTCAAAGAACTAAAGCCACTCAAAGAACTTGTTAATAATTAAAGGAGTGTCTCCCTTAATTCATGAATCAAAATCACATGCTAAACTACTCATATTGGCCTACTATGAAGATATAGATTTCAAAGGCTTAGGAGCTACTTGATGACTTTTATATAACTCAACCCTAACCATCTAAACATGTTATCATATAATCAAGTCATGGTGCAAGTAATCATGCTAAAAAGATTCAAAAATCTTGCTCGTAACCGTATCATAAGACAACTAAGCATAGCATGAAATTCAAGCATTATGAGATAACTAAGACGTGAAATATCAAAGTATTAAATCCCTTCCATCCATAAAAATGATGTAGTTGTGCTTATGAGTTTCATATGGTAATCCAACCACATAAATCAACTTGTTTCCAAGGTAGTCAACAAATTTGATATATGAATCACAAATAAAGACATAGGAGGATTATATGCCTCATGAATCTAGTTCTGCCTTTAAAGAAAATTGATCCATGATAATTCAAAGCGATAAGAAACCTTTATCAATGATGGCAAATTTGGGATCTATAAACTTTTAAACATAATAGTCATATCGATAAGTAATCATAGAGAACAAGTGTACTATCAAAGCAATATATTGGTTCACATTCATCCCAACATAAACTTACATTTTTGTTACCTTATAGGAGGAGTGTGCAACCCTATGCTTTGATCATATTCAAATATTTCTGGTTTAGGATCTTTTGATGTCAATTTTAGCCATCATTCGAGGACCTTGAAACCAGAGTTAAGGTCTTGGTCAAATCAAGTTTCAAGGCAACGTTGCACTGCCTTTGCTTAAACTTAGCACATCTATTAGTCCCTTGAGTGATCCTTATGAGCAATTTGTTGATCATCCAAATTTTTCACATCTCGTGTCGTTTCATTGAATGTTAAGCATTCTTATAACATTAAACACAAATATTTCTCAAGACGCTATTGACATACTCCTTATTTCATCCCTAGTTGCCCATGCTGATGCTTCTGTCAATGCTTCATGCCACTCATTAGTGCCATCTAGCAACCCACGTGCTAAGCAAGCTTCTCTGAAAGTTGAATGTAGGCTTCCATTAACAATTCTTAACTAAGTCGTCAAAATATGTTGCACCCTTGATAATTTGTAGTGATATTATGAGATAGTATCTTTCCCCTAGGTTACGGTAAGCATATGGTAATCGACCTATGCAAGCCCTTCATTATGTAATAGTCCATTTCTTAAGGATCTTATTTCATATGTAACAAGTTGGAAATTCTACATAGGTATATCTTCTTGTACTCATATTTGCTATATTTGGACGAAACCAACCAATGAGCATTGTACCATCTCTATTGCTTGATTTACCACATCATAAAGTTCATTTCAATCTCTGAAGACAATGTATTGTTGTCTGAGTAAGTGGTAACGATGTGTTACGCCAAACTCAAACGTTCCCCAAATTGCATCAACAAGTGACACATAACGACATTCTAAATACTATTGTATTTCATCGACACATCTATATCGAGTACTGGTTTTATCCTCGGTACTATGAGCATTGTCTTCAATAACAAAAGTTGCTCGAAATTAGGTCCCTTGTGCATGTACTTGTGAAGATACTTAATAAACATCTTTTGAGAGCAGTGCTCAACATTTATATAGGCATTATATTTCACACAAAGTTCATGACTGTATAGTACAACACACCTGTTATCAACGTTCATAGCATGAATTGTTACACTTCTACCAGCATCTCTACACCTATATTTGCCAAACCATTCTCTTCAATAATGGTCTCATTGGAGAATATCTTTGGATAATATTTTGTGCACTTACTACCATCCACGAATGGGGCATAAGAAACAGCATTACTACATGGTCCATAAATCATGTGCCTTGTAACGGTTTTAAATGCTAGAGAGTCACTAACATTATCAGGTAGCTCAAAGCATATAACGTTATTGATATTTTCTGCACAAGTTGGCTTATACTCACTTGCTAGGGTAAGCAAAACATGAGCATATGGTAAGCCATGCTTTTAGAATTCAATAACACGTATATCCATGAATAGGAGAAATGATAAACATAAGTGAAGGATTACATAATGATATGTATGTTCGAACTGCAGTAGAACCATTCTCTTTAGCACTAATTGCACCTTGTAAACCACTGTACAAATCCACTCGAAGTGTACCTTAGTGACTAGTATCTAATTCAATCTTCATGCTTCTATTGTAGCATAAAAATGAACAATGAATTAAAAAAATAGCCGCAATGAAGTAAAATGTTCCACTCATTCACTCGATATTGTATTAGGAATGCATAGAACTCTCGCATCGTGATAGATGATCTACTGTTGATCAACCCTTTAGCAAATGGTGTGCTCTGACCAACCATCGATTCCATATGGAAATAAAAGGGATATTGGAGAGGCATATATGATGGATGAGTTTCATATACATGTTGTAAGTTTCCGTCTATATTGTAAACAATGATATATCATGTTCCCTTATTAGTGTGCTCACCACACACTGTGAAAGCTGCCACTTCATCTGTTGTGGCCGCGTCCGGGCCGTGCTTTATGGATTAAAATTCTTCAGTCAACAATGTTGGTGGTGCGCAAGATATCCCGTGTATTCTAAAAGACCCTCACATAAGGATTTACTAAATGAAGTGTTCATTATAATGTTTCCAAAATTGCCAAATCAGCCCCATTGACACTTTGCTTGCTATTCGATGTCTTGTATCGGTTCCATACTTCATCATGTGTATTGGAGATGCATAATTGAGCAGATCTTGGCTTTCTTCCTTGTGTTGGGAGTAAAGAGCAACCGTGATGGTAGTTTTGCCCACTGATACAGAAGGAGTAAGGACCATGACTATCCGTTAAAGAGTAGTTAATCGTCCTACCCTTTGAGGTAAAATGATAACATTGAGTTGTAAGCTCTAACATGTTGGGTTGAATTTGGATCATTCAGTAATGTGTCTAGAGGAGGAGGAGCTAGAGGCAAATTTGGCAATATGACACGTCCATTTTGACAACATAAGGTGAATCGCGGTTGAGAAATATAGTACTTCTAATCATTTAACCTAACCACCTAGTAGCTTTGCAGTGGCTATATGAAACCACCCTTTCTGTGAATGACCCTCGCTTTGTAAATTTTGTAGGTGGATTAGAGTTTAGAGTAGTAGGAGGATCTTAACATTCACTTTGTAGAATGTTATTGTGTGCTGCAGCACGAGATGTGTCTAATTGTAATGCTTTGCCTTCTGCTTGATATCGTTCATGTTCTTGTATATATCGTGCAGCCGTCTCATCTTGATTACATTGCATAAATAGCCTCCATCTTACGTTGAGCCGAGCTAGCCAATTTTCTAAACGATTTTGATTTCTTTCACTACTTGGTAGGTCTCTCTCCATGACTGCATGAACGATTGTTTAAGGATCTTTTAGTTCCGAAGTCAAATGTAAAATCTATAAAGGGAAAATCTTATGCTTAGTTATTTATATCACTCGTAATGTGCTTAAGTGTATAGTTGACTTTATATTTTTAAGTCTGATTTTCACGGAGTAAATGTTATGTACTGAAGAAAGCAGAAGTAGTATTTTTTTGTACTTTTTTTATGTTGTTATCATACAAAGCTATTCAATTGGGATTCAAACAAGTTTTAAAAGTTGTTTGTGCTCAGTTTTTAAAAACTTTTTGGCGCTCTTTGTAGGCAAGAAGACGTACTTGTAAGTGGGAGTAGATTTTGGTCAAGGCAAGGTAAAAGAGTTTTATGTCATAATAATATTTCATTTAGTAGTAACTCTTTTATTCCTTAAATATATAATGTTTGAGGTCGACGTCAATCATTGAAGACCTCTTCCTTAATGTATGTTAATCCCTACAGATTCAAGAAGATTAAATTGAATCATAATGGACAACAAATTAAAAGAAAATAATAGCAATGGAAATGAAGTCGTTACTTCAAGAAGATCAATGCAGACCTTGATCAATGCCGGATTAGACAATAAATTTGTCGGCTTGGACATGATAATTTGGTTACTTGAGCATGTTGTTTCCTTTTTTTATGATGCTTGGACAATAAATTTGCCAACTTGGACACACTAATTTGGTTATTAGGACATGTTTCCTTTTTTTAATGATATTTAGGTCATGTGTACTTTATTTGGAGGCATTATAAGACTATGCGTACAATTGATGGATATTTAGTGCATGTGTATTTAGCTAAAGGAAAGTTAATTATAATCTATTTGAGCTTTTTTCTAATTATTAAGATATATTTTAGGACTAATATTTTTTTGAGATTTTAGGAACAACATCCCTTAAAAAGCAAAAAAATAAAACTATTAATGTTCTTTAAAAACCAAAAAAAAAAAACTATTAATATTCTTCATTGAAGGTGGGTGTTTGTCCTAGTTTTAACTATTTTGCCATAATTTGTTTATTATAATATCGACACATGAGAGTAATATATATGTATGTGTATACATATATATATATATATATATATATATATATATATATATATATATATTATTTATATATATATATATATATATATATATATATATATATATATATATATATATAATGACAATAAAAATAATATCAACACATGAGAGTAAATATGAGAGAAGTAATCCCGATAATTTCGAATTTCATTTAAATATAATCATAATTGGAGCAACGATTGAGATCAGGAGAGACATTATATCCTACGGCCTAAAAACTCTAACTTATGAGAATTGAGTAAAAATCCACCACATCACTGCACTTCTATTGTATAGAAGTATAGATTAACTCAAACTCATACATCCAAGGTTTCTCCTATGCTCTATACTTATCAGCAATTGGGGGTTTGTTTGCTCTTGTTGTAACCATCTAGAAAGGTCATCAGTGAGATCTTTCGAACGTGATTCCCATTATTGATTAGGTTATGCAACTTTTAAGAACATAAGCATTGAACAAAACATACTCCTTAGTTTAGCCCCAACTGTGTAAGCTGATGCTTCTACCAATACTTCATGCCACTCGATAGTGTCAGCTAACTAGCCACATGGTAAGTGAGCTTCTTTGTCTCTATGCCTATATTTGACAAACCCATTATGGTCTCATTGGAGAAGGTCTTTGGATAATGTTTTAGGCACTTACTACCATCCATGCATGGGGCATAAGAAACTATTACCCCATGCACCATGAATCATGTGCCTTGTAACTGTTTCAAATGCTAGAGGGTCACTAACGTTGTCAAGTAACTCAGCGCATGTAACATTATTACTATTTTCTGTACAAGTTGGCATATATTTATTTGCTAAGGTATGCAAAATATGAGCATACAGTAAGGCTCGCTTTTGGAATTCAATAACATGTATATCTGCGAATAGGAGAAATGACAAACTTAAGAGACGGAATTTAGAATGATATGTATGCTCCAACTATAGTAGGATCATTGTCCCCAATAGTAATAGTATCTTATAAACCACTGTACAAATCTGCCTAGAGTGTACCTTGGTGATGTCGTCTCTAATTCAATCTCTATACTTCTGTTGCAGCATAACAATCAACAATGAATTTTAAAAACAAACAGCCATAACAAAGTAAAATGTTCCACTCCTTCACTCGATATTGTATGAGGAATGCATAGAACTCTCGCATTATGATAGATGATCTACTGATGCTTCACCCTTTAGCACATGGAACGTGTTCTGACCAACTATTGGTTACACATGGAAACAAAAGGGGATATTAGAGAGGCATATAGGATGGGTGAGTTTCATATATACGCTAGAACTTTTCGCCTATATTGCAAACTAGATGTCTCAGGTCCCCTGAGCAGTATGTTCATCACACACTATGAGATCTACCACTTCATCTGTTGTGGGTCTTGGATATTGGCGTCTTGGGCCGTGCTTCGATGATTCAAATTCTTAAGTCAACAATGTTGGTGGCATGTAAGATATCTCATACATTTTAGAAGGCCCTCACAGAATGATTTACTAAATCATGTATTCATTATACTGCCTCCAAAATTGGCATATTAGCCCATTCACACTTTGCTGGCTATTTAAAGCCCTATATTGGTTCCGCACTTCATCATGTGTATCGTAGATATATAATTAAGCAAGTCTTAGTTTTCTTCCTTATTTTGGGAGAAAAGAACCAATATGATGGTAGTTTTTCCCACTGATACGGAAGGAGTAAGGACAAGGACCATCCATTATAGAGTAGTCAATCGTCCCATCATTTGAGGTAAATGATAATGTTAAATTATAAGCTCTAACATGTTAGGTAAAATTTGGATCATTCAGTAATGTGTCTAGAGGAGAAGGAATTAGAGACAAGTTTGGCAATATGACATGTCCTTTTTGACAACATAAGGTGAATCACCATTGAGAAAGGATGCTACTCCTAATCTTTTCAACTAACCACATTGTTGCTTTGCGGTGGATACATGAAACCATCCTCCCTGTAAATAACCATCGCTCTATAAATTTTTCACCTGGATTAGAGTTCAGAGTAGTAGGCGGTGCTTGACATTTACTTTAGAATGTTCGTGTTTGCTGTAGCATGGGATATGGCTAATTAGACTGCTCTAGCTTCTGCTTGATATCATTCATGTTCTTGTATATGTTGTGCAGTTGTCTCATCTTGATTACATTACGTAAATAGTCTCCATCTTGCATTGAGCTGAGCTAGCCTATTTTCTAAACCATTTTGAATTCTTTGACTACTTTGTGGGTCTCTCTCCATGTCACTCGTAATGTAGTTAAGTGTACAATTGCCTTTATATTTGTAAATCTAACTTTCACGGAGTAAAACGTCATGCAGTGAAGAAAGCAGAAGTAGTATTTTTATGTAATTTTTTATGCTACTATCATACAACGTTATTCAATTGGGGTTCAAACAATTTTTAAAAGTTATTGGTGCTTAGTTTTTTAAAAACATTTTGGCATTCTTTGTCAGCAAGAACACATACGTATAAATGGGAGTAGATTTTGTTCCAGGCAAGGTAAAAGATTTTTATGTCATAATAATATTTCATTTGGTAATAACTCTTTCATTCCTTAAATATTTAATGCTTGAAATCGATCCTAATAAACTCAAACCTCTTCCATAATGCAGGTTGACCCCTACCAATTCAAGAAGATTAAGTTGCATCACAATGGACCTTTTATTGCTTAAATATTTAATGCTTGAAATCGATCCCGATAAACTCATACCTCCTCCTTATTGTATGTTGATCCCTATAAATTCAAGAAGATAAAGTCGAATCATAGAATTAAAAGAAAATAATATAAATGGAAATGAAGTTGTTACTTCAAGAAGATCAATGCAGACCTCGATCAATGTTGGCTTGGACAATAAATTTGTCGGCTTGGACACAATAACTTGGTTACTCACGAACATTTCTTCCTTTTTTTTTAACGATGCTTTGCTGGCTTGGACACACTAATTTGGTTATTGGGACGTGTTTCCTTTTTCTAATGATATTTAGGTCATGTACATTATCATTGGAGATATTATAAAATATGCATGTAATTGATTGATATTTAGGACATATATACTTAGCTTAAGGAACGCTAATTATGGTCCATATGAGTTTCTTCCTAATTATTTGGATATATTATCGAAATAACATTTTTTGAGATTTTGGGGCCAACATTCTTTAAAAAGCAAAAAAAACAAAACCATTAATATTCTTTAAAAATTAAAAGAACTATTAATATTATTCGTCAAAGGTGGCTCTTTGTCCTGTTTTAATTATTGGCTTAATTTTCTTTGATTTTTACTGAGCCATAAAAACCAATGGATAGTGACCTAGCGGGCCTTTTTCTTTGAATAACTAACTATCATACAATTTGACCCAATATTCTTTCTTTAGTTTGATTAGTCGTTAAGATGTGTCATAGAATTTAAATGCTTTACATATATATGTAGATAACTAATGTCCACATATGAGACTTATATATATATATATATATATATATATTATATATATAATATATATATATATATATATACACATATATCTGTATGTATATATGTTATATATATATATATATATATATATATATATATATATATATATATATATATATATATATATATATATATATATAATGTCGACATATGGGGTAAATATGAGAGAAGTAATCATGGAAATTTTGGATTTCATTTAAATATAATCAGAATTGAAGCGACGGTTGAGATCTAGAGAGCGATTGTATCCAATGGTCTAAAAGCTCTAATTTATAAGAATTGAGGAAAAATCCACCTCATCACTACATTCCTATTATATAGAAGTATGTATTAGCTCAAGCTCATACAATCCAAGATTTCTCCTCTATTCTATACTTATCTCCAATTGGGGGTCTTTTTGCTCTTGTTGTAACGTTTGAGGAAGGTCATTAGTGAGATCTTTCCAACATGCTTCCCATACTCGATCAGGTTGTGCCACTTTTGAGAAAATGAGCATTAAACAACATATACTCCTTAGTTCAGCGCCAGTTGCCTATGTTGATGCTTTTGTGAATGCTTCATGCCACTCGGTAGTGCCATCTAACAACCTACATGCTAAGCAAGCTTCTTTAAAAGTTAAATCTAGGGTTCCATTAACATTTCTTAAGTCTTCATAACATGTTGCACGCTAACAACATGCAGCAACACTCTGAGATAATATATTTCCCTCATGTTTGGGTGAGGATATGGCAATGAACGTATCTAAACCCCATGTTGTCTTATAGTCCATTTTGTAAGGCTCTTGCTAGGAATTCTGCATAGGTATATCTTCTTACATTCATATTTGTTAGATTTGCGTGAAACCACCCGATGAGCATTATCACCCTCTCTGTTGCTTGATTTACCACATCATGAAGTTCATTTCAATCATTGAAGACAATGTATTATTGTTCTGGTAAGTCGTATTGCAGTAATTCAACAGATGGGTAGCAATGTGTTATGTCAAACTCAAATATTCTACAAGTTGCATCAACGGATGGCACATAATGACAATTAAATACTGTTTTATTTCATCAACCCATCTATATTGAAGACCTTTTCTATCCTCGGTACTATGAGCATTGTCTTCAATAACAAAAGTTGCTTGATCAGGTCCCTTATGCATATACTTTTGAAGATACTTAATAACCTTCTTTTGAGCGCAGCGCTCAACCTTTATATAGGCATCATATTTGACACAAAGTTCATGATTGTATGGTACAACCTGCCTATTATCAATGTTTGTACCAAGAACTGTTACACTTCTACTATTGTCTCTACGTCTATATTCGACAAACCCACTCTCTTCAATAATGGTCTTATTGGAGAAGGTCTTTGAATAATATTTTGTACACTTTGTATCATCCATGCATAAGGCATAAGAAACACCACTGCCACATGGACCATGAATCATATGCCTTGTAACTGTTTCAAACGTGAGAAGGTCACTAACATTATAAGGCAGTGCAGTGTATATAACATTATCAATATCTTCTGCACAAGTTGTCTTGTATTCATTTGGTAAGGTAAGCAAAATATGTGAATATGGTAAGCCTCGCATTTGGAATTCAATAATATGTATATCTGTGAACAGGAGAAATGACAAACTTAAGTGATAGAATAGATAATGATATACAAGTTGTCTTGTATTCATTTGGTAAGATAAGCAAAATATGTGAATATGGTAAGCCTCGCTTTTGGAATTCAATAATATGTATATCTATGAACAGGAGAAATGACAAACTTAAGTGATAGAATAGATAATGATATATATGTTCCAACTATTGTGGGATCATTTTCTCCAGCAGTAATTGCATCTTGTAGACCATTATACAAATATGTTCGGAGTGTACCTTGGTGACATCGTATGTAAATTAATCTCCATGCTTCTATTATAGCATAACAATCAACAATGAACTATAAAAACAAACGGCCACAACAAAGTAAAATGTACCACTCATTACTCAATATTGTATCAGGAATGCAAAACTCTCGCATTGTGATAGATGGTCTATTATTGCTTGACCCTTTAGCACATAGTATGTGTTGTGACCAACCATCGACTGCATATGGAAATAAAAGGGGATATTGGAGAGGCATATAGGATGGGTGAATCTCATATATATGCTCTAAGTTTCCGTCTATACTATAAACAATGATGTCTTGGGTTCCCTCATCAGTATGCTTATCACCCTACTATGAGCGCTGCCACTTCATCTACTGTAGGCCTTGTATATTGGCGTCCTGGCCATGCTTCGATGATTTGAATACTTAAGTCAACAATGTTGTTAGCATATATCATATCTCGTGCATTTCGAAAGGCTATCACATAAGGATTTACTAAATCCAACATTCATTCTAATGTCTCCAAAATTGCCAAAACTTGTTGACATTTTGCTAGCTATTCAAAGTCTTGCATCAGTTTTGCACTTCATCATTAGTATCATAGATGTATAATTGAGCAAATCTTGGCTTCCTTCCCTTTGTTGGGAGTAAAGAACCAACGTAACGGTGGTTTTTCCCACTGATATAGAAGGAGTAAGGACCATGACCATCCATTACAGAGTAGTCAATCGTCCCACCCATTGAACTAAATGATAACATTGAGTTGTAAGCTCTAATATATTGGGGGAAACTTAGATCATTTAGTAATGTGACTTGAGGAGGTGAAGCAGGAGGTAAGTTTGGCAATATGACTCATTCATTTTGAGAACATAAGGTAAGTTCCGCTTGAGAAATGATGTAACTTCTTATCTTTTCACCCAACCATATAATAGCTTTACAGTGGCCACATGAAACCATCCTTGTTGTGAATAACCATCGCTCTGTAAATTCTATATGTAGATCAGAGTTCAAAGTAGCAGGCAGCGCTTGACGTTAACTTTCTACAATGTTAGTGTTTGCTGCGGCATGGGATATGGCTAATTGTAATGCTCTGGCTTGCACTTGGTATCGTTCATGTTCTTGTATATATCATGTGGCTGTCTTATCTTGATTACATTACGTGAATAGTCTCCATCTTGCACTAAGTCGAGATAGCCTACTTTCTAAACCATTTTTAATTCTTTGACTGCTTGGTCGGTCTTTATCCATGACTGCATGAACGATTGTTTAAGAGTCTTTTAGTTCTAAGGTCATACATGTAATATCTACAAAGGAAAAATCTTGTACTTAGTTATTTATGTCACCCATAATGTGTTTAAGTGTAAATTGCCTTTATATTTATAAGTCTAATTTCCACAGAGTAAAATGTTACGTATTGAAGAAAGCAGAGGTAGTATTTGTATTTAGTTTGTTATATTGTTATCATACAACATAATTCAATTAGGATTCAAATAATTTTTAAACGTTATTTGCGCTCAGTTTTTTTAAGAACTTTTTGGCGCTCTTTGTCGGCAAGAAGATGTACTTGTAAGTGGGAATAGATTTTGTTCAAGGAAAGGCAAAAGTGTTTTATGTCATAATAATATTTCATTTGGTAATAACTGTTTTATTTCTTAAATATATAATGTTTGAAAATAGCCTCGATCAATGCAAACATCTTTTTGAATGCGTGTTGATCTCTACAAATTCAAGAAGATTAAATGGAAGCACAACAAAGAATGATTTAAAAGAAAATAATATAAATGGAAACAAAGCTGTTGCTTCAAGAAGATCAATGCAAACCTCGATCAATGCCAGCTTGGACATGATAATTTGGTTACTTGGGCATGTTGTTTCCTATTTTTTATGATGCTTGGACAATAAATTTGCCGGCTTGGACACAATAATTTGGTTATTGGGACATTTTGTTTCCTTTTTTTAATGATAGTTAGGAATTTACGATTTTGGATTACTCTGGATTCTATGAAAATAATATTTAAGGGTCAACGTTTTTAGAATGTATTCCCAAATACCAACTATTTTGGGTAAACTATTAGCAGGGATTGATCTTTTATGAAATAGTTACTGTCTAAAGTTTTTGTTTGCACCTTCATCCCTGAACTTTCTGAATTTGCTATTTTTGCCAAAAATGAGGTTTAAAGTGCAAATACTCAAGTTTTTGGGATCTTTTGATAAAACTAAGCTTGTATTTTTGTTTAGATTTCTTATAATGACTTTATTAGTACTAGTTATCATAAACTACTTATATCATAAATATTATATTTTCTGTGATTAACGGCCCACCGTGCTTAACAAAATAATTAAAGCTTAATTAGAGATTTTCGACCATTACTTGCACTTAGTTGGCGCTGGACTTCAGCGTTCCTTTAGCTTCCGGTTTATAGAGATTGCTAGTCTCACCTCCACCTTCCTTAGATCAGGCACAACGTAGGTCCGTTTTGTTCCCTACTTCATACCATGGTCACAAATCGAGTTTTAAGTACTTTTAAAGGATAGTGAGACTTAATCAAGACATTATAATATTTAAGATATAAGGTTCAATTGAATAACATTCCCTACTAGAAAACTTCTTTTATTGAAAGCTTGAAAGTGGAAACATTACAATGGAAAGCTTGAAGAGGAACTTAAGCTCAAATCATTAGAGATTCTTGCTCATAGAGAAATGGAGAATTCTGACTTCTCTTGTACTCAAGAATGCTCAAACAACCATGTCCCTTCTGAGTACTCGACGTCTCCTTTTATAGAGGGGATGTGGATACATAGGATGCCCATTGGCTGCAGTAGGCACTGATTTTTAACATGGCTACAGTACATTCACATGGCTATAGTAGAATGCCTTATTTTACAAACCTGACACTTATCAAAATAGTACAATAATGAAGTAACCACTTTTCAGAACTTTTAATGATGACAAGCCTAGTTATCATCATTGAGATTCTGCATGCCTTCATCTCTAATAATATCTTCTAGACCATTGTTATCTAGATAATCATCAAAATCTTCAACAAATTGGAGATGCTCTAGGTCTCATTTCTTAAATAATTCAAGAAGATATTTCTTTTCTTTTTCTAATAAGAATTTTTCAACTCCAACATTAAAGAGATAATCAAAGATATCTTCTGAAACCGCTCCTTTCACCTTCATGTATTCTTTGAACTCATTGTCAGAGGTGATAGTACTGTTTTCACAATGCATTAACATTTTCTGTTGTTCGATTAATGCCCAACTTTGATGATAAATGTTGTAAAGACTGATGGTTCTTATTAAAGCAGGATCAGTAACTATCTCTCATCGATCAGGAAACCATTCTTTTCGTTGATTATAGGGATCATCATAATTAACAATCTGACCAAGATAATAGGCTGCTTTGGCTTTTCCATTGTCATACTCGATTAGTGCACAATGTACCTCTACATATAAGCATCGATCATTTGAAATATTTGTTGGACCATTACGAGATGTTAGAATCCAATGGATCCTTCTGAACATGCAGTGTTGGAACTTGGTTAATTTTGAGAAAAATAGGTAATTTGGATCTAGGATTTCCATAAAGTGAAGCACCATCCCGTATCGCCAGGCTTTAATGATGGGGTCATTTTAAGAGATTGAATTTGCTAGGAAACTAACACCACCTACTCCAGCCTTATTGAGAAAGTAGATCGTTGTACTCTAAGACTCCCAACTATCAT
Source organism: Carnegiea gigantea (assembly GCA_029747015.1). Lineage (NCBI taxonomy): Eukaryota > Viridiplantae > Streptophyta > Magnoliopsida > Caryophyllales > Cactaceae > Carnegiea > Carnegiea gigantea. Next base: position 146,332 of record JAKOGI010000435.1, on the reverse strand, counting down.
AGGAATAATGATGATAATAGTCAATATAGGTTACCACTCATTGAACCATTTTTCTTGAGCATGAGAACTTATTTTTTCTTGGATATCATCAGGACATCTAAGGCAATTAATTGTAACTCTAGAATGGAAAATCTTTGGGTTATTAGGCAAGCAAAAGATAGCAGACCAAAATATAATCTACTTTTTGTATGAAATTCTAAATTATCAATAAGGACCTTATTAGAAGGAGAAACTCGTTTTAGTAATAACGCATTTCATTATGGATTTCCTCCTTTTCTACCAGGAGTTCTGCTATGATGATCACCATTAGCGAGTTCTCGAATTAGACTATCTGCTAGAGAGTTCTTCGGTCCCTGTATATGTTCAATAGAAAAGGAAAACTAGTTAAGCTATAATTGCCAGCGCAAAAATCGCCCTTGTGCTTGGATATTTGATAAATTCCTTTTCATAAAACCAAGTATTCCTTTGTAATCAACTTGAATAAGAAAAGGTTTTGGGCTAAAAAGATTAAGAATTTTTAAATTTCCCTCATTACTGCAAAGATTTCTCTTTCCATTGTCAGATAGTTGCATTCTGCCCGATTAAAACTTCTACTGCGATATTTGTAGTGTTTTTAGCCTTCTTGGATTTTGAGTACTGTGCTCTAATCCTTATTGCGGACATTCATCTCAAGCACTAAATCATCTTCTTCATTAGACAAATTAAGAACATGATGAGTTTTTAAAGCTTTGAATGATCTTTGTATCATTAGTAGTCCATGTCCAACTTACTTCTTTCTTAAGTTTATGCTGTACTGGCTTTCTTAATTTAGCTAAATCTTTAATGAAATCAGAAGCATAGGTAAGGCATCCAAGGAAATTTTCTAATTACTCCTATCTTCCATTTTGCAGAGAAATTCTCTACTTTTTTCAGAATATGCTTTTGTAGGATGATTTGTCCAACTTTTCTCTCTAAGCCTAATGTTTGTGTTTCAAAACTATGAAATAAGGCCGCAAGTCTACAACCTTGGTTGTAGCACCTTACGGGTCGTTCACAGAGATGGGTTGAGTTTAATTACTAGAACCTAACTATTAAAATAATCAAGACAAACTAGAATTAATCCACATAATAATCAAGAGTTTAAACTAACAAGAAACACTTGGAATTTAATAAAAACTAATTCAAACTAAAATTAACAACAAAGAAATAAGGTAAAATTAATAAAACTCGAACATGAAACATGAAATTTAAACTGGAGCTGGTACAAAGTAAGAAGGTAGAAAGAACTTACCTCAAGAGTAAAAATTATGAGCTATAATAAAGAAATCCATGAATAAAGATTAAATCTTTGAGAGTCACCTTTGAACTTGAATCTTGAAAGAGAACTCTTATAGAGAAATTCCAACTTAAGAGGAGAACAGTGGAATTGAAATAAAACAAGAGAAATAATATTTAAACTAATAACATGAACGATAACAAAAACTCGTAATTTAAATTGAAACAAGAACTTGAAATCAAATCTCAACTAAAAATTAGAAGAATTCTCCAGAACTATGCCAATACTATAAGGGAAGAAGAGAAGAAGAATTGATGGATTGGTGATGAGATGATTTATAAGAGTCTCCTAAAGCCCCTATTTATATTAATGCTAATTTCCTAATTACAAAGATTGCCCAAGTAAAAATCAAATTTTTTACCTTCCTAATAATACCCATATTCTAATTTTCATCAAAAATCTCAATTTCCCCTTCACTTTCTAATTTGTGGCCGCTAAGAAAGGGGAAACAGAGAGTTGGGCTGTGGCGAGGCCGCGACTGGGATGCACGTGGGCCGACTGCACAAAGCCCACACGGGCCACTGCTGAGAAAAAAGGAAAACTGGACTGCGTGAGTGTCTTCGCTACTGGCCTCATGAAAAATAGGCCAAACTGGGCGAAACAGGCGGGCAACTGCTGGGCCTGCTTGAGCACCCAGCCCAACCAGGAAACAGAGGGAGAGAGAGCTGGGCCAGCTGGAGCTAGGCCAGCTTGGTTCTTTTCTTTTTTTTCTTATTTCTTCTTCTTCTTGTATTTTTGCCAAATGAATCATATTTTCATCACAACATTATTTCCTACAAAAATCAAATGATAAACAAATAAAATTCAAAAATAACGTCGATTACGAACAAAACCTAAGTGATTAGAAGCACTTGATTTGGCACTTTTAGTGCTCAAACAAATAGCCCGACACCTAGACTTTGCTCGTCCTTGAGCAAAATGAAAAAAAAAAAATCTACGTAAGACAGCTAACTCACTTTCATAAGAATCACGGTTGCGCTTAGCACGTGCAAAAGCTCTTTAAACCCCTAGGTTCCCCCTAATGGACGAGTGCAGTCTTTTGAGAGTTTGCAGAAGATATACCCACAAAATCTTTGAAAAAGAAAAACAGAAAGAGAAAGACAATAGAAAATCTATCTATTTTTTTAATTTTTTTTTAAAACATACATACATATGCACTACGGAAAACTGTACACACTAGATCAACAAATCACCCATGTAACGTAAGTATTAAACCATACATAAGTACAATGTACATATCAAACTCTTGGCCACCAAAGATGACATCCGTACACCAACTTTTTATCCCACAAGCCCTTACAACAGTGAATCCATCCTAATGCTCAATGTGCTAGTGTACCATCATCTCAGGGGTTCGGCTAACCATGATCAGTCCTACTCGACAACTTTATCGACTGAATTATTTTGGTTGCAAGTGTTCCCAGTGGCAATATTGCCTCAAAGGGTACCACCCAGTCATACTTCAAAGAGATACTTATCATACCCAATTCTAAGACTTTTTTTTTTATTTTTCTTGGCTTTTTTTTTGAATGAAACAAATAAATGACAAGTGGGGGATCCACTCATGGTTGCCCAAATTTCTAAGACAATAGTGCTATGTAAATCAAGATTGGACTCAAGCTGCAATTAACTATCAGCATTAGAATTGGGATATGAAATTATACTCTTGGGGTCAAGGTCTACTATGTACATAACACTTATATACAACCTGATATTAAGTCCAAGGGCTCAAAAGTTAATCAAGATAATACAACTCAACAAATTTACATAAAAATCTTTTTTAGGGTTTTTTTCTTTTGAAATTGTTTTTTCCAAAATGTTGAAGCATAGCTTCCCCTCCCCCACACCAAGACTATACAATGTCCACATTCTAGGAAAAGGGAGTATCAAGCAAAAAGAAGAAAATAAAGTATGCCGTATATACCATATAGAAGGGACCGGACAATACTACCAGGTCGGATACTGAATGTACCCAAGCTACATTACCACCCATTACTAATCATTGGGTGGTTCGTTGAGCATTAAGCACTCAACGTCCTCCTCCATAGGGAGTTCGACAAATTGCTTCAATTATTGACCATTGACCTTCTGTTTAGCTCCAGTAGCAGGATCCTATATGTCAATTGCACCATAAGGAAATACATGAGTGACAACAAAAGGACCCATCGAGCAGGACCTAAGCTTACCTGGAAAGAGGTGTAGTCTCGAAATCATATAGGAGCACTTTCATACCTGGGGCAAAGTCCTTCCTAATAATCATCTGGTCATAAACCAACTTCGCCCTCTCCTTAGACAATCTATCACTCTCATAGGCCTTAGATCGGATCTCCTCTAACTCACTCAACTGCAGTCGCCTCTCCTCACCACCTGCAGTAGGATCATAGTTAAGGGTCCTAATAACCCACTAAGCTCTATGCTTGAGCTCAACTGGAAGATGACAAGGCTTCCCATAGACTTCATTATACGGCGACATACCTAAAGGTCTCTTCAAAGCCGTCCTATAAGCTCATAAGTCATCAATAAACTTGTTGGCCGAATCTTTTCTGTTTCTGTTAACTATTTTCTCCAAAATCTATTTTATTTACGTGTTGGACACTTCCACCTGTCCTCTAGTTTGGGGATGATAAGGAGTGGCTAGCCTATGGATAATAGAGTACCATCTCGGCAATGAATCAAACAATCGGTTCTTGAAGTAGGTACCCTGGTCACTAATGATCGCACGAGGCATGCCATACCTGGAAAATATGTTCTCCCTCAAAAACTTCATCACAACCCTAGCCTCATTAGTCCTAGTGGGGACAGCCTCAACCCAGTTAGACATAAAATCAACAGCTAGTAGAATATACACATTCCCAAGAGAAATTGGAAATAATCTCATAAAATCAATACCCCACACATCAAAAATCTCCACAATAATAATGGGGTTGAGGGGCATCATATCCCTCTTATTGATACGGCCTAACTACTGACATCTAGGGCATCTCCTACAGTATTCATAGGTATCCTTAAATAAAGTGGCACCATAAAATCTACATTGAAGTACTTTGGCCGCAATTATTTTTCCATTAAAGCACCCACCACAGGACTGGTCATGGCAAAAAGAGAAAAAGCTCCTAATCTCATGGTCTGAGACACATCTCCTCACAATTTGATCAGGATAATATTTAAACAAGTAACGATGATCCCAGATGTAAAATTTCACAAAGTGCAAAAACCGATCCATGTCATGCTTATTCCAACCCTCAAGTAGTTTACCAGTCACAAGATAGTTCACAATATCAGCATACCAAAGGTCAAAATGGATCATGAATAATTGCTCGTTAGGGAAGCACTCAGAAATAGGCGGCCAGTACCCCTAGTACATGCAATTCTAGACAGGTGGTTAGCAACAGGGTTTTTAGAACCCTTCCTATCTCTAATCTCACAGTCAAACTCCTGCAGTAGGGGTATCCATCTCACGAGTTTGAGCTTAGCATCCTTCTTTGAAAGAAGGTGCTTAAATACAGCATGATCAGTAGAAATAGTGACATAAGAAACAATCAAGCAAAGTCTAAACTTCTCAATCCTTCTCTGTCACAGTGCAATTCATGCAGGCATCATTTAATGTATAGCTAGCATAATAGATCAGATGGGGTTTCTTATCAATGTGTTGTCCTAAAACAACCCCAATAGCATAGTCAGAAGTATCACATATCAATTTAAAAGGCTTGTCCCAGACAGGTGGATGTAGAATGGGGGTAGTGATTAAGGCTTCCTTCAGCCTAGTAAATGCCTCTACACACTTCTCAGAGAAGTGGAAGGGCACATCCTTAGCTAGAAGACTAGACAAGGCTTTAGTAATTCTACTGAAGTCTTAAATAAATCTATGATAAAATCCAGCATCTCTAAGAAGGACGTGAAAAATTGGTAATTAAATCAATTTTGGCCATATTAGCCTTAATACCATCACTAGAAATCACATGGCCTAATACTATCCCCTTCTTGACCATAAAGTGACATTTCTCCCAGTTTAAAGTCAAATTATTCTCCTTGCATCTTTTCAAAACTTTTTTCTAAGTTAGTTAAACAATTATTAAAGGAGCACTCAAATATAGAAAATCACCCATGAAAAATATCCATGCATTGTTCAACCAAATCAGAGAATATGAAAATCATGCATCTCTGGAAAGTAGCAGGAGCATTACATAGACCGAAAGGCATCCTCCTGAAAGCATAGGTGCCAAAGGCGCAGGTAAAAGTAGTTTTCTCCTGATCCTCAAGAGCAATAGAGGTCTTGGTATAGGCAGAATACCCATTAAGGAAGCCGTAACATGAATGTCCAGTTCACCTCTCTAACATCTAGTCCATAAAAGGGAGTGGAAAAAAATGGCCTTTACGGGTGGCTACATTTAATTTCCTATAGTCAATACAGACCCTTCACCTAGACTGGACTCAAGTTAAAATTAGCTCATTCTTATCATTCCTAATCACGGTAATGCCGGTCTTCTTAAGAGCGGCTTTAACAGGACTAACTCACTCACTATTAGAAAATAGGGTATATGATCTCATGGTGTAGCCACTTCAACACTTCCTTCCTAACCACTTCTTGTAGAGTTAGGTTTAACCTTCTTTGTTGGTCCCGATAAGGTCTAGCACCATCCTATAAATGGATCCTGTGCTACACAACTGTGGGGCTAATACCTTTGACGTCTCTTAAGGTCCATCCAAAGGCCTCTTTGTTTTCTCTCAGTAAGTGTAGCAATTTTTTCTCTTAGTCGTGGTCCAAATTAGAAGCACTAACCATAGGTAACGACTCATGAGGGCCTAAAAACACATACCTTGCGGCGTCAGGTAGGGGTTTAGATCAAGTGACACACCAGAAGTATCACAGGCAGAAGCAATTTCAGCTATGAAGTCCACAGAGCATGTATCAAAGTCAGACACATCATACTCAGGCTCGTCATCCATAAAGAAGGACTCATACTCAATAGCAAACTTATCCACGTACTGAAATTCCAACTCATCATAAGAAAAGTCACTTACCCAATTAAGGGTAGAATGATCCATATCATCAAAACCATCAAAACCATTAAGCTGTCTTTGCAAGTTGAAGATATTCAAATCAAGTGTCATCTTGCCAAAAGGCAGTTTCATTATCCCATCCCTACAGTTAATCAGAGGATTGGATGTAGCCAAGAAAGGGCGCCCCAAAACCACAGGAATATGGGACTCAGCATTAGGCACTCTCTCAGCATCAGCTACCATAAAGTCAACAGGAAATATGAATTCTTCCACTTTAATGAGCACGTCCTCAACCACACTTCGAGGTATCATAGTTGATCTATCAGCTAATTGGAGGAAAATCTTGGTAGGTTTCAGCTCACCTAGTCCAAGTCTGTCATAAACAGTGAATGAAAGCAAGTTTACACTAGCACCCAAGTGCAATAAAGCTCTATGAATGACTTGGTCACCTATCACTATGGAAATGGTAGGGCAACCAGGCTCACTGTATTTGACAGGAATCTAATTAGAGATAATGGAGCTAACATTCGAGGCCAAGAAAGCTCTCTTAGACACAACAGTTGCCCTCTTAGTAGTGCAAAGCTCCTTCAAAAATCCAGCATATGGGAGCACCTGTTGGAGGGCGTCGAGTAAGGGAATGTTAATTTTGACTTGGGAGAACGTCTCTCTGATCTTATCAATATAAGTTTGGTCCTTTTTTCCTTTTAGCTGGTTAGGGAAAGGACTTATAGGGTTCTGAACCTGTATGAGAGGGGTAGTAGTCTTAGGAGGAGGTGTGGTCACTATTGCAATAGGCTCATCCTCTTCAGACTCCCTAGAATCATCGGTGGCAATAGTAGGGGGTATATCAGATTTCTCATTCAAATTATTCTATACATGATTATCAATCCCTTTTCCTGATCTCAAATTTATGATAGCATTAACCTTCCTAAAAGTGTCAGGAGTAGAGTCAGAGGAGGTTCCACCCTTGGGTTGGTCTCAGGAAGGTTCCTTTCTCCCTATTTGCCATAGCAGACTAGGACAATTGTTAAGTTATTACTCTAAGAATTCTTTCAATATTTTTTTAACATTCTTTCTATGTCACTTTTAATTCTCCTCTCATATTTGTCAAATTCACTATAACTAGGAGGGGCCCGAGGCTGGGCATTTGATGCAATCAGAGGAGGAACTGGTTGCCTAGGCCCCTTTGAGAAACCTTGATAATTAGGCCTTGGGATGGTTTAAGAGGGGTGTGTAGGCAACCCTCTGCATTGATTAAGCATTACTGCAATAGGTCCATTACTCCAAGAGAAGTTAGGGTGAGCACACCGCCATGGATAAAAGGTAGGAGCATAGGGGTCATTCTTTGGTCTTTAGTAGGCCATGTTCACCTATTCATGGCCTGAGGCCCAGAAGTGAGCAAAGTGGGGACATGTGCTCAAATTATGATCCAATGCATGGCATTGAGAGCACACTTTAAGAATCTGGGAAGGTTGGGATTGTTGTAGAACTAATCCTTTTATCATATTTTCACGGGCAGCAAATCGAGATTCCAGATGACTCAATTTAGGCACAGCATGTATGTAACCCCTTGTCCCATTATACCTATAGTTCAAGCTATCATCTCTAGTGGTTTCTCGTTGTATGGTTTTTTCAGCTAGATCCTCTAGGAATTCCAAAGCATTAGCAGGGCTTTTAGAAAGAAAACCCCCTTGACACATTGACTCCACCATTATGCTATTTTGTTGGTTAAGACCTTAATAAATTATTTGACATAAACGGGCTTCATCTAAACCATAGTGAAGACATTAAGATAAGAGGTTTTTAAACCTATCAAGGTATTTCCAAAATGATTCCATGTCAACTTACACGAATTGATTAAATTTCATTCCTTCGCTTAACCATTTTGCTACTAGGGAAGTATTTTCACAAAAAGACATGCACAAACCCATCCCAGTTTGTAATGGAGTTCGAACGTAAGCTATATATCCACTTTTTAGCATTATCTTTTAAAGCAAATAGAATGAATTTCAAATGCACAATATCAATGGGCACATTAGGGTAACACATCATGGAACAAACCTCTTCAAACTCTCATAGAAAGAGGTAAGCATCTTCTGCACTCATAAACTTAGGAAGCATATGGGCATATTGGGGTTTAAGTTTGAAAGTAACATTTTCTAAGGCCGGTGTATTAAAACAAGATGGTGCAGTGGTCCTAGGTGGATAAAAGATGTCATTAAGTGTTATTGGTCTCACTTCACCTATTTTTTTATCCTCAATTTCAGGTTCTGATTCATTGTTGTTTAGGTCGGTTTCCACTCTATTCAAGCATTTGCTATTAGGATCCTATCCTAAGCACTCATACAATCAGAACCCTCTTTGTCTTTATGAATTTTTTTTTAATTTTTTTAATTTTTTTCTTTTTTTCCCTAAAAGCAATAAAGTTTAAATTTTTAGGGTGATGAATGAAATAAAAAAATAAAAACACAAATAAATTAAACTACTAAAAGCAAACAAAGTAAGCAATTCCCACAATTACTCTAAATTTAAGCTACTAAATCAAGTAAACAAATAAGGACTAGACTCAAACAATTATTTGAAGTGATTTAATAATTAAAACTAATAATCAATTTCAATACCATCCCTAGCAACGACGCTAAAAACTTGTTTGTATTTTAAAACTATGAAATAAAGCCGCAAGTGTACAGCCATGATTGTAGCACTTTACGGGTCATCCACAGAGATGGGTTGAGTTTAATTATTAGAATCTAACTATTAAGCTAATCAAGACAAACCAGAACTAATCGAAATAATAATCGAGAATTTAAACTAAGATGAAACACTTGGAATTTACCTAAAACTAATTGAAACTAAAATTAATGACAAAAAAATAAGGTAAAATTAATATAAACCAAACATGAAACATGAAATTTAAGCTAAAGCTAGCACAAAGAGAGAAGAAAGAACTTACCGCAAGAGGAGAAATTATGAGCTATAATCAAGAAATCCATGAACAAAGATTGACTCACCTTTGAAATTGAATCTTGAAAGAGAACTCTTGTAAAGAAATTCCAACTTAGGGGTGGAACACTCGAACTGAAATAAAATTAGAGAAATAATATTTGAACTAATAACTTGAATGGCAACTAAAACTCAAAAATTAAATTGAAACAAGAGCTTAAAATCAAATCTCAACTAAGAATTACAAGATTTCTCAAGAACTACAGCAATACTATAAGGGAAGAAGAGAAGAAGAATGGATGAATTGATGATGAGATGATTAACAAGAGCCTCCTAAAGCCCCTATTTATACTAATGCTAATTTCCTAATTACGAAGATTGCCCAAGTAAAAATCAAATTTTCTACCTTCCTATTAATACCCGTATTCTAATTTTCGCCCAAAATCTCAATTTCCCCTTCACTTTCTAATTTGTGGCTGCTGAGAAAAGGGAAACAGAGAGTTGGGTTATGGCCAAGCTGCGACTGGGATGCACGTGGGCTGGCCGCACCAAGCCCACACGGGCCGCTGTTGAGAAAAAAGGGAAACTGGGCTGCTTGAGTGTCTTTACTGCTGGCCTCATGAAGAGCAGGCCAAATTGGGCGAAACAGGGGGGTGGCTGGTGGGCCTGCTTGAGCACCCAGCCCAACCAGGAAAGAGAGGAAGAGAGAGCTGGGCCAGTTGGAACTAGGCCAACTTCATTCTTTTCTTTTTTTTCTTAGTTCTTCTTCTTCTTGTATTTTTGCCAAATCAATCATATTTTCATCACAACATTATTTCCTACAAAAATCAAATCATAAACAAATAAAATTCAAAAATAATGTCGATTATGAACAAAACCTAAGTGATTAGAAGTACTTAATTTGACACTTTTGGTGCTCAAACGAATACCCCTACACCTAGACTTTGCTCGTCCTCGAGTAAAATGAAAAAAAATTTAAGTAAGACACCTAACTCGCTTTTATAGGTATCATGATTGCGCTTAGCACATGCAAAAGCCCTTTAAACCCTTAGTTTCCCCCTAATTGACGAGTGTGGTCTTGTGAGAGTTTGCAGAAGATATACCTACAAAATCTTTGAAAAAGAAAAACAGAAAGAGAAAGACAATAGAATATCTTTTTGATTTTTTTTGATTTTTTTTTTTCAAACATACATACATATACACTACAGAAAACTATATACACTTGATCAACAAATTGCCCCTGTAATGTAAGCATCAAACCATACATAAGCACAATGTACACATCAAACTCTTGCCCACTAAAGATGACATTTGCATACCAACTTTTCACCCCACAAGCCCTTGTGATAGTGAATCCATCCTAGTGCTCAATGTGCTAGTGTACCATCATCTCAGGGGTTCAGCTAACCACAATCAGTCTCACTTAACTGCTTTATTGACTCAATTATTTTGGTTGCAAGTTTTCCCAGTAGCAATATTGTCTCAAAGGGTACCACCCAGTAACGCATGCTTCAAAGAAATACTTGTCATACCCAATATAAAGACTTTTTATTTTTTATTTTTCTTAGCTTTTTTTTTGAATGAAATAAATAAATGACAAGCTGGGGATCCACTCATGGTTGCCTAAATTCCTAAGACAATGGTGCTATGTAAATCAGGATTGGACTCAAGCTACAATGAACTATTAGCATTAGAATTAGGATATGAAATTATACTGTCGAGGTCAAGGTCTACTACATACATAATACTCATATACAACCTGATATTAAGTCCAAGGGCTCAAAAGTTAATCAAGATAATACAACTCTATAAATTTACATAAAAAATCTTTTTTGGGGCTTTTTTTTCGAAAATTTTTTTTCAAAATTTTGAAGCATAGCTTCCCCTCCCCCACATCAAGGCTACACAATGTCCGTATTGTAAGATAAGGGAGTATCAAGCAAAAAGAAGAAAACAAAGTGTACTATATATACCATATACAAGGGACAACACAATACTACCAGGTCAGATACTAAATGTACCCGAGCTACGTCACCACCCATTAGTAATCCCTAGGTGGTTCATGGAGCATCAGGCACTCGAAGTCCTCCTCTGTAGGGAGTTTGAGGAATTGCCTTAATCGTTGACCATTAACCTTCTGTTTAGCTCCAGTAGCAGGATCCTGTATCTCAACTGCACCATAAGGAAATGCATGAGTAACAACAAAAAGACCCGTCCAGCAGGACCTAAGCATACCTGGAAAGAGGTGCAGTCTCGAATAATATAGGAGCACTTTCATGCCTGGGGCAAAGTCCTTCCTAATAATCATCTATTCATGAACCAACTTCGCCATCTCCTTAGACAATCTAGCACTCTCATAGGCCTCAAATGGGATCTCTTCTAACTCACTCAACTACAGTCGATTCTCCTCACCTCCTGCAGTATGATCATAGTTAAAGGTCCTAATAGCCCACCAAGCTCTATGTTCAAGCTCAACTGGAAGAAGACAAGGCTTCCCATAGACTAGCCCATAAGGCAACATACCTAAAGGTCTCTTCAAAGCCATCCAGTAAGCCCATAAGCCACCAATAAACTTGCCGGGCCAATCTTTTCTGTTTCTCTTAACTATTTTCTTCAAAATCTATTTTATTTACCGGTTGGACACTTCCACCTATCCACTGGTTTGGGGATGATGAGGAGTGGCTAGCCTATAGATAATAGAGTATCGTCTCGATAATGAATCAAAGAATCAATTCTTCAAGTAGATATCCTGGTCACCACTGATCGCACAGGGCATGCCACACGTAGAAAATATTTTCTCCCTCACAACCTTTACCACAACCCTAGCCTCATTAGTCCTAGTGGGGATAGCCTCAACCCACTTAGGCACATAATCAATAGCTAGTAGAAAATAGACATTCCTAAAAGAAATTAGAAATGGTGCCATAAAATCCATACCCCACTCATAAAAAATCTCCACAGCAATAATGGGTCTAACTGCTGGCATCTAGGGCATCTCCTATAGTATTCATGGGTATCTTTAAACAAAGTGGGCTAATAAAATCTACATTGAAGTACTTTGGCCACAGTCACTTTTCCATTAAAGTGCCCTCTATATGCCTGGTCATGGCAAAAAGGCAAAATGCTCCTAATCTCATGGTCTAGGACACATCTCCTCACAATTTGATCAGAACAATATTCAAACAAGTAATGATGATCCCATATGTAAAATTTCACGACGTGGAAAAACCTATCCCTATCATGCTTATTCCAACCCTTAAGTGGTTTACCAGTCACAAGATAGTTCACAATATCAGCATACCAAGGGTCAGAATGGATCATGCATAATTGCGCGCCAGGGAAGCACTCAAAAATCGGGGCCTCAATACCCCTAGTGCATGCAATCCTAGACAGGTGGTTAGCAACAGGGTTTTCAGAACCCTTCCTGTCTCTAATCTCACAATCAAGCTCCTACAGTAAGGGCATCCATCTCATGTGTCTGGGCTTAGCATCCTTCTTTGAATGAAGGTGTTAAGTACAATATGATCAGTAAAAATAGTGACATAAGAACCAATCAAGTAAGGTCTAAACTTCTCAATCTTTCTCTGTCACATTGTAATTCATGTAGGCATCATTTAATGTGTGGGTAGCATAGTAGACCAGATGGGGTTTCTTATCAATGCATTGTCCTAAAACAACCCCAACAGCATAGTTAGAAGTATCACGCATCAATTCAAAAAGCTCGCCCCAGACAAGAGGATGTAGAATGGGGACAGTGGTTAAGGCTTCCTTTAGCTTAGTAAATGCCTCTACACAGTTCTTAGAGCAGTGGAACGGCACATCCTTGGCTGGAAGACTGGACAAGGCCTTAGTAATTTTACTGAAGTCCTAAATAAATCTGCGATAAAATGCAGCATCTCCAAGAAGGACGTAAAAGATTAGCAATTAAATCAATTTTGGCCTTATTAACCTCAATACCATCACTAGAAATCACATGGCCTAATATTATCCCCTTCTTGACCATAAAGAGACACTTCTCCTAGTTTAAAGTCAAATTTTTCTCCTTGCATCTTTTTAAAACTTTTTCTAAGTTAGTTAAATAATTATCAAAAGAGCACTCAAATACAGAAAAATCATCCATGAAAATCTCCATGTACTGTTCAACCAAATCAGAGAATATGAAAATCATGCATTTCTAGAAAGTAGTAGGAGCATTACATAGACCGGAAGGCATCCTCTTGAATGCATAGGTTCCCAACAGGCAGGTAAAATTAGTTTTCTCCTGATCCTCAGGAGCAATAGAGATCTTGGTATAACCAGAATACCCATTAAGGAAGTGGTAATATGAATGTCCAGCTAACCTCTCTAACATCTAGTCCATAAAAGGGAGCGAAAAAAATGATCTTTATGGGCAGCTGCATTTAACTTCCTATAGTCAATATAGACCCTCCATCTAGACTGGACTCAAGTTAAAATTAGCTCATTCTTATCATTCCTACTCACGGTAATGCCGATCTTCTTAGGAACGGCTTGAATAGGACTAACCCACTCACTATTAGAAAATAGGGTATATGATCTCATGGTGTAGCCACCTTAACACCTCCTTCCTAACCACTTCCCACAGAGTTGGGTTTAAACTTCTTTGTTGGTCCCGATAAGGTCTAGCACCGTCCTCTAAATGGATCTTATACTGCTCAACTGTAGGGCTAATACCTTTGATGTCTCTTGAGGTCCATCCTAAGGCCTCTTTATTTTCTCTAAGTGTGGCAATTTTTTCCCTTGGTCTTGGTCCAAATTAGAAGCAATAACCATAGGTAATTATTCATGAGGGCCCATGAAAGCATACTTTAGGGGTTTAGGCAGGGGTCTTAGATCAAGCGACACACTAGAAGTATCACAGGCAAAAGCAATTTCAACTATGAAGTCCACAAAGCATGTATCAAAGTCAAACACATCATACTCAGGCTCGTCAACCATAAAGAAGGACTCATATTGAATAGCAAACTCGTCCATGTGCTCAAATTCCAACTCATCACAAGAAAAGTCAGTTACCTAATTAAGGGTAGAATGATCCATATCATCAAAACCATTAGGCTATCTTTGCAAGTTAAAGATATTCAAATCAAGAGTCATCTTGCAAAAAGGTAGTTTTATTATCCAATCCCTACAGTTAATTAGAGGATTGGATGTAGCCAAGAAAGGGCGCCCCAAAATTATAGGAATATGAGACTCAGCATTAGGCACTATCTCAGCATCAACTACCATAAAGTCAACAGGAAATATGAATTCTTCCACTTTAATGAGCACATCCTCCGCCACACTCCGAGGTATCCTAGTAGATCTATCAGCTAATTGAAGGACAATGTTGGTAGGTTTTAGCTCATCTAGTCCAAGTCTCTCATAAACAGTGAATGGAAGCAAGTTTACACTAGCTACCAAGTCCAGTAAAGCTCTATGAATGACTTGGCCACCTATCACTATGGAAATGGTAGGGCAAATAGGGTCTTTGTATTTGATAGGAATCTAATTAGAGATAATGGAGCTAACATTAGAGGCCAACAAAGCTCTCTTGGGCACAGCAGTTGCCCTCTTAGTAGTGCAAAGCTCCTTCAAAAATCTAGCATATGGGAGCATCTGTTGGAGGGCATCAAATAAGGGAATGTTAATTTTGACTTGGGAGAACGTCTCTCTGATCATATCAATATGAGTTTGGTCCTTTTTACCTTTTAGCTGGTTGGGGAAAGGAGCTATAGGGTTCTAAACCTGTATGGGAGGTGTAGTAGTCTTAGGGGGAGGTGTGGTCACTATCGCAATAGGCTCATCCTCTTCAGACTCTCCAGAATCTTCATTGGTAATAGTAGGGGGTATATCAGGTTTCTAATTCAAATTATCCCATACATGATTACTAATCTCTTTTCTTGATCTCAATGTTATGGTAGCATTAACCTTCCTAAAATTGTCAGGAGCAGAGTGAAAGGAGGTTCCACCCTTGGGGTTGGTCTCAGGAAGGTTCCTTTCTCCCTATTTGCCATAGCAGACTGGGAGAATTATTCAGTTATCACTCTAAAAATTCTTTCACTATTTTTTTTAGTATTCTTTCCATGTCACTTTTAATTCTTCTCTCATATTTATCAAAGTCACTATAACTAGGAGGAGGCTGAGACTGGGCATTAGATGCCATGGGAGGAGGAACTGGTTGCCTAGGCCCATTTGATAAACCTTGATAATTAGGCCTTGGGATGGTTTGGGAGGGGTGTGTAGGCAACCCTCTGTATTGATTATGCATTGCTGCAATAGGTCCATTACTCCAAGAGAATTCAGGTGAGCATGCCACCTTGGATTAAAGGCAGGAGCATAAAGGTCATTCTTTAGTCTTTAGTAGGCTATGTTCACCTATTCATGGCCTGAGGCCAAGAGGTGAGCAAAGTAGGGACATGTGCTCAAATTATGATCTAACGCATGGCATTAAGAGCACACTTCAGGAGTCCGGGAAGGTTGGGATTGTTGTAGAACTAATTCATTCATAATATTTTTAAGGATAGCAAATTGAGATTCCAGGTGGCTCAATTCAGAAACAGCATGTACACCACCCCTTGTCCCACTATACCTAGAGTTTAGGCTATTATCTCTGGTGGTTTCTCGTTACATGGTTTTTTCAGCTAGATCATCTAGGAATTCCAAAGCATTAGCAAGGCTTTTAGAAAGAAAACCCCCTTGACACATTGACTCCACCATTATGCTATTTTGTTGGTCAAGACCTTAATAAATGATTTGACATAAATGGGCTTGGTCTAAACCATGGTGAAGACATTAAGATAAGATGTTTTTAAACCTATCAAGATATTTCCAAAATGATTTCATGTCAGCTTGCATGAATTGATTAAATTTCATTCCTTAGCTTAAATGTTTTACTACTAGGGAAGTATTTTCAGAAAAAGACATGCACAAACCCATCTAGTTTGTAATGGAGTTCAAATGTAAGGTGCATATCCACTTTTTAGCATCATCTTTTAAAGCAAACAGAATGAATTTCAAATGCACAGTATCAATGGGCACATTAGGGTAACACATCATGGAACAAACCTCTTCAAACTCTCATAGTAAGCATCCTTCACACCTGTAAACTTAGGAAGCATATGGGCATATTGGGGTTTAAGTTCGAGAGTGACATTTTCTAGGGCCGGTATATTAAAACAAGATGGTGCAGTGGTCCTAGGTGGATAAAAGATGTCATTAAGTGTTATTGGCCTTGCTTCACCTATCTTTTTATCCTCAATGTCAGGTTCTGATTCATTGTTGTTTAGGTCGGTTTCCACTCTATTGAAGCATTTGCTGTTAGGATCCCTAACTTAAGCACTCATGCAATCAGAACCCTCTTTGTCTTTATAAATTTTTTTTTCAATTCTTTAAATTTTTTTCTCTCTTTTTTTGGAAGCAATAAAGTTCAAATTTTTAGGATAATGAATGAAATAAAAAAATAAAAACACAAATAAATTAAACTATTAAAGCTAAACAAAGTAAGCAATTTCGGTAACTTTAAATTTAAGCTACTAAATAAAGTAAACAAATAAGGACTAGATTCAAACAATTATTTGAAGTGATTTAACAATTAAAACTAATAATCAATTTCAATACCTTCCCTAGCAATGACGCTAAAAACTTGTTTGTGTTTCAAAATTGTGAAATAAAGCCGCAAGTGCACACCCATGGTTGTAGCACTTTACGGGTCATCCATAGAGATGGGTTGAGTTTATCTACTAGAATCTAATTATTAAGCTACTCAAGCCAAACCAGAGCTAATCCAAATAATAATCAAGAATTTAAACTAAGATGAAACACTTGGAATTTACCTAAAACTAATTGAAACTAAAATTAATAATAAAGAAATAAGGTAAAATTAATATAAACCAAACATGAAACATGAAATTTAAACTAAAACTAGCACAAAGTAATAAGAAAGAAAGAACTTACCGCAACAGGAGAAATTATGAGCTATAATCAAGAAATCCATGAACAAAGATTGAGTCACCTTCGAAATTGAATCTTGAAAGAGAACTCTTGTAGAAAAATTCCAACTTAACAGTGGAATGCTTGAATTGAAATAAAACTAGAGAAATAGTATTTGAACTAATAACTTGAATGACAGCTAAAACTTAGAATTTAAGTTGAAACAAGAACTTGAAATCAAATCTCAACTAAGAATTATAAGATTTCTCAAAAACTACACCAATACTATAAGGGAAGAAGAGAAGAAGAATTAATGAATTGATGATGAGATGATTTACAAGAGTCTTCTAAAACCCCTATTTATACTAATGCTAATTTCCTAATTACAGAGATTGCCCAAATAAAAATCAAATTTTCTACCTTCCTAATAATACCCATATTCTTATTTTCACCAAAAATCCCAATTTTCCCTTCACTTTCTAATTTATGGCTAGTGAGAAAAGAGAAACAGAGAGCTGGCTGCTACGAGGCAGCGACTGGGACGCGTATGGGCTGGCTACACCAAGCCCACACAGGCTGCTGTTGAGAAAAGAGGGGACCTGGGCTGCTTGGGGGTTTTTGCTATTGGCCTCATGAAGAGCAGGCCCCATTGGGCGAACCAAGGAGGGGGGCAGCTGCTACGCCAACTTGAGCACCGGGCCCAACCGGGAAAGAAAGGGAGAGAGAGCTGGGCCAGCTGGAACTAGGCCAGCTTGGTTCTTTTGTTTTTTTTTTTTTTCTTATTTCTTGTTCTTCTTGTATTTTGGCCCAATCAATCATATTTTCATCACAACATTAATTCCTATAAAAATCAAATGATAAGCAAATAAAATTCACAAATAATCTCAATTACGAACAAAAACTAAGTGATTAAAGTACTTAGTTTGACACTTTTGGCGTGCTCAAACACCTAAAAACTCAATTTCTTCTTTAGCGTAAGTGCACTTGTTCTTCCCAAGTATGATACCATGATCAATGGATCTTTGGGTCATAGCTCAGCATCATCTTTATGCCACTCTATGGTTTTGGAAAAGACAAGGATAGCATCGATGTAAACTAAATAATAATGATTAAGGTCCTTGAAGATGTAATCCATTCTTCTCTGGAATATTTGAGGTGCATTTTTAAGACCAAATGACATTACTATCCATTCATAATGTCCTTATGGGGCACTCAATACAGTTGAAGGAATATTTCCTCATCCATTTTTATCTACCAATAACCGCTTTTACAGTCCATTTTTAAGAACCAAGAGACTCCTTGAATTCTATTAAAAATGACAGCTTTGTTAGGAATATAACAACCATCAAAGATAGTATTATCATTAAGCTTTTTATAATTGATTACCATTCTTACTTTTCCTCTTTTTTCTTCTATATAATTTCTTACTATAAAAGCGGGGCTGGTGTGAGGATTCTTGCTATTCTTGATTAATCCTTTATCTAGAAGTTCTTTGATTTGTTTATCACATTCCTGGATATCTTATTGTGTATGCACCATTTAGTTGACTTGAATAATAGTATAGGGACTTAACAAAGTAATTTTTGAAACTGTCTTAGCTTTATCGAAAAATTTTAGAAGATTATCAGAGTAGAGTTCTTTACATAATTATTCTTGCTGTTTAGCAATATGCTCCTTAACAGATAACTCAAGTATTGAGATTATCAATGCTATCTTACGTTGAACAGGTATTACCTTCACATCACGCTACCTATGTATAAATTCAATTTTTTTGATGAGTGTAAGCTTTGCTTAATTTTTCAATAGCTAAGTGACCATTGATGGTAAACATTATTTGATTTATAGTTTGTGTGCATGGAGAACATAGTCTTTAAAAATTATTTCCAATAATCAAACATGAGAAGGTTGATCGGTAGCCTATAGTACCAGTATAATGCATTAGATTCCTCTTAATACTATGGATAACCTTTCTATGGCTTCATTGTGACTCATAATACTATTATCAGCTATTCTCACTTGTAAATGATTTTTAGCTCTTCTCCATATAAACTCTAAAAATAATGATCTTTTCTTAAAGCATACAGAATGACCACCATCTATGTAGGCACACAACTCATATTTATTATATCCCTCGGAGCATATGTTTATTGGGATATAGATGCTATTAGGATTTGTGTTGGTGACTTCATAGCATATCTCTATAGTGATGTTTTTGACTAATTCATCTTCATAGATTAGCTCACTAACAGTTCTTGTTTTGTGCCCAATGACCTTTCTATCTAGACTCAAACTTCAATCTACACTGGGTCTTACAGATTCAAAACTCACTCTATCCATTTCACTAGTCATAGTAATTGTATCATCTTCTTTAACTTCTTCTTTACTTGATGAAGATCCTTCTCCCCATTCTATTCTTGTACTCATGCTTCTTAATAATTAGGGTTTAATGGTTATTTTACCATTTTTATCAATTTTTATCAAATTTTTCTTCTTGATTTTGGTAGGGTTAGCAAACTAGATATCCATGAATGATCAATTTTTATCTCTTGTAGATTGGATATAATCCTCTAAATCTCTTGCATAGGGGTACGACTTTTAAATCTTTCTGCCTCCATTATTGTCACCTTAATCTTTAGATCTGTAGTATTGTCTAGTTTGTAAATAATTTTCCGAAATATCCTTAATGGATCTCCTCCTCTTTTCATAACCATCCCAAATGTTTTTATTTTAAGGGATAGAAAACTTCTAGTAAATTCATCTTTTAGACTCACATAATATCCAGATCGATAATTGAATCCTACTGATCTATTGCATAAATTGGTCTTAGACCTTATGATAATTTGATTATTAAATTTGGTATGCCTTATATCACAGAGCAAGGCATAAAGATCAATATCTTTGCCAAAATATTGTAATGGAGTAATTTGAACTTAGACACTTCCAATATGAATATAGCTATATTTTCTATCTTTGTTATGCTTAAGAATGTTTTCCTGATTAATGAAATTAATTTCTCCCACATCATGCTCACAATCTTTGACTTCTAGATCTCCTTCCTTCATCTCACAAGCATACTTGCTCTTTAATTGAAAGATGGTTTTTTTATTGATCATATATTTCTGAATTATAGGAAGGACCCAATCTCGTTTGAGTTCTTCATTATCATTGTCTACAACAAATTCTTCTCCTTCAAAATCACCAAGACTACTCGAGCTACTTTCCATCATATGACTTGTTTCTTCATAATCACTTTCTTCATATTCTTTGTCCAAGATAATTTCAACAATCCCTTTGTTGTTATTCAAGGTTAGGTCTAAGGCCTCATCTTCGCTAAGCTCAACGTAATCTAGGCTACTCAAGATTTCAATTAGTTTGTTATTCTTTCTATTTTTGTGTTCATTAGCAGAATGTCCATTTTCTCCGCATGCCCAGCATTTGCAGTTATTTTTTCCTGCAGGATAATAAGCTGTTTTCCTAAAAAATGTATGTTTTTTAGGACTCAGTTTTTTGTAATATTTTCTTCTATATTTTTCTCATCTTTGCTTATTAAAGCTCTTTTTCTCACAAAATTTCTTTATTTTCTCCTTTCAAGTTCATTTCCCCATTGGTGAGGTGAATACCAACAAGTTAGGAATCGCTTCTTAATTTTCTTTTGCTTTTGGAGATCAAGACATTAATCATTGGCCCATTTTCTTAAGTAAGAGATTCTCGAACTAAGGATATCAATCACATCTGCACGTTCAAGCCATGCCATATATTTTTCATTAATTATAGAATTTATCGGGTGTGGCAATTTGCCATAGAACATACCAAGATTGGTTTCATTATGCCCAATTTTGTAATAATATTGCCCAATTCAGCAATATAATTTTCCAGATATCTCATATCCTATAATTCTATATTATTAATCTTTCTCTGCCATTCTCTTACCTTTTCTTCAGAACCAAGTTTAGCTCCGATAAAGTCGGTTTCAATTTCCTTACATAGATTTTTGAACATAACAGCTATTGATCATCATTCTTAATGTATTTTACCATCTTCATTTAATGAATCATACCATTTAGCTACAGTGCAAGAAAAACTATGTTCAATGTAGTTAAGGAAATTTACAGCAGTCCAGGCAGTATTTAGGTTTACAACACTATTTATGCCTCTTTTGCAATGTTCAAATATTTCTTCTCTATTACAAGCTCCATCTATGTTTAAGATGTATCCCGTTTGACTAATCGAAGTAAGGTCAACTTCTTCAAAGGTTGTAGTTTTTCTTGGGATAAACTCGAGGGGAAAATTGGTTGTACGTCCTGCTAGAACGTGCCTGGGTCTTATGAAATCAGTACTTGATAGGAAGAATTCGAGTTTTAATTTTATAACCCGAAGAGTAAGGTTGATCGTCAAGTACTCGGGGTGTCGTCCACAGCGAGTTGGGTTTCAAGTACCGGGATTGGCTAAAGGCGACTCAATCTAGGCCAAAAAGGAAGGAAATGAAATCAAAAATAAACTAAAATAATAAAAGTAAAAGAGATGGCTTGAGACTATGATTTGACCAATTGATGAAGTAAATAGCCGAGATAGGTCTTAACTTACCCAACCTCTACTAAGAACAAGAGATGGTCGGTTGCACTATTGAAGACCACCCAAGCCCTCTCTCCAGGGTCATGAGTTAGTCTAATTAATCTACCCACCTATTTTCATGGGGTTAGTCCAATTAGATAACAAAATTAGCAACCCTTGGACCTAGTTAGGATTGGGACTACTTTCATGTTCCAAATCTAGCTATTCCCTCTCCTACACTAGCTAATTCACCTCACTTCTAGGCATAACTCAATCGCCCAAAAATATAGATGAAAGCTCTATCAAGCATTTCATCGAGCATTTTGCAGGCGTGAGGAAAAACTCTAAGTTTTAAGCGAGAATTGGGTGTGGTCAGGCCTACTACTGGACTAATTAGCCATCAAGAGGCTAATCACAATCCAAGCCAGCAAAACAAATCGCTAATCATCAACAAAAACACAAAAACTCCAAATTAAACCTAAGCTAGCAACTAAGGGCATAAATATGAACAAAGGGTGACAGAGAAAGAAACTAATCTAATCTAATCAAGCAAATTAAACATGAATTAACAATAAAAACTAAACATTTGACTAACAAAATCAAACATAACAATTAAATTAACAAAATCAAATCAAAAATATCGTATGAAATAGAGAGAGAATGAGAAGAGAAAACTTAGGCTTGATTGATTGAATGAACTTGAAATCCACAAGCTTGAATCCCAAAATACAATCTAATCTCCTAATTTAATCCTCCTATTGAGGTTTTTATTTGATAAACTAACCTAAAACCTAGTCAAAAAATTGTCAAGAGAACCCCCAAAAAAATCCTGACCCAAGCTTGTTATAAGACACAAGCTGGGCAACGCGTAATGCGCCGGGGCTGGCAGGCTGACGGCCAGTTGCCAGCCCGACGGGCCATCAGCAGCCCCTGGCCTCCATCAATGGCTTGCTAGGGGCGATGGTTGTCACGCAGTCGACCGGCCCCGTTCGCTCATTGTCTTGTTTTCGTCCTGTTTGATCCTCTTTTGCTCATTTTTACGGGACTTGCTCCGTTCAACTTATTACCTAGAAAAGTAAATGAAACAAGTAAAAATCCTAGAGATTATATTATTGTACGAGCTAAAAATTAGGTGAAAGAGGCATGTAAAATACGACAAATTATCCCTAACAAATACCCCCATACCTATCTTTTGCTCGTCTTCGAGCAAATAAAGAAAAATTAACCTAAGAACCTAACTCACTTTCGTAGGAATCACGATTACATTTAACATGCGCAACAAGCTTTTAAACCCCTTGGTTCTCCCAAGTGGACGAGTGAGGCCTCGTGAGGGTTTGAAGAAGATATACCCACAAGATCTAGGAAAAAAATGGAAAAGGAAAAGAGAAACAGAAACAAAAAAATAGTTTGGATTCACAATCAAAGCACGGAAATATACAAGGGAGAAGACTGTGTACATTCTAACTAACTAAATTGTCCATGCGAGAAAGATATTAGCCTGCATATAAACAGAACGTACTCATCAAGGCTCTCTGCCCCTTGGATGGCATCGAAGCACCAACTTTTCACCCTACTGTACATTAAAACTTTGAATCTATCCCAATGCTCATGTGCAAGTGCATGACTTAGGTTTATCAGAATCAAACTCAATCCCACTTGACTGAGACATACTACATTATTGACTATTTACCACCAAAAGCAAGCTTTCTTAGTAGCAATATTGTTTCAAAGAGTAACGCCCAGTAGCAGTATTGCCTCAAAGGGTAACGTCCAGTAGTGTATGTCTCAAATGGATACTTGTCATTCCAAATTTTATTTTTTTTCTTTTTCTCTTTTTTTTATTTTTTATTTTTTGTTTTTTTTAACGCAAACAAAACCAAAGTAACCGCGTTAAAGATAAGTGGAAAACCAATCATGTAAGACTAAGAGCCTAAGATAATGATGGTATAAATAAGGTTTGGATTACACATCGATGATGAACAATTGGGGTTAGAATTAGGGCCTAGAATTACACATTGAGGACGGAGATCTATCATGCACATCATACTTATACAAGCTAATAGTCAAATCATAGGGGATTTAAGCTTATCAGAATAGTATGAAGATTCCCCAAAGCTAAAAAGAAAAACTACGCAAAAGTGAAAAATTTTCACAAAAATATGCATAAAAGGGTATATAACTTTCCAAAAAATATACATAAAAGGGAATAAGACTTCTCACCTCCACACCTAAATCTTACAATGTCCTCATTGGGAGCGAAGGAGTCACTATCACCATAAAAGCACACAAAAACAAAGAAAATAAAAGCACACAAACAAAAGACACACAAAACAAAACAAAACACACAAAAAGAGTCAACGAAGACATATGTACACAGGCTAACACACTCACCCACAAACACAACCTCATCCAATCAACAACAAGACCGCACATATATGCAAAACTAACCACCAAAAACAAATATATACTAATCCAAAAGCAAGACCACACAACCTCTATAGATCTAGCATCACCATGAGAAGTCTCACCCATCCCTAACCCTGTGCACTGAGCTAAAGGAAGGGAAGAAGCAAGCAAGATCGAGTCACTAACACTGGTGTTAATAGGTGCGCTAGAAATAGGTGAAGCAACAAATGACAAGGAGGTCAAGGAAGGGTTAAACGCTTCCCCTAGGTCGGTCTAAGGTTGTTCATCAACAACACTAGACTCTAGGGGAAGGGAAGACTCATAATCACCATAGAGAATAGCCTCAAGTCTAAGCCAAGGTAGACTAGTGTCAATCTCATGCAATAAACCACGCTCCCTTATCCTACTAACAAAATACTCACGTTGCTCATTCATTGTCCCTATTATGGCATCAAGTCCGGCATAACATTCATCGAAAACATCATAATGAGGACAAGAATTCACATCATGGTTAAAAGATTGACAATAAGAGCACATAAGAGGAGAATAAGCATACAAATCATAGAAAATGGGGGAAGTGCACACAAAAGACTCATTAGGAATCTCATGGTGCCATTGTTGCCAAGCCAAAGGCATAAACAAATCCCATACATCATCAATGTCTAAAGAACACATACCACCACGACACATGGACTCGAGGTGGCTTGAGTCTCACATGTCATCCCATCAAGCACAACATTACATATTTCTAATTTTTCATATGTGAAATACATATATTGAGCATGATAGCCGTTCAATCTACACAACTATTGCAAAAAAGGTTCAAGCTCAAATTGAGGTAAATGGAATATAGTCATTTTGAATTTTTTCCAATTTTTTATTTTTTTATTTTTTTGCATTTTCTAAAGGCCTAGCCTCGAATGTCCAAGTAAACCCCGATATTGAAAAGCGCCAACTCCACGGCAACGGCACCAAAAACTTGATAGGAAGAATTCGAGTTTTAAATTTATAACCCCAAGTGCAAGGTTGATCGTCGAGTACTCGGGGCGTCGTCCACAAGGTGTTGGATTTCAAGTACCGGGATTGACTAAAGCGACTCAATCTAGGCTAAAAAGGAATGAAATGAAATCAAATATAAACTAAACTAATAAAAGAAAACGCGATGGCTTGAGACTACAATTTGACCAATTGATGAACTAAATAGCCAAGATGAGTCCAAACCTACGCAACCTCTACTAAGAATAAGAGATGGCCGGTTGTGCTATTGAAGACCACCCAAACTCTCTCTCAACATTCATGAGCTAATCTAATTGGTCTAACCACCTATTTTCATGGGGTTAGATAAATTAGATTACAAAATTAGCAACCCTTGGACCTAGCTAGGATCGAGACTATTTTCATGTCCCGAACATGACTATCCTCACTGCTACAATACCTAATTGACCTCACCTCTCGGCATAAGTCAATCGCCCAAAAATATAGATGAAAGCTCTTTTAAGCATTTCATCGAACATTTGGCGGGCGTGAGAGAAAACTCTAAGTTCTAAGCAAGAATTGGATGTGGTCAGGCCTATCAAAAGGCTAATTAGCCATCAAAAGGCTAATCACAATCCAAGTCAACAAACCTAATCGCTAATCGTCAACAAAAATACAAAAACCCTAAATTAAACCTAAGCTACCAAACAAGGACATAAATATGAACAAAGGCCGAGAGAGAGAAAATAATCTAATCTAGTCAAGCAAATTAAACATGGATTAACAACAAAAACTAAACATTTGACTAATAACATCAAACAAAAGAATTAAACTAACAAAATCAAAACAAAAATATCATACGAAATAGAGAGAGAAAGATAAGGAAAACTTAGGCTTGATTCATTGAATGAACTTGAAATCCACAAGCTTGAATCCCAAAATACAATCTAATCTCCTAATCTAATCCTCCTATTGAGATTTTTATTTGATAAATTATCCTTAAACATAGTCTAAAAATTGCCAAGAGAACCCCAAAAAAAAATCTCGAGCCAAGCCTTTTATAAGACACAAGCCGAGCCATGCGTAACACCCAGGGCTGGCTGGCCGATGGCCTATCGCCAGCCCAATGGTTGGCCATCGGCAGCCCCTGGCTGCTGCTGGCCTCTGTCAGCGGCTGGCTAGGGGGCGATGGCTATCGCGCAGTCGACCGGCCCCCTTCGCTCGTTGTCTTGTTTTCTTCCTTTTTGATCCTTTTTTGCTCGTTTTTGCGGGACTTGCTCCGTTGAACTTATTACCTACAAAAGTAAATGAAACGAGTAAAAATTCTAGAGATTATATTATTGTACGAGCTAAAAATTAGGTAAAAGAGGCACGCAAAATCCAATAAATTATCACCTAACAGTACTTCTTCTAGAAGGTTCACTGAATTCTTCAGGTTTAGGAATAACATTGTTAACTAGATTCTTTCTCACCTTGGTCGAGTTCTCCTCCAACTTCATTAATTTCATCTTCAGTAGTCATTTTACCCTTTTTTTAATCTAATTTTCTTTTAATTTCTTCTAATGATACAATATTAAGATCTCTAGTTAAATAATGTTCATTTGCTGATATATTTCTTCTTCTAATTGGTATAGTATTAAGATCGTCATGTTTGTCACCAATTGCGCTGATGATCTTGTTTAATTTTTCTAGATTTTGCTCTCTCTTGAACATATTCTGTAGTTCTTCAAGAGTACACTGCTTATGCTCCATCTTTTTCTTCTTTTTCTACTTTTTCGACCTGATTTTTCTCTTACTTCTTTTTGGATTTTTATATCATGCAAAGAAAATGAATTCTTGTGTTTTGGGATTTGGAAAGGATATTTATACTGAAATGGAGCACTAATACTAGAAGTAGCTTCTTTGCTATATCTTACTTTGTAAACTAGGGAAAGGTGAATTACAGATAATTTCTTCTTAAGCTCTTTAACTTCCGGTGAGTGAACAATGTGAGAATAATTCGGTCTCGGGCAAGCAGTTGATGATTCAAGTATTAATCACAGTTACTTAGCTTAATTTACCTTAATTAATCACCAATTAGCTTAATTATATTAATTATTTTTGGTCACGTGGCTTTGATACCAGTCGAAAGGGAGTCTCAAGTAGTACTTATAAGAAAATTTTCATATGCACAAATTTCAGATTTTGGAAAGTAAGTTTTTCAGGATTTAGGCTAAAATGCAAATATGAAAAGTTTCAGGGCAAAAATGAAAATGAAAACAGTGAACGGTCCCCTTAAAATTATTTCCACAGAATATTGCCCCTTTTAAATATATTCTAATAACATGGTCCCCTAGTTATAATTTTCACGCAAAGCAGGGTATCTGACAGTAATATTTTCATATTTAGGTCGTGTATATTTCATTTGGAGATATTATAAGAATACGCATATAATTGATATATATTTAGGACATATATATTTAGCGTAAGGAAAGCTAATTGTAATGTATATGAGTATTTCCCTAATTATTTGGATACATTATAGGAATAATATTTTTTTGAGATTTCGGGACCAATCTTCTTTGAAAAGCCAAAAAATAAAACTATTAATATTCTTTAAAAAGCAAAAAAAACTGTTAATATTCTTCGTCAAAGGTGGTTCCTTGTCCCAGTTTTAATTATTTGGCTTAATTTCTTTGATTTTACTAAGCCATCAAAACAATGGACGTTGACCTGACATTTTTCTTCAAATAGCTAATTATCGTCCTATTTATTTAACTCAATATTTGTTCTATATTTTGATTAGTAGTTAAGATGTATCAAAGAATTTAAATGGTTCACATATGTATATAGATAATAATGCCGACATATGAGAGCTATATATATGTGTGTGTGTGTGTGTGTATATATATATATATATATATATGGATAAGTATATATGTATATGTGTGTGTGTGTGTGTGTATATATATATATACACATATAAGTATATATGTATGTATGTATGTATGTATGTATATATATATATATATATATATATATAGAGAGAGAGAGAGAGAGAGAGAGAGAGAGAGAGAGAGAGTAATGTCAATGTATGAGATTAAATGTGAGAGAAGTAATCGTGGAAATTTTGGATTTTGTTTAAATATAATTAAATTGAAACAACGGTTGAAATCAAGAGGATATAGTATCCAACAGTTTAAAAACTCTAATTTATGATAATCCACCTCATCACTACATCACTATTATATAGAGTTATAGATTAGTGCAATCATATGGATCCCACAAAAGGAATTGCAACATGTGGATATATTGGGTGAAAGCAAATAGGACCCACTAAATTATTGTAGATATACACGAAAACAATGTCCTGAAAGGATTATCCTATTAGAGACAAATAGTAAATACAAAATTTAATAAGTTTCTTTTTTGTGGAAAACGTCATAAAATCAAGAGAAATTGAAAATATAGATATTTAATATAACTTATTCAAAAACAGAAACGTGAACTGCAAAACTTAATAAACTTTAGTAAATTACAAAAAATGAAAAGTATGTCAATAATTGGAGAAGTATGCCGATAAATATTTCAAATTCATTGTCATATATTTTTAAGATGAACAAATTTGTTCAAAATATCAATCCAAAAAGAAACGACGGCTAGGTTCAGTAGGGGCATGCAAAAAACTAGAACGGGAAGTATCTAAAGAAGTTCAGTTTTTTATTTAGTGTCAACTTGACTCATTTGAACAATTCATTCAATTTTCAGCAAAGCAAAGATCAGATATTTATTTATTTTTAAAAAAATGTAAAAAACTTTAACATTTTGTACTGTTTAGCCAGTAATTCAACTAAAAAATTAGTTAAGTGATTCGAAAAATTGATGACTTTGTTTTTTCAGTTCAATTACATTTTCAATTTTGAACGAACTCAAAATTTTGGTTAGCTAAAAACAACTAATCAAAATTTTTAGTTTGGCTTCAATCATGCATTTTCTTGAAACTAAAAATCAATGAATCGATTTTTATTAAATTGAAATTCTAATTAACTGGCTTTGATCACCCTTACCACCAATATGATCTTACAACTAGAGAAGATCATACGTGTGGGGCCTGCTCAGCCAGAGCCGCCCTACCAACCAAAAATGAGGGTAAGGATAGTCATTTTTTGGCTTTGACTTGAGCTAATCTTCACACTTGGGAGACGTAAGTGATAGTCGGGTTGTAATTGAGGTTTTGACCCGGTGATGGCTAAACTCATTGATACATGTTTCATAGTTAGAGTACTACCTAGTCCTTTGATCTCATGGACGTTGTCTGTCCTTCATACTAAAACTACTCCATGGAAGCTTTAGTGTAAGAAAACAAATTGCAAAAATGATGGAGATACATATTATAAAATGATAAATGCCTTGTTATAAGATATGTTTAATTGTCTTGTCTTTCGTTAAAAGTTTCTACTACTATCTATTTAACAAATTCTTCAAAAAATGTTATGATTGAAAAGAGAAAGAGTATTACCACTTATAAATTGTGTAAAATCACATTTTTATCTGTTACGTTTCATAATTATAAAGTCACGCGTATAATAGGTTTTTACTCTTCTCAAATAGGCTTAATCCAATTACAGCACTATGTGTGCACAACAATGCAGCAAATAAATACTAAAGTTTCACAATTGACAATTTATTATAACTACTAAAAATTTGGTAATTTTAAAACACATAACATAGCACTACAAGAAAGCGCATGGTTAGAGACCGAAAATTTTCAGTCTCCAAAATAAAAGAATTCGTTCTCAATCTGTTTTCAGAGACCGAATTGAGACCAAAAAGGGGCCGGTCTCGAAATCATTGGTCGCAAATTTAAATTGGAGACCAAATTTTCCGGTTTGGTCTCCACTAGAGACCGCGCCTAGAGACCAAATAAATTTGGTCTCTAATCGACACTGGGCCTCACCCGGTCTCACTTAGAGACCAAATTTAGCGGTCTCTTTTTGAGACCAGCAGGCCCAGTCTCCACTAGAGACCAAAATAATTTGGTCTCTAACTGAGACCACTGAAATTTGGTCTCTAACAGAGACCAAAAATTTCGGTCTCCAGTGGAGACCACTACCATTCGGTCTCTGAATCAGACCGGAATTTGGGATTTTGATTTTTGAGACCACCACGCCCAGTTCGGTCTCCACTGGAGACCGATTTATTTCGGTCTCTAAAATATTTTTTTTTAAAAAAAAAAAGTTTTGGCTTGTTTTTTCACCTGAACCTGCAGTTTATATTTTTTTCTCAAATGCTACAATTGGTACAACATTTTTAGACGGCAAAAGTGCCACTATATATGGCAAAATCTAAATTACATTCCAAATGTCATTGACACAGCAATTATACACCAAAAAATTCCACAACCTAAATATAAATATTTACAACCCAATGTATGTACTTGTGACACACCTGACATGTGGTACGTACCTAAGCCTACGAGGACGATTGAGAGTTGTCTGCACGAGTAGGGTGGCCAAGGAGCGCTGAGAAGCTGTCAAACCGAGCATTTAACTCCAGCAGTCCTATTCTTTGGTCATCCAACTGCTTCTTTGCAGCTTCCAACTCCTTCCTCGTACTCCTCAACTCCTCCTCTGTCGAATGTAGTCGAGCTTGAGTGGTCTGCAACTCATTCTATGTCGTATGCAATTGATCCTGCAGCTGCGTAACTAATGGAGAGGAATATGCAGAAGAACTCCTGCAGCTAGTACGCCTAAACGTCGTCGGTCTCTCAAACATAGCAGGACCCTCTCTTCCAAGTCCGTATATAGTGCCCTTCTCACTCCAGCCACCACTTGCCTTGAAGAACAGGTGATCATCTGTAGCTGAACCCACTTGCACATCAGTTCCTGCTTTCAGTTGCTCATATTTGTCCTGCATTAGTGGGATGAAATGAAACAGTCCATCAAAAAGGGAAAATAAACGACATTTCTGGGAAGAAACGGACAGAGTTCCCCCTAAAAGTTGACAATATCCCAGGCTTATAGCCATAATTTATACCCTGCTATACATAAAAACTACATAACACGTTCGCACGCTCAACGGGCCACACACCCGGAGTACACCAAATCCACATCTCAACGGATCACACATCCGGAGTATATCATGTAGTACTTCTATAAATATAACTGAAGGAAGGAGATCAAGTGAGCTGGGTGGTAAGAGAAGTCCAAATGTACATATCAAACATATCTATCATGTAGTACTTACATAAACACTCTGCGCGTGAGCATCGCACCAAATCCGTTGACCACTCTCATCAACCTTTGAATGAGTGGTCACAAACAATTCAGCTGCAGAAGGTCTTCTTCCCAATTGCTTCGCCTAACAGACAGTAGTATATATATGTTTACGTGAGTAGCCTTGCGAAATTAAATTAACGTATTCCTTTCAAGTGTTTCAGATATTCATACCAGTCTGCCTGCCCACATTGTCGCTGATATTGACCCCTGGCTGTGCCCAATCTTTGCCTTCGGTCCCTCTGTCTTGTTCTTCGTGTTCCTCTCAGACCGCTTCTTGAATTCCTCATCGCTTTCCCTCTTGTGTCGCAATGACGCACGAAGATCATCCGTCATCCAAGTAATGAACTTGTCCGGAGAGCCCCTCGCGACCTTGTTCACTAGTCTTTCACCCTTACACGCACCTTCTGTTGCCATTCTCTTCTGACTAAAGCCTCGTGCTCGGGATCCCATGTGAATCGTTGTTGCATGGGAAATTCCAAATAATACCATATAATACGATTGCATTGTATTAGTTTCCAAAAAACTCAGTTGTGGTCGTTTTTTTCACATAACTCATAATACATGCTCATGTTTAACACATACTCACAAAAGACACCAACATGAGGACAGATGACATACTTATTCGCTAAAAGATTGCATCAGCGACATATATATTTAGTGTACGTTAAATATAGGTGAATGAACAATTATTTGCATGCAGTCATATTTCTGAAAAGAAACGGACAGAGTTCCGCCTAACAATTGACAATATCCGAGCCTTTACTACATACATTATCGTAGAAAACACATACATACATGTAAGTAAGATAATCTCACGCTCAACGGGCCACACGCTCGGAGTACACAAAGTACACATCTTCACGGATCACACATGCACAAAATTTTCGAAAACAATTCATTTCTGGGAAGAAACGGACAGAGTTCCGCCTAAAAGTTGACCATATCCCAGGCTTAAAGCCTTACAATACTCCCCTGTAGTACCTACAAATACATAACAAATTTGCACGCTCAACGGGGCATACGCCCGGAGTTCACCAACAATACATCTCACCAGATCACACAACCTCGTCGGTAGAGTTCATATTCAGGCACCACGCACTACACTTTAAGCTTTCATATTTGTGTCCCTATGTGTGTGGGAGGGGGTTTGTGCGTGAGTGTGGATATATACATGTTTGCATGCTCAACGGGCCACACGCCCGGAATACACCAAGTACACATCTCAACGGATCACACATCCGGAGCATTGGATAAGGCATCCCATCAATTACAAGAACACATTTTACTTGATAATACGTATTGAACCTAATTCAATATGGGTATCATGTACCATATGGTGAAGTTGGGAAATATACCTTAAAACAATTCCACCAAAACCTCTTGTGATCCTCAGGGGCGTCCCGCCAACACGTAAAGGCGTCCTTGTAATAAGTTCGAATGATTTCGGAGATGGCACGTGCGACATCTCGATGACCGAACCTATGATAGAGCATTGGCAACAAATGAAATGAAACCATCGGACAAATCCGTTTTGTATTTTTTGAATGTTAACGATGCTTACCACATGTCGGTGTTTGGCACAAGTCAAATCCTGGTCAAGGGGGTGCTACTGTCCTCTAACGGAAACTCTGGAGGCTGCGTCGCCTCAGAGTCGACCTGGGTGATGGCTCTGCTTGAACCATCCATGCGTACCTACTCCTGCGCAATGTTATAAAAATCAGTTAGATAAGTGCATGCATTAGAATTTGGAAATTGTATGCGGAATGACAGTAAGTATTATACACTGATCAATGTTGGACACTTTGATATGAATGTAACAAATTGCATAAACACATTACAGATGCAACCAATACGCACTCCGATTGGAAAACATGCAAGTCAAATAACATAATGAATCGAAGGAGAGGATAGTAATAAAAGGTTGCATACATTTAACTTACAGAACGGCGATTCGAAATCATAACGACACCAACATTGCATAGATTAGTGAACGACGTACACTATGTAAACATTGACTCGGTGAAGTAGTCATCATCATCATCATCACCATTATCATCGTCTTCATCTGCTAACCTGCCGTGCCATTCATCTCCGTCTCCACCATCGATGGCATCTACCTCATCGTCGACAACGTCATCTATGTCATTTTTCTCTAGTGGTCTGATGTCGACATCGTCGTCTACGTCAATATCACCTAAATTAGGCGGGTTTTCGTTTTCATCTATTTGGAATGGTGTGTCCTCTTCCGGGACATCTATTATTGACCTTGGTTTCATTTTTAACACTGCCCACCAGTCCTTTTTACTGTTATCTTTCATAGGATAAGGTATGAAGCACACTTGCGTGACTTGACTTGCAAGGACAAATGGATCGTACTTGGGATATCTCTTCGTGTGATTTACATCGACCAATTTGTATGTATCATAGATAACAACACCATTAATGCAGTCAAACCACTCACACTTAAACAAGATCGTCTTATATGAACGAATATCCCCAACACACTCCAACTCAATTACATCCTGCAGAATGCCATAATATTCCTGCCCATCTGTCCCTTTCACGCAAACACCGTAATTCATTGTTGACTTGCTTTTTCCATATTCATATGAATGGAAGTTGAAGCCATTAATGTAATAATGATCCCAACAACGAACATGTCTTTTAGGACCATACGCAAGTGCTCTCACAACATCGTTGTCAACGTTGGAGTGTAACACCTACATGGCCGTTATATCCAGAAATGGTCAACTAATGCGTTCGCTGTGTAAGAAAATCACATAGGACAAAATACGTACATACGCTTTGAACCATTCTGGAAATCTATCCTGAAATGTTAACCACACGTCCTCCACCCGAACACGGGGGTTTTGTTGGCTCATCTCCAACGCGAATATCCTACACAGTGTAATGAGAACATCGTACACATGTTCACTATATGCAACGTTTGTTCCATATGTATTACAAAAACTTACCTTTCATATTCGCCCAACAATGCACAGTTCGATAGCACATATATATGCGCCAATTGATGATACAAATGATCTAAGCACCGAACACTACCCTCATTCGGGGCATATCCCACGTTCCGGGAGAAAATATCTGGAAGTTTGACATCAGTTTTGTCCTGATCAATGTTCATCACGTTTCTGGGCAAATCTCGTGCCCTAACATCAACACTGTCATCAAAGTAGTTGACAATGAAGTTCGTGATCTCGTCCATTAAGTACGCATAGGAAATTGAAGGCTCCACACGTGCTTTGTTGCCCACTTTTCGCTTTAGGTGATGAAGGAACCTGTAATGAAATAATTAGAAACATCACTTATGTACGGAACTGCTGACATGAATTCAATGAAACATAGCATACCTTTCATTGTCATACATCCATCGATATTGAACCGGTCCTCTAAGTTTCAGTTCCGTAGGTAAGTGCACAAGTAGATGCTCCATTACATTGAAGAATGCAGGGGGAAAAACTCGTTCCAACTTGCATAATATTTCTGCAATGTTGTTCTCTAAACGGACTATGTCATCAACATGCAACTTAGAGGAACACAAATCCCAAAAGAACTGGCTAAGCTCAGTTAGAACATTCCATACGTTTGTTGGTAAGAGATCTCTGAAAGTCAGCGGCATCAAACGCTGCATGAAGACATGGCAATCATGACTTTTCAAGTTATGCAATGAAGCATGTCTCCAGTCAACACACCTACTCAAGTTCGACGCATAACCATCTGGGAATTTCAGTTTACGAATCCATTCACACACCACCTTTCTATGCTCCTTCTGTAGGACATATGGAGCTTGTGGCGTAACTTCTCGTCGGCTTCCTTCACCAGCTTCCTCAACGCGAACATTAAGTCTCCTACGTTTACAATGAGTAAGCATGTCCTTCCTCGTGTTCAGATCATCTTTTGTTTTATCTTTAACATTCATCACGGTGTTAATTATTTGCTCAAAAACATTTTTTTCAATGTGCATGACGTCGAGGTTGTGACGTTGTAACAACTTACTCCAATAAGGGAGATCCCAAAATATACTGCGTCTTGTCCAATTGTGGGACTGTCCATAACCATCCACTTTTCCCTTGTGCTCTGCTGCCGTTGGGAGTGAACACACACGACTCCAAACCTGCTCCCCGGTCAATATAGGCGGAGGTTCTGAGTGGTCCTCCCTGTTTTTATAAAATGCTGATTTATTACGCCGAAATCTATAATCCTTTGGGAGAAATTGTCGATGACAATCAAACCAAGATTGCTTGTTCCCGTGCGCTAGCCTGAACGCTTTTGTATGTTCCATACAATAGGGGCACGCTAATCTTCCAGCAGTCATCCAGCCAGAGAGCATGCCGTAAGCGGGAAAGTCACTCACAGTCCAAAGAATGGCAGCTTTCAGTAAGAAATTTTGCTTCCGGGAAACATCATATGTTGGTATTCCTTCATGCCACAATTGCAAAAGCTCTTCAATAAGAGGTTGCATATATATGTCCAGATTTCCTTTCAGATTCTTTGGACCGGGAATGAGCAGAGCAATAAACATGAATTGCCTTTTCTTACACATCCATGGGGGCAAATTGTAAGGGGTCACAATCACTGGCCAGCATGAATATGTTTGACCGTAATGGCTAAATGATGAGAAGCCGTCAGTGCACAAGCCTAACCTCACATTACGTGGTTCAGCAGCGAACGAAGGATTTGAAGCATCTAGATGTTTCCATGCCTCACTATCTGATGGATGTGCCATGACCCCAGGAGGGCGCTTGTGCTCATCGTGCCATCTCATACTCTCAGCTGTTTTCTTTGTTGCATAAAGACGCTATAATCGAGGTCCAACGGGGAAATATATTAGTTGCTTCCTCGGGATTTGCCTTCCATCTTTGCTTGTCCGCGAATATCTGCCGTCATCACAAAAAGAGCATCTGTGGAGGCCAGCTGCCCCCTTCCAGAATAACATGCAA
>JAKOGI010000435.1:52500-107500 GCA_029747015.1 Carnegiea gigantea | reverse complement strand
AAAAATTGTAAACAACAAGATACTACGTCAACACATACAAGAGATTGTAAGGATTAAACAATCATGTTAAACACTGAGGGAGTTGGCATATGTTACTAGCATCGCCTTTTTACGAAGGTAACAACTTCAGATATTAGTAGTACGATCATTACGGCATATGTTAAGCCTCTCTATTTACAGTACAACCATGTCACATTTTCGAGTACAGGTGGAAATGAAATGGGTTAACCTGAAGGTACTCCTAAACTAGCTTGACTGAAAGGACAATGTACCTGTAAGTAGCAAAGTGAGGCAGGGAGGAAGTCAGCAGCAGGGATTGAGGGTCTGGGTCCTCTTCCAGGTAGCCCTGCGAGATAAACACAAATGAGGCATTTTGTCGAACACCTGGCGTGCAAGTCACTGTGAGCAACGAAATCAAAGAATACCCTTGAATGGGAGGCCAAACACGGTTCCCTACTCAGACATTAAGCAAATCAGAGGGATGGGGAATCGAAGCAATGCCATCAACAGCCCTAGAATCCTCAAATGGGCACCTACATTATCACCGAAGCAACACGAAATTGAGTGATACCTGGGTGGGTTGCCGGGGCTTCGAAGATGCGACCTACGACCGAGCACCTTGAAGGAGGAAGGAAGTGAGTGAGTGAGTGAGTGAGTGAGTGAGTGAGTGGAAGCGTGAACGAGAGAGCAGAGAGCAGGGAGGACGAGCGGGAACGAGCAGAGAGTAGTGAGGGAGAAGGCCCTGGAATCGATTTTCTGCGAAAATCAGAGACCGACGTATTTTGGTCTCAATTGGAGACCGAAATAGATATCCGGTCTCTAAATCTGAGCCCGAAACATTCCATTGGTCTCAAATAGAGACCACATATTTGCTTGGTCTCTAAATCAGAAGCCAAAATATTACAATTACTTTTTGTTATTAGAGACCAAATATGATGTTGGTCTCAAATGGAGACCGAATCCACATTTCGGTCTCTGGATTAATTGCATTTTGAAACCGAAACATTACGCGGTCTCCAAATATATTTTGAGACCAAAATATTTTTCGGTCTCTGGAAATCACCAGATCCTTCTCGAACAGTGAAACCCTTGGAGACCGAAATCCTTTTGGTCTCTAATTGAGACCGCGTGATGTTTTGGTCTCCAAAATCTGAGACCGAAATTTATGTTGGTCTCTAGTTGAGAACGCATAATATTTCGGTCTCCAAAATCTGAGACCGAAATTTATGTTAGTCTCAAGTGGAGACCGTATATTTAATTTCGGTCTCCAAATTGGCTTCAATTCGATACCAGAGTGTTCGGTCTTTGAATTCGGTCTCCAAACTTAATCGGAGACCGATTTTTATTTCGGTCTCTAAATTCCGGTCTCAATTGGACCGGATTCGTGTAGTATAGTAATTTATACAAAGGTAAGACCCATAAGAAGTATCTTATTACAAAACATATATCATCACCTGAAATGGGATATTGCTGTGATTTGGGGATCACAAAACATATGTCATCACAAAACATATATCATGACAAAACATAAATATTAAAGTACGTTTTACGCAAAGTTTTATACTATTGTTCTTGGGTGCATCTTTTAAGTGAATAGCGTCAGGAGACAATTACTGTAGCAAATGAATTAGTTCATACTATCGCACATGGCCTCACTGCTTTGCAATGCAAAGTGTACTTTTTGTGTACCTTGAATTAGTTACAGCGAATTATCAATTATGAAACTTTGACTAGTATGTTTTTGCTAATCTTGACAAGTGCAAACATCACCTTAATTGGGAAAACCCTAATTGCGAAGAAGTGCTATATGTCTAATTTATCATTGTGAAACATTACGGATAAAAAGGAAATTTTATACAATTTCAAACTAGTAACGTCTTTCTACAATTTAATCATATCAATTTTTTTTTCCTAATAATGCATGATAATATGATTTTTAAGCCAAAGCATAGGTGTCGTGCAACAAATCATTTACTAGTTTCGCTGATTATATTATTATTCTGTGAAATTTCTTTAGATATGCTGCAACATCTGCCGCTCCCTTTTTATGACCCTGTATTTTAGTTAATTTTATTTTTCCTTTTCTAGTCTTCCTATTTCATAATCCTTCCAAAAGCCCTAAGTTTATAAATTTGCAAATATTGAACGAGCCTCGTGGGAAGCGTCGGCTTCTCGTAGCCACAGTAGTATCCAATGGCATCATTAGTTGTCATTTATCAATAATAATAATAATAATAATAATAATAATAATAATAATAATAAGAGCAATTTATGCGGACCCTACAAAGGACCATGTTTGCATTAT
The DNA here is from genome assembly GCA_029747015.1 of Carnegiea gigantea. Classification (NCBI taxonomy): domain Eukaryota; kingdom Viridiplantae; phylum Streptophyta; class Magnoliopsida; order Caryophyllales; family Cactaceae; genus Carnegiea; species Carnegiea gigantea. The sequence continues at coordinate 105,195 of JAKOGI010000435.1, read as the reverse complement.
TTAGATATACTACGGTTATACCCTTGCGATGCAAGGACATAAGTGAACCTTTTTTTAAAATATATTAACAACACAATAGATCGTTTCTTTTCAAATAGTAAAAATAAATTGATGTGTCGATTATTTAATTATCAAAAGTTGAGCGCTTTGCTAGATTTTTTTTTATTGTAATAACATTTTCTTCATTCTTAATTTGAAGTCACTTTTTTATTTCATTTGTCCAGTATTTCATTGTTAAGCGATGTATATTTTTTGAGAAGAAATTTTATTACTAAATAGTAATGACTATATGACATTGGGTGACTTTAATATATAGAATTGATATTGCATTACAGAATAATTATTTTTTGAGTTACCATTGTTTCTTTTGCTTTTTTCATTAAATTATTTTAAATTGGTTTTTATATATGTACCATAATTATTTATTTACTACTGTTTAAGAATTGTCTAATATATGAGATGTCTTTTCTTTTGTGGGCAAGTTTTAGTAGATAAATTGATCAACTTTTTTATTTATCTTAATTTAATAAAAAAAAATATATTATCTTCTTATTAATGACTACATATGATATTTGATAAGTGCATGCAACACTTTTAGCCAATTGTTGTTTTAAGTTCAATTAAATATAAATAAGCAATAAAAATGTATCAATTTTAAAAGTAGTAATAATTTCAAAACAACATAATTAGTATTTTTTTGGGTTATTATTATTTATTTTATTTTTTGCCTTTTAAATCACTTAAAATTCCTTTTGTTTTCATAATATAATTATTTATTTACTATTTTCTTGTCAAAATTCTCTAATATCTGTAACATCTACTTTTATGGGCAAACTTTATGGGCCGCCTCTTTAATTTATTAATGCAATAAATATTTTATTATAGTATATTAAGAAACATATAAGATATACAAAAAATTATTTTTTAAAATAAATATAGCATTGCATTAGTTAAACTATAAATGGGCATTTATGTAGCTAATTAATTCCAGTGACATTACATGTGGTATCCTAAGTGGCATGACACACGGCACTCATATGTTGATTCCATCTAACTTTTAATATATATATATATATATATATATATATATATATATATATATATATATATATATATATGATAGGCAGAAAGCAAATATGGCCCAATAAATCATCCATGCAGATAAACGCCAAAATAATGTATCAAATTGATTAAGCTTTTGTTTTTAAGCCAAATGAAGCCCTGTGAGCAACCAAGGTTAACAATAAAAGAGAAACATAAAGGCTTTTACACCTGTCTTGTCTCATCCTAAATGAACCTATTTGATCATTTAAAATTACTAATTTGCAATGATTATGCTTAATTATGGATTGCTAAGTTTAAATATTTGTCAGCTACGATCACAACAGATTAAGTAACACTCTAATTGAATCAACTCCATCCACAAGGGCATATGATATGCGTATTTAGAAATATGGTAAATCATGAATAATACTATGCTTACTTTTTGATCATAATGTTTTTTCTCAATTTAAAAACACGATAATATGATTTTTAAGTAAAAATAAGACATTTTAAAAATGTCTAGTAGTAAGATATTCATCATTCTACTTTTTTTCAAAAACAATCTAATGAACCAATTTTTGAAATGTCCATCACTTTTGCAAATTTGAAATTAACGGTTGAAGGATAAGATGAAAAATCTTATTAAAATAAGTGCAAACTAAGAAAAAGCAACAAATTTAGAAAAAAATTAAATACCAGATTTGATATTTTCTTGAAGAAAACAAAGAAAAATAAATTCAAATTACAGAAAAATTAATTTGCTATAATTTATTTAAAATTGCAAATATGAACTAGAATACCTAATAAATTTTGATAAATTATTAAAACATATATTCTTCCAGTTGGAAAAGTAAATACATATTCCTAAATACATTGTGAGATAGTTGTTAAGACTAAGAAATTTTTTGAAAATGTCATCTAAAGGAAACCATGTCCATCTCTACTATAATAGGGAATGAGCAAAAACCAAAGCAAAAATATCAAAGAAAAAAAGTTTGATCTTTTGATTGAGTACTAATTTGGGCAGTGCAAAAAGTATGTTAATTATCAGTTCGGAAAATTGGGAATCTATTTTCGAAAAAATATTTTTAAAAAATTTAAAAATTTGATAATGACAAGCAAATAACAGAAGATTCTTCCATAATTGAAATTTTTTCCAACTATAATAGTTAAATATGTTAATAAACTTTGATTTTCTTTGGATGTATCTTAGCCACACATTTTTCATAACTGCATCGGTGTTAGTGGGTTAAGTTGATTGCAATTACTTTTTATTTCTCCACTGACTCCATCCTCTCTACACGTTGATCAATCTTCTTGCTACTCGCCATTCCTAGTAAAACCACATTTTCTCTACAAATTTCCTTCACCCTATTCTTTCTTTATCCTCTCCTCCCCTTCGCCAGTCTTTAAAAAGGACCATATGCATTACCATATCTCTACGAGTTACAACTCCCATAATGAAGCCATCAAGCCATTAAGTATTAAGCTCCTATGAATTTGACATCGAGAGAAACAGCGGGTAGTAATATTGAAACATACAACTTCCTCACTGCAATACATAGGCCTTGAAAAGTGAAGGGGGGTTACAAGCCGAGGGAAAGATTAATATGGTGATGAAGTATGAGACGTTGATATTTGTATCATTGACAAAGAAAAAAAAATTAGTTAAAATTTTCTTCACTTTGTTCCATAAGAAGGAGCTAATTTTCTCAATTTTATATACATTTCCGCCTATTATAGCCTCCTCCACTATGATTTATGATCAGTCAGTCACAATACCACTAAATAGAAATATATGAGTAATGTAATTTTTTAACAAAAAGGTGCTTTTGATCTGATGTATGAAGCGCCACAGGTAGAATTACGATGAAGTTCAATTTAAAGGTTATGTTGAGCCTTTCTATCTTGAAGGAATACAAGATGAGATTTGAGATTTCTTTGAAAAATTAGCTTGAGACACTTATGATTTTGAACAAGCTAGATGGACCTTAGGATATTCGACTCATGGCGAGTACGCTTTTTATGTCACTCCTCATCACTAGGATCACTTTAAGGAATCTTATGATTCATCCATCTCAATCTTGTGTGATTCCTTTTTGGTATGATTATTGTGAGTCTTCTGATCATGATGTTCATCGTTGCCTTTATCATGATTATGTTGATGCTATATATGCGAGTTTTGGAAACAAGATACATGAATTGATAGATGAAATGATAGAGACTGTGAAGGAGAGAATTGCTAAATATTCTCATTATTTTAATTAGAGTAGAGAGAATCATAATTTGCGTGAGTCTGACTCTAGTTTAGGATCTCTTGGACCTGCAATAAGTTTTTATGATGATTTTGAGTCTTCCGTCCAATCTACGCTCACCTTGCATGATGATATACCTTTGCCTTACCTAGAGCAAGGGAATGACTTCCCCATTTCTCTATCCCATGACTTTGCACCCCAAACATGCACATCTAGGGATGTCATTGATGATGTCCTAGATTCTACTGACCCACCTACACGTTTTAATCACTCTTGTGAGCTTGAGGGGGTGAATAATTTGAAAGTCCTAGTGAGTTCTATTGGTATCATGACTTTAATGAATTAGAAGGTATTTGTACACAGGAGTCATGTGAGGCGGTGGTTGTGCCGACCAATGTGAAATTTGACGATGATCATTTCTCTGTGGAATTTGAGTCTTGTTCATGTGGGTTTGATGTTAATGAGGGTCTGGATGTGAATATTTGTGTTGAACCTCTTCATAACTAACCATCTCTTTGGGTCGTCCAAGTCTGAATTTTTAGGGTTTGAGACTTTTGTGCCTATAATTGCTGATTTGGACTAGACTCTTGAGCATGCCAAGATTAAGAGACTTGTGGATTGAAGACCCATTGACGTGCCTAAATAGCTTGTTCATGATGATCAACTTGCTAGGACGATGACCAATTTATTTACTTATTATGAGTTTGTATGTCTGTTTGATGATTGGACCCAACAATTTGATAAGTTAGAACGGGTCCTTAATTGTGTTACATTGATCATATGAACATACTCTTTCTAACTTTAACTCTCTTATTTTTACTGTTTCATTGTTATTGAGAATTTTTCTCACAAGTTTGATAAGGTACTATGTTCACTAATGGGTTATGATTTGAGAAGCTATGTTCCACTTATTATGGAGTAGCTGATGCTCCATGAGCTTTGTCTAAACGAATTTTAGGAGGCTATAGCTTAGGAGTAATTCTACACCTAACCTGGTATTATTGTTTTATCCCTTGTACACTGTGTATATCATGTCTTTTATTTTCATCTTTTCTTTTGTGTCGTAGATGCTTATTTTCTCACAATACAGATATTCTGGGTTTTTGGTGTGGGGGAGAAGAAGTTATGCTTCAAAAATTTTTGAAAAAGAAAACACAAGGAAAAATTTTTAAAAAACCAAAAAGCATTTTCTATTTTTGTGTAATTTTAGGGAGTTGTACTATCTTAAACGACTTTTACTCTTTGTGACTCAGAATTAGGTTGTACATAAGGATTGTGCATATGATAGACCTTAGTCCAAGTATGTTAGTTCTTATGCTAGTTCTAACCCCATCATTCCATAATAATGTTGAGTTTAGGCCTTAATTATATATCACCATTCTCTTAAGGTCCTGGGCTTTCATGGTTTGATTTTCCCACTTGTCTTTTTTTCTTTTGTTTTTATTTAGCAAATAAAAGCGAAAAAAAAAAGAAAAAACAAACAACCAAAATAAAAAAGCTATAGAGTTGGAAATGACAAGTAACCTTTTGAGGCATGCGGTACTAGGTGCTAACCTTTGAGGCAATACCACCACTAAGAAAGCTTGCATCCCATGTCAATAAGTCAATAAAATAGTCAAGTGGAATAGAGTCAAACCTTAGTGACCTTAGCTCTTAGGGTGATGGCACACTTTTACAGTGCGCACTAGGATGGGCTTGCTATTTTCATGGCTTGTATGGTGAAAAATTGGTATATCCATGTCATCATCGGGGATTATGAGTCTTGATATGTACATTGTACTTGTATAATTTGACAATTAGGTTGCAAGGGTGATTTGTTGATTCCCTTGCATATCTTTATGTATATTTGAAAAATTCAAAAAAATTTTCTGTTGTTTTTTCTCATTCTCTTTTTCTTTTCTTTCTTTAAAGATTTAGTAGGTATATCTTCTACAAACCCTTATGAGACCACACTCGTCCACTACGGGAAACCTAGGTGTTTAAAGGGCTAGTTGCATGTATTAAGTGCAACTATTATTCCTATGAAAGTAAGTTAGGTGTCTTAGGCATATAGTTTCTTTTACTTGAGGACGAGCAAATTCATGGTTTGGGGGTATTTGTTTAATCGCCAAACTTGCTAAATGTTATACCTCTATTCACCTAGAATTTAATTATTTTTGAGCTTATTTTGCACTTTAATAGGACTTTGTATAATTTTGTAGGTAACAGGCAGATGAGAAAAATGCTCAAAAATTCAAGGTTGAGTAGATGATTTTCCATTAATTAGCATGGTGACCCAACTCTTGTATAAGACCAGCCCGATCCTCATTTTGACCCTAAGCTAGAAGTCAATGCTCAACTCTCCTTTGACTCACCAGATCAAGCCCAACATATCATAAGACAATTAGCACATGAAAATTGGAAAGCTTAGGATTGAAACTATGAAGGAATTCAAGAAATGTTGCAGTAAAGTCGCTTCCCAAATGAATAAAGAAATTAAAAATTGATAGTTAGGTGCATTTAGGCTCCATCTGATCTTTAGAATATTTGGTTTAAAAAAAAGTTGAAGGAAAAAAAATGTGAAGGAAAAAAATTATGGAGAAAATGAGTTTTTTTCTCTTATTTTAATTGAGAAAAAAAATACAAGAATTTGGAAGAAAAATTTGAATGTTGATGCACTATTTGAATCATGTTGATGTCATCTAAGTAATATAAGGTTGGAGGAGGTTAGAATTTTCCTCAAACTTTTCTTACAATTTTATGAGGAAAATTTTATCACTTGTTTCTAACAATTTTTCCACCAAACTTTCCTCAATATTTTTTTCTTTGTGATTTTCTGTAAACCAAACACAAGAGAAAAAGTAACTTTTCTAAATTTTTTCTTCCCATCAAATTTTCCAAGATCCAAACGGAGCCTTAGAAAAATGAAAAAATTACTTGAAAAATAAGAGATTTATTGTAATTAGAAAAGTGGAATAATTTTTTGAAAATTAGAAAATCTAGTGTGAGTAGGAAAGTATAGAGGTTACTACTAGGATAAATAGGGGTCATGGGTGCACTTCAGGAAACCGCCAATTTCTTCGTGTCTCAATCATTGTATCAGTTCCTAGAGTTGAGAGATTATTATAATTTTAGGAGTTCTTTCGAGTTGAGTCTAATTTCATTTTTTTTTTTTACTTCCAGTTTTAATTTGAGTTTATTAGTTTTAGTTTTATTTTCAAATTCAAGTTTTAATTCAATTTTAGTTCGATTTTAGCTTCTCCAAAAATTATCTCGATCAAAGTTTCGATTTTTATTACTCCCTTTGGTTTATGGTGGATGCTAAATTTTCATAATTAAGACCCATCGAAGATTCGATATTCTCCGTTGGCATTTCAGTGTATATGGTAATCTCTTTCCTCTCCCTTGCCTCTCATTCAAAATTTATTATTTCATCAGTACTTGTGATAATTTCTTTGGTAGTTGTTTAACTTACAATTTTAATCATATTTAGATTTCCTTCAATTTCTTTTAGTTGAATGATTCTATTTTGCTTATTTATTGCTTTCATCTAACTAGTCTAGGTTAGTTTTAGTTCTATTGTCTCGATCAAAGTTTCGATTTTTGTTACTCCCTTTGGTTTATGATGGATGCTAAATTTTCATAATTAAGACCCATCGAAGATTCAATATTCTCCGTTGGCTTTTCAGTGTATATGGTAATCTCTTTCCTCTCCCTTGCCTCTCATTCAAAATTTATTATTTCATCAGTACTTGTGATAATTTTTTTGGTAGTTGTTTAACTTACAATTTTAATCATATTTAGATTTCCTTTTCTTTTAGTTGAATGATTCTATTTTGCTTATTTATTGCTTTCATCTAACTAGCCTGGGTTAGTTTTAGTTCTATTGGCCTAGATTCAACCATGTCACGATCCCTATTGGATTCAATCCCTCAAGCACTACGGCTAACAACTGTACGCTTGTGGTAAAATTTTACATCCTTTTTGGATTGTATCAAGTTTTTGGCACCATTATTGGGGATGATGGTTTGACTTTAGGTTGATATTTTTCTTTTCAGTTTTTTGTTGTCTTATTAGTTTCATAATTTCTATTAGTAGATCAGTTTGAAATTTTTATGTTTACATTAGTTAATTAATTTGATTAGTATCTCACGGAGTTTCCTTTTTTTAGAAATTTTGATGCAATTGATCATGATAATCATTTAGTCTCCATAAGTAGCTCCAGAAAGGAACGTGCTCAGATTGTGAGAAATGAAAAACTGGCTTTTTTAAATTTAGATTTTCATTTTTTTGGGATTTGTCAATTTTGTCAAACAAGAAAAATAGACTAAAAAATTTTTATGAGTTACTAATCAGATTAATTAAGTGACTAATCTAAACATGAAAATTATAAAACTAATCTACTAATAGAAATTATGAAACTAATAATATAACGAAAAAAAGAAAAGACCTCAATTTAAATCACCATCCTCGACAATGGCACCAAAAACTTATTGTGTCTCAGAAACTGTAAAAATAAGCCGCAAGTGTATAACCGTAGTCATAGCACTATATGAGTTGTCCACAGAGATGTGTTAAATTTAATTACTAGTTTTAAACCACTAAACTAATCTAAAAATAGTCTAACTAAAATTAATTTTCAATAAGTAACTTCACCCAAAAAAAAAACTAATACAAATAATGAAATTGAAATTAAAACTACAAGAGAGAAGAAGGAAATTACCTTTGCTACTCAGAATTAATAGATGTAGAAAATCTAAAACTTGAACAACAGATCACCTCAAGATTTCAATATCCACCATTGGCCCGAAAGAGTAATAAAAATTTAAACTTTGAATGAGAGAATTTTTGGAAAGACTAAAATTGAAACTAATAAATTTGGATTAAAACTAAAAGCAGACAACTTGAATTGAAACTAGAACTAAATAAATTGAAACATGAGAAATTAAGTTCAACTTGAAAGAATTTCAAAAATCATAATAATCTCTTAAACTCTAAAACTAATGTCATAAGAGAGAGACTGAGAATTTTATGATTTACAAGCACCCCTAAGGACCCCTATTTATGCTAGTGCGTAATCCCCTTAATTTTCCCAATTATATTAGAATTCTTCATACCTAAAGTAGTATTCCACTTTCCTAATTGCAATTAATTTCTAATTCCTAAGGACCCATATTAATTAAAATAAAAGTAGTAAATAAGCAAAATAGAATCATTCAACTAACAAAAATTGAAATTAATCTAAATATGATTAAAACTATAAATTAAACAACCAAAGAAATTATGACAACTATTAATGAAATAATAAATTCTAAATAAGTGGCAAGAGAGAGGAAAGAGATTACCATATACGGTTAAAAGCAAATGGAGAATATTTAATTTTCGATGGGTGTCAATCATGAAAATTCAGCATCCACCATAAACCAAAGGATTAATAAAAATTGAAACTTTGATCAAGAAAATTTTTGTTTAAGCTAAAACCAAACTAAAATTGAAATAACAATAATTGAATTAAAACTTGAACTTGAAAATAAAACTAGAATTAATAAATTTGAATAAAACTAGAAGTATAGAAAACTTGAAACTGAACTGAACTTGAGAGAATTTCAGAAATCGCAATAATCTCTCAAACTCTAAAACTAATGCCAGAAGAGACAGGGAGAGAATTTGATAATTAACAAACCACCCTCATAGACCCCTATTTATACTAGTAGCAATCCCGCATACTTTTCTAATTACCCTAGCTTTCCTAATTTCTAAAAATTTTTCAATTTCCTTATAACGGAAAGGCAAATGGACTTGAATGTGGGCCAAGGGATTGTTGGCAACTTCGGTCGGTGAGAAGGAAAGGATGGCCTGGTGGGCTAGTAGGGTTTTAACTGGATATGGGTGTAATACAGTCGGGATGAGGACCTAAATAAAGCCAATATGTTGAATTTAGGTTGACTATTTTAGGCTAAAATCAAGCCTTAACTTATATTAGGTTCTAGGTTGGACTTGATAGGGTTTAATTCTAATTTGGATGAATGATTGGCCCAGATTTTGTTTAACTTGGGTTTGCCTAAAATGGGTTAGGTTAGGCTCATGCATGTGTTTGGGTAGACTTATGTACATTTCATAGACCTAGAGGTTAAATTGATGATGCATCTATGAACTAAGAACTCGTGCATGGATTATATATCTAAGTTCTAAGTGCATGCATCATGCAAAATGTGTTTGGAATCTAATAGATAGGATTCCTTAAAGTGTTGTCGGGTATATTGCCGACTTTAGGATTTAGGTGGATTGATGGACAGTTCATTGAAGCATGATGTGACCAATAGGTGATGCAAAGGGCTAGGTAAGCCATTTTTAAAATGTTATTTGATGACTTAACATGATTGTAAGGTTTCCCTTTGGACTGAGACCATAAGAGCGCATGTGTAGTATAAAATCTTAAACATTTGCTACTAGACTCTAACCTAGTGCAAAATAGAAGCTACATAAACGTGAAATAAACTAAAAGCACAATCGCCTGTGGAACCAAAAATTTATTTGTGCTTCTAAATGGGTCAGCCATGCCTCAGTTATGCAAAACAATAGGAAATACTGGACTCAAAAGCACAACCATGCTAGTATATTGGGTCAGACTCGATGGACACCCCACGACGTCCAACGAAAAAAAAAACTAAAGAAAAAAATGCATGATCCCATGACAACACCTTTTCAATTTTCGGCGAAGATCCTGAAAGAGGCTCCACTGGCCCAAAAGTTGTTTAGCGTTCTACCAACTTGTATATACTCAAATTTTTGTAAACCGGGCCAACTAGATGCAATCAAAGGATGACTCTAAAGTATGAATGCATGATTCTTAGGTTGTGCATGTTTAGTTTAGTCCAATAGGCTCAAACAGATACAAAATCAAGTGGTCAAATGAGTTCTAATCTAAGTAAAAGTTCTACATTACTAGAGGTTTCCCTATGGTAAGAAAATGGTATTTCACCTAAAGCACTTGTTAACCAACATTGCTAGCCTCTATAAGCAAGCTATGCCTAATGCAAGTGCAACCAACAATTGATTTCCTTATTTGTTGTTCAAACCCCACCCTTTTCAAAAAATGTTTTTGATGGGCTACCCCAGTAAACATCATGACCTCGGACCTAGGGCAGGTCCCTACTAATGCCTCAGCGCATTGCTAGGTGTGATTTTTGTGATATAAAAATCTGGTTTTGGTCAGAACTGAAAAACAAAATTGGTCATTGGGTCTCATTCCAAGAGTACACCAAGGGTTCCTGACCAAACATGCTAAGGTTCCAGCCCAAGAACACGCCTTTGCTCCCACACTAGCAACAAGCTTGTGCTCCTGTTCTTCCTTAATCGAAAATCGATTTTATTTTTTTTAATAATTATGAGTTGCCAACTGGTTTTATAAAAAACTATATAAAACAATTTTACTTCTTTTACTGATGTTTAAACAGAAGGAACAACCACAAGGGATATGGGACTAATGAAAGTAGGTTTTAGAAGAGGACGAACGATCCCCAGTGTGGGGACAATCTAAGTTGATGGGTAAACCACAGACATAGGTTCGGGGGTAATGATATTACAGCGGAATGGAATATATCTCGATGCAGTCCGTAAAGAGGGTCTTTACTAGTTAAACAAAAATTTTAAAAGTTACACTAAGGGTTCATGCATGTGGCAAATGAGTTGAAGCACAAAAGATTACAATGAATCCAAGGAATCAAGGAAGACAAAAAGGAAGAAACTAGAAAATCATTATAGCAAGCCGGATTCTGACTTAGATAAATAGTACATGTTGTTTCAAAATGCACAGCTAAATTTAATTCAACAAAAAGAAAAAAGGAAGAGAAGAGGAGAGAAAGGTAAGCTAAAAGGTTGGCGCCCTCAAGTTGACCTACCTAATTACCTTAGGAACCTAGTAGAGTTTTACCAGTGTAACTCTCTCTTGCCTTTTGTGGTGTGTTTTTCTATTCTTGACCATCCTTTGAAAACCGTATGGGGTAGCCACCTCTTTATAATGGATTAAATAGTAAACCCTACATTAGTTTATGTAAAGTTTCAAAAATTCTAAAGGCATGCAAATTGAGGTGAACTACGAAAACCGGTGTACTCCTAAACCTTGGCACGAAAATTGAGATAAGATAGGAATAGAGGCGTGGCCCCAAGACATAGACAATAGTCATTCTCCAGGGCTCAAAGGGACATGCACATGCATGCTTCGGTGATAGTTTTATAGGTTGCTTCGTGTCTAAACTAGATTGGGGCTATTAAAGTCTAGTCGGAAGATTCGGTTTGATCTTTTATTTTGCTGGGCCGAAGTGTACAAATTGAGTTCAAAAAAGACCATCATCATGCATTTCATAAAATAAGCAAGACACTTTTTTGCTGTCTATAGTCCTTAATCATTCCAAATTTGAAAGTACAAATAGCTAGGGGATAAAATAAATTTCCTTCTAAAATAAGTGCAAACTATGAAAAAGTAACAAAACTAGAAACAAGCATTGTTGACAATAAAATTTGAGAAACTTTTTATGAAGAACATTATGAAAACCAAGAAAATTATAAGTTCAAAAGGAAACAAATTTGATATAACTTGTTTACAAATGGAGATATAAGATGGAAAAATCCATAAATTATGAAAAATTATTAAAAAAAGTATTTTTGTAGTTGGAAAAGCAGATAAATAATTCGAAAATTCATTACCATATAATTGTCAAAATCAATAAATTTGTTCAAAATAGAAACAATAAATAATCGCGTTTAGGTCCACAAGGTGTGCAAAGAACCGAAACCAAAATATTGAAAATAGTTTAGCTCTAGACTAAGTGTCCGTTCATTATGAGCATATTGTAACTGTTATATGCTCTAAACTACTCAAAGAGGCTCCTAGCCACTCCTAGCCACCTATTATTCTTACTAAATGCACTCTAAAATGGTCCGAAACATTAACCGATAGTGTATTGCTAGAAATCATGTTTGAAATATGATGGGCAATTTTTATTGAAAAAAATAAAGAAAAATTGGCATGAATGGTGAATTAATAAAAGGATAAAGATATCTCTTGTGCAATATTGGAAGGAACGTTATTTAATTGTTGGCACAATTGAACCTTGACCCCAAATGTGTATTGGGTCAAATATATTTTTTAGAAGGCCCAAGTGACATTCTTTACCACCATTAAACTTCTTGTTAACTTTTTTGTTGCAAATGGATACTGGAGTTGAGCGGACACCGCACCCCAAAACCATGTACAAGAACCGGTTCCTTATTTTTGAGAATCGAAATGGGATGTAGCGGCTCCAGTTCCAAAATTTTAGGAACCGAAACCATAATCACAATTCCAGCTGTTACGGTAACCCACCTAATTATACGGTTTTTCGATTTTCCATAAATAGGTGTTTACTCATTGTTTAAAAAAATAATTACAGGGCAATAGGACAATAGAACTCGTTTAAAAGGCCTGCAAATCATAAAACCTCACTTTAAAAAAATTTTATTCACTAAAGTAATAAGATAGGAGCAATGTCTATGAACAAAAGTAAAATTAGTAAGTTAAGGTAGCAAATTATAAACTTAACTTGAAAACAAGCATATCAAACATAAATTTTTGTGGGAGCAAAAATATTTTTTAGGTTTTTTTGTTCACGCTTAATTAAGACTGGGTTCAGACATTTTATTATATGTAAAATTACAGCAAGAATTGAAACCATACTTTTGGTTGGGACTTTTTGCTTTTGTCATAACCTATTCCCTATTCTGATGTCAAGCTTCATTTTATGAATGGAACTGGATCCTTAATATTAGGAATTGGACCCAAGATCAATAGGATCGGTTCCGTCTTGTTCAAAGGCACATATCAGCCATGCTCCCCCCGATGGGCATCAGATTTTTTGGATATTTGAAGTATATTATCGCTTTGCACAAAAACATTGCTCATGACTAGACCTGGCAAATGGGTCAATCGGATCGGGTACGGGTTGGATCATAGTTCGGTTCGGGTCAATTTCGGGTCAAATGTGTTCGGGTTGGGTTCGGGTTCGATTCGGGTGAAGTTCGGATCTGGGTCACTTTCGGGTCAGTCATGTTCGGGTCAGGTTCGGGTGGAGTTTGGGTCGGGTATGTTTCGAGTTGTGTACAGTAGCCCGGTTCGGATCGGGTATGGGTTGGGTCTAATTTGGGTCGGGTGGCATTCAGTTCCATGTTCGGGTGGATGGCGGGTCGGGTGTAAATCGGGTTAGGTATAAATTAATTCGGGTTAACTTCGGGCCAATGTATATTTTCAATGTGCTCATTTCTATATTAAATTACATTTAAAAGATAAAATCTATTTAATTAGTTAAGCCCATTTATTTTGTGTTATTCTTTCAAGTCATACACTCAAACATTAACGTTTAATCGTTTATACGTCCGTGTATATATATATATATATATATATATATATATATATATATATATATATATATATATAGGTATATACATATATATATATATATATATATATATATATATATATATATATATATATATATATATTATATATATCTATATATATATATATATATATATATATATATATATATATATATGAATGAAAGCTTTAAAGTTTAAGTAAAGTTAAAGGGAACTTTTATAATTGAAATTTTTTATGGGCTTAATTATACTTATACATTTACTATGAATGTTAGTAAGTTACAAGTACTCAAGTACAACCCATCCATGGCCCTAGTCCCTATATCTTATATTCTAAATTTCTTATGCAGTTATGCGACGATCAACGTGCAATTATCTAAATAATTGCGGGCTATTAAGTGATATTTCATTATTTCAAATATCTCAATTGAGGTCATGTTATGACAAAACTAGTGAACTAACTTAGCGCCAATCATGATTCTGATTCATGAGTCAATTGTCTCATTTATAAGGCTCAATGCCAAAATATATATACCTTGAAAAATGACCAATAAAAGAAAGAAAATAATAAAAGTTTTATTTTGCCTCCGGTGTTGGTTCATAACTTGACATTTGTCAATCATCATATTTGAGTTGGCAAATAGAAAACAGGTTGGTTCAAGTCAGTATTTTCAATAATCGATTCAATGTTCGTTTGATAGCTCTTTAAGTGATCATATATCAAGATTGATTTGTCTTTGTGAGATCAAATGTCTATATGTGTTAATTATTATTACATTTATGTAATTGTGAATGTTAGTTATCGAAACTCGAGATTTGGAATTCACTTGTCTAAAATTCAAATGAGTCACACTACTATGAGTCTATGAGATCATATGTAAACATATATTTTTGAATATGATTATGTAGAATTAAAATTTAAACATGTTATGAAGATAATTTAGGATTGTAGATTAGTAATGTACTAATGCAGTATTTTTAAAGGAATGACGGTAGTCACAGAATGATATTGTAACTTTATAATCCTAATATGCATTAAGTTATTAAGTGAATTAAATAGTAAAATGATATTGCTATATCCTAATAAGTTTAATAATTTATTAATTATGCTTGTCTGTTCTTAATTTATATTTTGACCAAATATTATATCTCTTATATTTTAATTACATATCTATCAAATTAAAAATTAAAAACTATCAACTATTTTATTTTTCCCTCTTAAATTGTCTTTGATTTCATTTCTAAAATTTTCCTCTTAAGTTTTAAGTCATTTTTCTTTTTCCCTCCTAAAAGCAACTAATTGGTTTTAATATTTTTATTACATATCTAGCAAATTAAAAATTAAAAACTATTAAGTATTTTATTTTTTCTTAAATTTTCTTTGATTTAATTTGTAAAATTTTCCTCTTAAATCTTAAGTTATTTTTCTTTTTCCCTCTTAAACTCAAGTAATCGAATTCTAAAATTTCAAATTCTCCCCCCAAAGCCTAGGACCTGAAAAACAAAATTCAATTTAGAGGGCCCCATCTACTCTCTCTCTCTCTCTTTCTCTCTCTCTCTCTCTCTATCTCACTTAAACTTTTAAAAAAAAAACAAAACCCCTTTGTGCCAATTCTACCTCGCGTGGAGCCGTGAACCCAGACAAAAGCAAAGCAAAAGGTTCACGACAAAAGCAAAGCAAAACACCTCTGCCCTTTCTTCAATTCTCTTTGCAGCTTTGCTCCTTCTACTCTCTCTCTCTCTCTCTCTCTCTCTCTCTGTATCTCGCTGGTTTCGCTGCCTAATCTTCATGGGCTGAATTTGCTGCTCCTTCTTCATCCCTCTGCGTTTTGTTCCCACTACCTAACCTTTCACCGTATAAGATTTTGTAATTTATGGGCTGAATTTGCTACACAATTTCGGAGGATCTGTGGGCCGAATTTCGTTCAAAATTTCAGAGGCTAGTGTGCAGAAATTGAAGAAGAATCATCCTGACTCAAATTGACGTGGTGGGTAAGTGAAATCTTTTTTCAAGAACTGGTGTGGCATTGTTCGTCTCTCCTACTTTTCATCGCTTGGGTCAACATTGGTAAAACCCTAGATCTCAAATTTCAGTTTTCGCTTATATCCAGTAGCTTGATTTGGTGTTATTGTGGATAATTTTGATGAAATATTGCTGATTACATGACTTATAAGTAGAATGTGATATGTCCATTGTCAATTTCTTGTAAGCCTAAAGATACTGGGTTGAATGCTTAATGGTCTGGTCTTTGCATCGTATGATGATAATTGATAATGATAAGTTGTTTGATTTGTTTGTATTTACAATATTTTTGGGCTTTATCATGTGGTGAAATGGCTGTTAAAGACGTCAAAGATGGAACACGTTTAGATTCTTCAACATCATTACACATCACCCAGACTTGAGGATTCATCCCTAGTATTTTGTAATAGCCATCTGATATCTTATCAGTATATGACAAGCTCCAATTTTCAGTTCGGGTTATATTCGGGTCGGGTATATTCTGGTTTGGGTTTCATTTGGGTAAAATTGAGTCGGGTAGGAATCAGATCGGTTTTGAAACGGGTATGGTTCATGTCGGCTTCGGGTTGTCCATTTTCGAGTCACTTCGGTTCGGGTCACATCGGTTTGGGTTTCAATTGGGTCGGGTCATTTCAGATGTGGTTAAGTTCGGGTCATGCTACAATTCGGGTTTCGTTCGGTTGTGAATCGGTTTACTTCAGGTGTTCGGGTCCAAATCGATTCATCCCATTTCGGGTGTCGGTTCGGGTATAGATCCGGGTCGTTCGGTTCGGGTTTCGGGTCTCGGGTCAGTTTTGCTAGGTCTACTCATGACACCTAACGGTGTAAATTACTTCCTAAAAATCTCAACCTCTAAGTCAACACTCAATAATGCAGTACAGTGATGTTCAATTCTTCTATTGCATTATCTTTACAGATGTAATATGACTAGTATTACAAAAATCAAAACCACTGCACAAAAAATAGTTACCGATAATCATAAATGCCTCAAAAGGCTCTAGTATGTTCTTGTCCACTCCAAATGGCTCCCACCTAGTCCACCCTACTCCTACCTGCTCCAACCCACTAAACACTTTTAACTACTCGAGAAATGATTCAAAAAGATCCAAGCTGCTAAATGCAACTCGAACATGCTCATAGCCCTAAGTATCAATTTGAGTGGTTCAGAAAAGCTGGTTAATCATCCGTTCAATGGATTAGAATTTTGATCATTTTAAATGAAGTTTTAAACTATTTTTTAAAATTTGCTAATGGTGAGCCCATAACTAAATTGAAAAACCAGCTAAATGATTTGGAAAATTAGTCACAACTCAAATTTGAGCTCAAGTGAAATTTTATGTTAAAGAAAACGGTTAATTAAATGTTTTAGTTTTCAATTAGGCTTTAATCTATGATTTTATAAGTCCCGAGGTAGATAGATCATCCTAGAGAGGACTGAATAAGGTGATAGCAAACTAAAAATTAAGCCCTAATCAGAATTTAACAATGCAGTTCAAGAACACTAAAAGAACAAGTCAAGGATACAGAATAATTTGTAAACTTCAAGAAATAAATGAACACTATATTTTACATCCCCACTTAAGGATCCTCCATGGGATTCAACCAACTTGTATTAATTTTAAGCGAGATTATCCAACCAAGTGTCCACCCAAGGACCTTGATAAGATACCCTTCAAGTCCCACTTGAGGTGTGTTCACGTAAGACCTCTTTTAGATAGCATACCACCCTAGCTACCTTCCTTGCAAGATGAGTTCTGCGACTCACTTGCCTCACAAGTAACACCCTCTATGTCTCGTTTAAAGTGATTTCACCCAAAACCCCTCTTTGGTGCAATAGATCTCCAAGCCAACCCTTCCCTCTTACTTACGAGCAAAGTTCTCTTGACACTATTGCCTCATAAGGAATTCTCAATGTGTGCACAAAGATTACAATAATTTTTACCAAGTTCAATACAATAACTACAAGTGATAATATTTAGAATATTTCTTGAATGTGCTAAAGTGGTCCACACTTCTTCTTTAGCAAGGTCTTCTATTTATAGGATTTGTTCATGAGACTGGCAGAGGATCTCAAGAATGTAACCATTGGATACTATAGATGGTTGTACTGAAGCTTCTCTCAAATAGTTATTTTGTGGTTCAAGGGCCTTGACCATTGTCTCTTACTGTTTTTTGCCTCAAGATTTGCACCATCAACTCTTGGCCTTTTTTTTTTTTTTTGGGCTATGGGAGATAGCTTTCAGCTTCCCTTAAGTGCTACCTATTGTTTACTTCATT
Organism: Carnegiea gigantea; assembly: GCA_029747015.1. Classification (NCBI taxonomy): domain Eukaryota; kingdom Viridiplantae; phylum Streptophyta; class Magnoliopsida; order Caryophyllales; family Cactaceae; genus Carnegiea; species Carnegiea gigantea. The sequence goes on along the minus strand of JAKOGI010000435.1, from coordinate 87,204 downwards.
TGATAAGGCAAGCAAGCTCGATTCAACCATTGATGTTGACAACTTCCATTTAAGACAAGTTGACTGCAAGTTGCTTTTTGCATAAAACTATTTTTGGCCATTTCTCAAAATGTATTTGAATATGCTTTCTTTCCTTTCATAAAACACCAACTATCATACTAGTGATTGTCAAAAATCAATCTTGCTTTCAAACATTAAGAACACAATTATTAGAAAGGTAAATAGTTAATTAAATTATGATTAATTTAGTTAATCCAATTAAGCATATAGGGCAATATCCCATCATTCAAAAACAAATACCATGGCCAAATCATATTAAGTACAACTAAATTTAACCAAGAAGTTATGCTATGTTATGGCATCATAGAAATGCATATTTTTCATATAATTAATAATTACGCTACATTATGGACATTCCAGATTCAAGAAAATTGGTCTTAGTGCCATGAAATATATTTAAAGCATTTTTCATCTTGTTGACTTTTTATGGCTAGCTAATTCACTGACATGGTTGTCAAGGTCCTTGTATAATTAGTTTTGGGATATTGAACTGTAGCTTTGAAGCTCCAACCATGTAGTAAGGTGGGAACTTGTTATGTTAGTTACTAATGCCCATTTCAGCATATGAGTGAGATTCAATTGAATATATATATATATATATATATATATATATATATATAGATAGATAGAGAGAGAGAGAGAGAGAGAGAGAGAGAGAGAGAGAGAGAGAGAGAGAGATGCACTTGATATATGCATGTTCCAACAACATTATATTTGCCTCACATCGATGACATATAACAAGACATATATGTCAAAGCCATATAGGTAAGCAATATGATGATCTTACTCAGCTTCTTTGGGTTAATAAGTATGATCAAATGTATCTCTTGCATAAGATAATAATCAAGCAATTTAATCATCATTTAATAAACCAAGCAACATCTTATGCTCATCTGAGCAATATAGGTAAGATCTATATCAAGGTCCTTAATTATGGGTTAATGTTAAATGGTTTTGGATGTGTGCCAAGGTCATATTACTTTGAGGAGGACTCCAAGTTTAGTATAAGACTAATACTTTTAAGCTTAGTCAATCACACAATGAAATTAACTAATTGAAATAGATTTCATAGAGTATTTCAGAGTTATATATGGAAAGTTTATATTCTAGGGGTATAATAGCTCAAGTTATTTTGCTCATGATATGAAACATATATAACCAAGCATGGCCGTGCTTAGCACATATAAATGTTGAGGCAAATCTAAGTATGACTTACGGCTCAATGATTATGATATTATTTTTATTTTCAGTGAGCTTAGAATCTATGTAACTCAATTAGCATTTGGACCAAGGAAACTAAGCATCATAGATTTAATATAAAAAATTTGACTGTGTCATATAATGTATGCCAAGAATGTTATGCTCATGCTAAATAATTAGGGTGACTCATAAATATGCTATATAGTCTTGGCACTTCATACATCATTACTCTTAAATTATTGTACTCAAAAATCTTCCCCTCTATGATGATGGCAAACGATTTACAGATAATACATGTAAGTAGAATTCATTTGTCCCCCTCTTATCTTTTCTCTCCCGTTTATTATATCTCCCTTTTTATATTCATATATTCTTTCCCCTTTTTCATCATTCAAAAGAATTGTGCCTGAAAAATATGACAAGTATATCGTGAAGCGAAATGATATTCTTAGCTCCTAGTTTTCATGTCAATGGAGCATATGATGGTCCATCGGGTTTAAGATTCATACCTCCTAGTCAAGTAAGTGGAGTACATTGGGTGTATCAAATCATGAAAAACATGCTTAAAAAGATATCAAGCTGCATTTGTCCCTCTTTTGTCCACTTGATAGCATACAATCTAAGCATCATAAACATGAAGTTATCATAGTCAAGTTCTATGGATATCAAGCGTATAATTCATTTAACTTTTTGTAGCCCACAGTATGATCATCATTCATTGACATATTAAGCAATCATGCAATATATAATACTCAATGTCAATTATTACCAACTATAGGTAACATCATCACTGCATGCATGCAATATTAATTAGAGAAATCACTTGGCAATTATAGAATGATTGGAGCAAAATCAAACAACATAATCATGTATTACATAGAATAAGTTCAATACATCTGAGGCATTGAATCATAAAATCAACTGAAGGGCCATGACTTATGCTACTGTTTTTCTACTTCAGGTGCCTTGATTGTATAAGATAGTTGACCTATGCCCACAAGCACATGAGTGTTGTAGTTTAGCAAAGATATCGTTCCCACGGAGACTAATCGTAATTTATTGAGTTTTGTCCTATAAAAGTACTAAGCAAGCAAATTTCAATAGAGAGTTTGAACAACACTAAAACCTAATCAAAAAATCCAACCAATTTAGAACATCTAGGGATTTGTTTGACCTTTTAGAGATGCAGATCAATGAAATATATCATATAGTTTATCTATTTTGGAAGATTGAAAGGGAGGCAGGCGCATCTAGAATTCAATCTTTTCTTTCGAAATAAATTGAATTACCTAAACTAACCAATTATCATTCTTTCAGATGTCCTTGTTTAATCTAAGTTATGGATTTTTGATGCCTAAAGGTCCTCTTAACAAGCAAATCTCTTTCAAGTATTACTAAGTCAGGTCCTATCTTCTCGATCAAATAGCAAGTTTCACCTTTCAATCATTCATTTAACTATTTAGAATTAGCAAGTGAATTTGACCAAAATTCAATCAGAACAATTTCACAAAAGATAGAATTCAACCAATTCCAATCAAGAACAAGTACAAATAAATAAAGATGAGAGATTTCAACATCAATACTTGGCTAACAATCCCTAGATTGAGAAAAGTACTTACACATATTTAAATTAACAATAACTAAATAGAGTATGAGAGAAGAAAACTTAGCACAATTAGAGATCCTCCAAGGGTTCCCCAACTTTGCAAGCGCTCCAAAACACTAAGCACTTCTTCAACACTCATAGTCAAAACTACTAGAAATCTAAACCAAACTTAGAAAAATGAAAAATAATGGAAAAACTAGAGAGTAAGAGTGCTCTTTTCTAATGTGTCCCTCTAGTCTGCTGCAAAAAGGTCTTAGTTAGAGAAGAACTCGATTAACCTCAGCTACATGATGAATGAAAACGAACAGGCTTACAGCCATGGCCTCAACATAGATCGTGGTCTTCACCACGGACCGTCCATGGTGGGCTCTATCTTGGTACTCTTCTATTCTTTCTTCCTTTCACGGGCATAGTGACTCGGGGTGATCATGCAAAGTCAAGCTACACTCACAAAAATGCATAATAACCTCAAATTTACGGTCAAATTTGGGGTAAAATGGTCTAAAAATCTGCAAAATACAAAAAAGAACCATACCCAAACGTAAAACCAAAAAAGCAATGCATAATATAGCATAAAACATATAATTCTCCCTAAAAATGGCACAAAATAACCTCAAAATAGAGTGCACTTTAAGAACTTTTTCCCAAGTAATTATGAAACTGAGGCTAAAAATAAATAACCTCCTTAGAAAGACATCAGTAGCAACATTAATAACCAAATCAACCAAAAGAAGTTTAGCCCAAAAGTGATGAAAAACTTTTACAAACAAATAGGACAAGAAAATTTTCGAAAAAGTAAGAACCATCACTTTAAAATATTAAATCAATCACTCAAATCAACTTGAACAATCATATCGGCATATTATAATAAGTAGAGCTTAGAAGAACTAATAGAATCTTACTTTAGGGATGAGGCACTCATCACTCATGTATTTAAAACAAAATGCGGTTCTCTAAAATCTCATTCCATAGAATCAAATTAGCCATAAGCTTGATAAGACTCCCTAATTCACCACCATTCTAATGCAAACACATAAGGCAATCATGAGGACTTTTAAGGGTTGTAACGGGGTAAATGGGCAAAGGTAAGGAAGGAACAAACAATTTGGGATTTGTGGAACTAAAACCCAAAGACTAAGAGCATAAACCATCATCTCCTAACCAAAACATATTGCTCAAAATATCAGCAACATCCCCAAGTGATGTCACAAGAAAAAGTACCTAAAAATATAAAACCAACGCCAAATCCCTTTTATTGCATCATTTTTTCCTTTTTCTTTATTCTTTCTTCTCTTTTTGCTTTGTTTTTTTGTTTGTTTTTTTTTTTTTTTCCTTCAACATATACATTTTGTTTACACACCTTTGGTGTGCTTTATTATTTTTTTTTTTCAAAGACGAGGACAATGGCAAAGGAAACTATGTACTTTCAACGCTTTTCTTGCAACTCACAAAATATGACCCGATTGACTTTGAAGTGAAAAATAGGACATGGATCCCCTATCACATCCAACCAAACCACAATATCCATAAAAAGTTATTATCCACACACTACTCCAAATCAACTATGAAAAATCTATAGCCTTGGCTAAAAGGGTAAGACATATGTGTGTGGCCAAAAATAATAATATAGGTTGTTATCAATAAACACGGTAAAGGCTAAAAGGGTACTGAGGGATAAATCATTCACATAAGAGTGGATATTTGGTCAATGTAACTCATAAAGTGAAAGAGTGCCTCAACCACGTTGCCTAAATGTGCATGCTAAATTTGATGTTGAACAATGGTCAAAGTAAGTTCTAGAGACTTGAAATCTAGGAAGAGTCACACGTAAAAGGACACATGAGACTAAAATGCTGAATTAGTCTATTCAAGCTCAAAATATCATAGGACAAAGCTCATCTAGCTCCTTGAATTTCATATGCCAAATACTCTTGCGAAGAGCCATTAAGCTATCAACTCTTATCTAATGTGATGGTCAAAACATGAAGCATAGTCCGAAAACGCAGAAACAAATATTGTAGTCAGAAATGGGCCTAACAAAAAGGATAAAAATAGGCAAAAGAAGGCCACTTAGTCTAAAGACTCATAATTGGAGGATTTATAGGCTCCTTCTCTCTTTTTTTTTGGGTTTTTGTTTTGTTTTGTTTTTGTTTTGTTTTGTTATTTTTGTTTTGCTAAGCCTAAAATGCAACTAAAAACTATAAAGTGTCAAAAGAAAACTAAAGTGAAAAAAAACCTAGAAAACTAAATGATAAAAAAAAAATGCAAACTAATCCTAAATGCATGACCTAAAAAAATAACACATCCGCAACACACATATACAACCACAAACAATTACAACAACTCTCCCATACTTGGAGAATGCATTATCCTCAATGAAAGCATAAAACTTTGAAAGAGAGGGGGAGGAGGTAGAGGAGGAGAAGGAGGGTAGGGTTGAGAAATGAGCCAGTCTTGCCAAGTCTCTAAACAGACCCTAAAGTGTTGAAAATATTTGCTCTGAGAGGCAATCATCCCATGGAGCTTATCATGGCACTCCTAAACGAAGCCCCGGAGTGAGGCACGCTTAATTTCTACATAAGCTTGTAGAGAAGCTTGCTCCTCTTGAATTGACCGAAGGATAGCATGCAGGTTAGGATAATCACCAGGGAAGGATAATTGGGATGAACTAGAAGCCCTAGGGTTAGTAGGTGGAGGAGGCGGGGCAGGTCGTGCCAACTCGTCATCACCTAGTAAAAAGTAGAGATTTCCTCGATTCAGGAGAGAGGTGCGATCAACATTTGGGAGAGATATAAGCCAGTTCGTAGGATAAATCTAACAAATGCACAGACCATCAACACTACAAGATTTCATTTGTTCAAAAGCGGTCAAGTTCAACCGCTCTGAACCTGTGACTCTATCATCAGGGTTCAGTTCAACTCCAACTAACCTAGCAATGGGGATAATGAGGGCCCCAATGACAATCATATGTGCAGAACTAGTGGCTGCACTATACAACTGATTGACCAAGAATGACTCGGGGTCAATCCGGTCACCTTCAAGCATGCTATACAAAAAATATAATTTAAGTGAGACACATTTAAACTATCCTCCCTAGAAAAGAAACCATAAGCTAATAACCATTGGGCCACACAAATACACTGGTTTTGAATAACTGTGCCATTGGAATTACTAGTGTCATACCAATGATCCCAGGAAACTTCATGCCAAAAAGCATTCAAATTGAATTCCTTAGGGACATGGTGGTATGGGAGGTCCATACTTGGTGGAAAACCAAATATACTATTAAAGGAACTCAAATTAAGTGCGTAAAACTCCTTATTAAGATAAAACTAGCTAAGACCCATGCATTGCCTTGGGATTAAATTTTTGTGGTACTTTAAAAATATTACTGAATGACGATTGGGATGATGTCAGTACATTGATGTAAAGAAATAATGAAGAAGTTAGTCTAACTCAAAAGAATTGGATTAGTTAAAACATTATCAATTCTATATATATTTTTTTCTTTGGGACATTTTTTTATAAAAGAAGTTTGAAGTATACATGTTTTTTGAGTAGGTACCTGGATGTTTTTATAAAAGAAGTCTCATACAAAAATTATTTGTTATTTCTAAGTTGTCTTAAAAATATGCATGTGTGTGTTTGTGTGTATACACTTATATAACTTTGTTTATACAAAATAAACCATCAACAATGCCATATTGACAATAACCACCTCTACCTATTTGAGCCTAAAGCACATCAAGCTCCAAAGTTTCAATCAGCAAACGTATTTTTATTTGACCCCTGATTGCAAGTATTTAAGAAAATTCTCGTTGATCCTGTTTATACAGGAGATGAATGAAGAGGAAAAGAGATATATAATTTGTACCATATATATGTATCTTGGCATTTAGGGAAAAAAAAAGAAGTCTAATTTAAAGAGATCATTATTACCTTAGTAACGTAAATTAGCATTTACCTAGTTTTCTTTATGGAAATTTACTATACATTACATTTGTAAATTATGTCACAAAAACACAGGAAGAATTAAAACCATGGATATATTTATTATTATACTAAGCTAATTAGACCTCATAATAAACATTTAATATTTGTGAATATGTAGAAGGTTATGTAATTATTCATCAATTACATCAATCCAAGTTTCATCCTTTTTCCCAGGCCACAAAAAGGTCCAGTTACACTAACTCAATTTTTCACAAATTCTATACGCTCTCACTCTTTTGTTTTGTTGGAGGAGAGGGGGATGTTGTGCAAATCCATTACACCAACACAACCTAATCCTTAGCAACCCTCCCTCCAAAGGATAGATTTCTAATTTTTTTTCACCTCCACCTTATACGGGGGCGACCCAATTGTGCAAACATCTCCGAAGGTTCCAAGTTCAGGATAGTACCACCCCTACATCACAAGCTCATCCAAATATCAAGGTTCTCACTCCCCTAATTTTGAGTAGCCTCTAGAGCATGGTGGACACCGACATCCACAAAGGCCCTCTTTCCATAGGCCCTCATCCTATAAGTAGTAAGGTCATAATCCATTCATGCTATAGCCGTCTGACACCGGTGCAACAGATAAAAGGTAGAATGAGTTACAGTAACCTATAGGATGTATAACTCATCTATAATCTATAACACATTAAAAAGGTGTAGTGAAACTAATTATCAATCATTGTACCACTAAAGTTATCACCTATGGTCATGAGATATGAGAAATGTTTTTCTTTCAACTTTGAACCACCTTTCTTAAAGTACAAATAGAAAAAAAGGAAAATATAAAGGAAACCAAATTAAACAAACAATTAAAATGATAGATTATAGTTTAATAGTAATTATAGAAGTGCCTACGTAGCTACAAACAAAGAAGGGAAAAAAATCATTGTCAAAGTTCCCAAACCAAAATGGGGGGAGTGGGGGACAACAAATAGAGAAATTATATCTCTTACAGCAAACTTCATCACAGATATATTTGCCACCAACAAAAGGCTGATTTTTCATCTTTCTGATCTACACATTAATTAAGAAATTGGTGATGGTTATGTTGCCTAGGCCAGGGAGTCCAGTGTTTAATGAAAAAACTAACCAAAAAAATTAGTAGATAAATTGATTTTGTTACCTTCGATGTCTTTAGAGCAATAAACAAGAAATGTTGGAACTGAGAGAACAACGTGTGTCATCAAGATAATCAAATGCACTTAGAAGATCCCGATTAAATCAAAACTCAATAGTCAAACACAAAGGATCAAAACAAACAAACTAGATTAATCCTCAAACTATAAAAAACGCTCAACTCATTCCATAATCAAACTTCCTACTAATCACATGATTCCTAGTGTCATATAATCACAGAATCGTGATATATAGCCAGCTAAAATCAATTTAAAAATGATAGAGCTTGAGAAGGATGATTTATAATGCATGATTTGATGCCATAATTAAGTTTAAAAAATAAGCATGGTGTTAGTCAAAACTGAATGTACGAAATAAAGTCCAATTTACAAATTTGAACACCAAATAGTTAGAATAAATTCAAAAAATATATAATAACACAAATTCTTATATACTGAGTTAGATTATGAAATGTTGAAGAACTCATAAAGATACCAACCTCTATAAGAAAGGCAAATATATTAACCCATATATAATGATTATTACTAAATTTAGAAGCTAGTAATGTGTAAGAATTCAAAATCAAATAATCAAAAATTATCAACACTATCCATAAAATCCAGTTTAATTGGTTTAATTCATGAAACATCAATTCTGTGAGCAAGCGTATTATGGTTTCAAACTTGACGATAGTAACTGTGGAGAGGAGTTTGCGACGATGATTGTGGAAATTTTTAGAGTTCCATTTTACAACCCCCTCCCAAAAAACCCACCAAAAAGGCGAAAAAACAGGAATAACTAAGAAACTTTTTAATAAACAAATAAAAAAACCCTAACCATTAAGTCCTCATTAAAGAATATGGAACAAGCTGCTTTACGTCCTGGGGATATGAGGAGGGTGAAGACTCATATAGAAGTGGAAGAATGCTACAGTTAATTTCAGATAGAGAGCACCGTGAATTCTTGAACTGTGGAAAGTTATTGGGAGAGAGAGATAGAGAGGCAATCACTTCTAGAAAGCATGGGATAGGGGTAAGGGAGGGTTAAATAACTTAATTATCAAATTTTAAAAATTAGAAAAAGTATAATCTTTCAATAGCTAAGATGGATATGAAAACCGGTTAACCAGAGTTTCGTTTAACCAAAAATCGGCTAACCACTTTTTTAATTCAAGAAAATTCTGAACTTTAATTGAGTCGAAAATTTCGGTTCATTCAAAACCCTAACCATAATTGAACCGAGAAAGTCGGTTAACCAATTTTCGATTCAGATACCGGTTAATTGTTCACAAACAAATAAAGACGTATACTTTCTTACCAAAATTTTTCAATTCTTATGTTTAAAATTTTTTTTAAAAATTAAATTTTGGTTACCATTCATAAATAATAAAAAAGTGAACTTTCTTACCTAAATGTTTTATTTTTCATGTATAAATTCTTTGGAAAAAAAAATCATTTTGGTTCGGTTATCTGAATTTTCAAACCGTCCGAACCGTAACTGAATCGAAAACTGAAATCTTTTTTTTGGTTTGGTTAACCAATCTGATTTTTTTCGAAAAAGTTGTGCGGTTAACTACTTTTTGGCTTTGATTTTTTTGGTTTTCAGTTTCGGTATTTTTGGCACACCATAGACATGATGTATTATGTAAACGGTGGTGATAAAATTGACTTCCTAAAATTAAGCGGAGCAAAGAGTTGATAATATTTCTTTTATATATAGTATTAGAATAGATGAAATGTAGCCTCTTGACGTCAAGAGCCACTCGTGGCTGCAACATGCAATGTACTTAAGAATTCAAGGGTGAGGTCCCAATAAGTGTGGTTCCTAGTTTGTAAAAATTGACCGATCCCGCCTCGAGCAAACAACCAATGAATATCATCTAACAATTCTCAAATGATTCAAGACATCCTCATCATACGATCAGGTAGCTACTACTAGTTTACTACTCAAAGCATTATATCTAGCAATGTGTTTAGGATTAGTTAAACCATTGGGGTGTGAAATGTAACCTTGATTTCTTATGGTGGTTGGTATATAGGAGCTTCAGGATGCTCTTTGTGGGGCTTCACTGGAAGTCCCACCTTCTTGTGGTGTTCTCGCCTTCTTCTTCGGTGCCATGGTGGTATAACGTGGATGGGAAAAAACTTGAAAAATCAAACTAAAAGAAAATGAGTAGAAAAATGCTAGAAAATGAAAAATTTGAGAAAAGGGAAATAAATGGTGAAGAAATATGGAAGAAAAAATGAAAATTGCAAGCATAAAAATGAAAAATGGAGTTGTGAAAGTCATGGGAATGGAGATGGAAAAAATGGGAGAGAAAGAAGGCTAGAAAATAAAAAATAAAGGGAGATGTGGGGTTAAGGTGAAGAAAGTAAGTGAAAAGAAAAGAAATTTGATGGATTTTGGTGAAAAATTGAAAGTTTAAGTGAAGTGGTTATGGAGGTTTAAGAGAGAGAAGGGAGTGTTTAAAGAGAGAGATAGTCAAGCTTCAGGAAGAAGATGAAAAAATGGGGGCCCAAGGAGCCTTGAAAACCCTTGACCATGGACGCAGGGCTTACCACTGACCGTGGTGTTGGCAACGGACCATCCATGGCCAGCTCTGGTCCCGGTTTTCTTATTCTTTTCTCCTTTTTTTCTTTTGTTTCTTAGAGCCGTTACAGATCGTGGTGATGGCCATGAGGTGACTGTGGCGCTTCTAAGAAACCCTCTTATTATGCCTTTTTTATAGTTTTATTAATTTCTAATGGAAGTTCCAAATAGTAAAAACACAAAATACAATAAAAAAGGGGTACATGAATAGGAAAAAGAAAAATAAACACTTGGGTTGCCTCTCAAGAAGCACTCATTTAAGGTCGGGAGCTTAACCTTTCTTTTATTCTAGTTCCGGTTCAATGAGAATGCGGGCGTTGGACTTCCCTACAACATATACGGCATTTTTGTCGCGAACTATGAAATTGAAGTCTTTCAACTGAAGGTACCACCTTAGAGACTCAGGTTGGGGGTCCTTCTTCATCATCAAATTACGCCAAAGTGTGTAATGGACTCCATCAGACGGGCCACTAGCATCATATTCAATCCCAAGATCAAAATCCAAATCGACTCTTTCCAGAGGAAGTAAAGAAAGAATTACTTGAGCGAACCTGCAACAATCTCTCATGGAATATTCATTAGAAGCATAGGTCTCAATCTCGGGTATGCTAGGTGGCATAGGAGCAATAAACTCCACCTTAACATAACCTTAGTTGGGATTCTCAGCTGAAACCTAATCAAAATCATAAGGGTCAGGGCAACTACTACCATCATTCATCTCAATTTTAGGAGAAATGGAAGTACATCAGATAGGAAAGAAGTGGGGGAAATAATTTTCTCTTCCATAAAACAAAACGTAACATCACATCCCCTACTTCAAATGTTATCCGCCAACATTTTACATCAATAATGAACTTGAAGTAGCTAAAAAGTGTCTCCCAAGAATAGTTTGGGCATGGTCAGTCTCAGTCATATCAACAATGATAAAATCCTCTAGCATCCAAAGATTTCCTATTTTTATAGGCACATCTCTAATGTACCCAAAGGTCATGTTTCAAAACCATCCACTAATTGGAGTGAAAAGGGTACTAGTTGCAATGGTCCCAAATGAAGCTACCTGGGTCAGGAAGCTCAGGGGGAAAGACTTTGGCATTCTCAAAGCTATCATTTTTTCTAAAAGGTATAGGCTCACCCTCATCATTTTTGTCCTCACTCTTAGTCGTCATCACTTTCTATCCTCCTAAAGTGCTATGTCTTGAGGATCCTCTACCCCTTCTTTCAAGGTAACACAGTTACACTGCTCGTGGGGTTAGACTCGGGTTTACTAGGTAGTGTACCCAGAGGTGTAGATGAAGATGTAGCTTGTTGAGCTATTTGAACTTCCAACATCTTATTGTGAGTAGTAAGTACATCAACATTAGAGGCCAATTGCTTAATGTACGCATTTGGCTTTTGTTGTGCCAAAAGCATGTTCTCCATCTTAGTCTCATAGACTCTAAGTTGGATTTTTGAGGTGCTTGTTGAGGATATGATAGTCCTTGAAATCCAGGGGATGGTCTAAAATTCATTTGGGATATGAGTAGGGCTTTGGACTTATAAGAGAAAATGGGTGATTTATCCAACTAGGATTATATATGCTAGAGAAGGGGTCATTTGTTGGTCTAGGGTGATAGTTGTTCACATAGTTGAGCTGATCACTTACATCTTGCTTAATGTATGCATTTGGCTTTTGTTGTGCCAAAAGCATGTTCTCCATTATAGATTCTAAGTCGAATTTTTGAGGTGCTTGTTAAGGATATGATGGTTTTTTAAATTCAAGGGGTGGTCTAAAATTCATTTGGGGTACGAGTGGTGCATTAGGCTTATAAGAGAAATTGGGGTGATTTTTCCAACCAGGATTATATGCGCTAGAGAAAAGGTCATTTGTTGGTCGAGGGGGATAGCTGTTCACATAGTTGACCTGATCACTTACATCTTGGGCAAAAGGACTAGCCACTTGACAATGCAAAGTCAAATGATCAACTAACTCACATGTATCACATGATCGGGAATGGGTACTTGAACTAACAGAATTAACATTTAAGCGCTTTAATTTTTAAGATATAGCATCAACTTTAGAAGAAAGCATAGAAATAGCATCTAATTCTAGTTTACCTCCAACCTGCTTAGGTAGGGCTCTCTTAAACGATCATTAGAAATTGTTTGGGGCCATCTCCTATATAAGATTGTATGCTTCATCTTTAGTTTTGTTCATAGGAGTACCTCTTGCTGCTATATCAATAGTAAACCTCAATGGCTGAGTGACTCCATTATAGAATGTTTGGATAATCATCCATCTTTGAAGACCATGGTGAGGCCATAATCATAAAAGGTCCTTGAATCACTCCTAGACTTCATAGAGCATCTCATCTTCCTTTTAAGAGAAAGTAGTGATTTGATTCCGTAGGCTTGCCACCTTACTCGAAGGAAAGAAATTGGCAAGAAAGACATTTGTAAGCTCTTCCGATGTTGTGATGCATCCTGGAGGCAAAAAGTGAAGCGACACTCTTACCTTATCCCTAAGTGAAAAGGCAAATAGGCACAAGGGAATCATCGGTAAAAACTCCTCTGAGCTTAAACGTGCCACACACCTCTAAAAAGAACGAGAGGTGTAAGTTTACATCTTCTAACAGGGTGCCTTCGAACTGGGATTGTTATACCATTGATATAAGGGCTCGTTCAAGCTCAAAATTGTTCGCTTCTATGGTTGGCCGAGCGATGCTCAAGAAAATGCCTTGGACTCCCAGGGTAATAAGATCTTGGAGTGTCCTTCTTTGTTCACCTCCTATTCATGCCATCGATAAAGAAACTACTTGAATCTTTAGTTTTTGCTCTTCTACCCTTAATTTCTTCCTCCTAGAGCAAAAGGTCCTTCCGATTTCTGGATCGAATTCAAATAAAAAGGAACTTCGCATATAAAGAAGAAATATGCAAAATTAGCAACAAAACTACCAACGCAAATAAAAAATATAAAGAAAAAGAAAAAATGACAAAATGCTTGGCCAATTTCTTGGGGCTAACTCAATATCCACTAATTTGGTCTCTGGCAGCGGCGCCATAAACTTGACCTATGCACGCAAGCACACGGGTGTTGTAGTTTAGCAAAGATATCATTCCCATGGAGAAATCTAATGAGTTTTGTCCTGTAAAAGTGCTAAGCAAGTAAATTTCAATAGAGAGTTTGAATGAAACTATAACCTAATTGAAAAATTTGATCAATTTAAAAGAGCTAGGGATTTGTTTCACTTTGTAAAGATGCGGATCAATAAAATATATCATGTACTTCAGCTATATTGGGAGATTGAAAGCGGTGCAATTGCATTAAAATTCAATCTTTTATTTCGAAATAAACTAAATTAACTAAACTAGTCAATTATCATTCTTCAAATGTCATGCCTAAAGGTCCTCTTAACAAGCAAATCTCTTTCAAGTATTGCTAAGTCAGGTCCTATCTTGTCGATCAAATAGGAAGTTTCACCTTTCATTCCTTCACTTGACTATTGGAATTTGCAAATGAATTTGGGCAAAATTCAATCAGAACAATTTCACACACAAGATAGAATTCAACCAATCCCAATCAAGTACAAATACAGCTAAATAAAGATGTGATATTCCAACATTAATACTTCACTAACAATCTCAAGATTGAGAAAACTACTCACACATGTTTAAATTAACAATAACTAAATAGAGTTTGAGAGAAAAAAACTTAGCGTAATTGGATATCCTCCAAGGATTTACCTTTGTAAGGGCTCCAAAACAGTAAGCGCTTCTTAAATACTCACACTCAAAACTACTAGAAATCTATACTAAACTTAGAAAAATGGAAAAAAATGAAAAAGCTAGTGAGTAAGAGTTTTCTTTTCTGCTGTGTCCCTGTAATTTGCTACGAACAGGCCCTATTTGAAGGAGAACTCGATCAACTTAGCCGTACAATGAAGGAAAACAAACAGGCTTGCAGTTATGGCCTCACCACATACCGTGGCCTTCACAACCGACCGTCTGTGGTGAGCTCTGTCTCGGTACTCTTCTGTTCTTTCTTCCTTCCATGGGAATAGTGACTTGAGGGCGTCTGTGGGGAGTCAAGCTAGACCTATTTATGGTCAAATTTGGAGTAAAATGGTCCAAAAACCTGCAAAACACAGAAAAGAAACATACCTGAGCATAAAACCGAAAAAGAAGTGAATAATATAGTATAAAACACATAATTCTCCCTAAAAATGGCGAAAGATGACCTCAAAGTAGAGTTACTTTAAGCATTTATCAATAGTGAAGCATAGATATTCATATCATATGAGCATTTGTAAGCATAATGAGCATTCATATTATGATCATTCAGTTAGTGAAGAAGTTGCAAGCCAAAGTTGTGTCAATCATGGATAGTCTAACTAATGATGACTAGTATCATTAGTGGTGGACACTAATTCTACTTTGGTTATCCTTCATGTTGTCCACTTTTCTTCCCACCCTTCACCTATTGAGTTGATGTACATCATTATTCGCTGACCAATTTTCAAGATTAGTGAAGATGTTCACGACCTTGCCATTATCTTAATGTTATTCCTTGAAGAGTCTTTAGGGATCCTTTTTTCATCATGTAACTCTGACATTTTGGTCAAAGTGTTTTCCCCCTAAATGCACTCCATCAATCTTGTTAGATCTAAGAGAGGCCTCCCCAAGCATCCAGGTTAATCATAGTAATGTCATGTTAATTGAGTGAGAATGACAAAACACATGACATATATGAGAATATTAAACATATCAATTTGTCCATGTGGCTATTCATAAAATATTAGTGAGAGTTGCATAGTGACACATAGCATGAAAGATGACGTGTTATGAATCAACTTGTCTTCCCTTTAATGTAGCAATTTCAGAAGATAAGAGCATGAAGTAAGTATTCAGAGCTTATGTAACAATTTCAAATTCATTATGTGCACATTCAGTCCACGAAAGAAGTATCATATAAATGTAATCATAACATGTGTGACACAGCTGAAGCATGAAGTAAATGAAGTCTTATTCAAGGCTTGTGATCTATCAAAATTAATATACAGTATGCAAGGTCACATGATATCTTACACACGCATATCAACATAAGGTGCATTAGAAGCATATACATATCAGTGCATACTAGTTACCAAACCAAGTAAGGTAAGATAACGTTAGTGCATAAATGATCAATAGCACTAAACATGATAAGGACGATAATCTGTTATCTGTCATAGAGATCATGTGTTTAGGCCATTATAAGAAGAATCATAAAAATAGAGACATATGAGCATGCATTAATATTTCTAAGCAAGTCTTAGGGTCCATGAAATGAGTGTTTGAGGGTTTCAGGTCAAGTGAAGAACATGACTTTGAGATTGTTCAAGGTTCAATGCATAGTAAACCATATAACCAATGACCACATAAAAATACATGCTAGCACTGCATAGAACATGTGATCACTTTGGATCTCACTTAAAAGCAATCACTATCATGTATTAACAAACTTTGTTCATGTCAGTCTGCAAGAGCCATATTTACGAGTGTCAAAAATCAATCATGCATAACTAGCTAGAAGATGCAGAACATGTTAGTATCAAAGCATAAAAATATATTATCACTTCTCTTCAAGGTTAATCAGGTACATAAATATATTATCATTTTTAGTTAAGTAATTTAAACTTGTGAACTTAAACCTTACAATGCTTATTGTCCAAAACAATAAATATACTTTGTGATAATTTTCAAGTCCTTGGATTTGAGTGTTCAGGCTCAATGTTGGAATCTTGACTTTCTGCAGTACAATCTGAGAGCAAGATGATATGGTACCTGATATATGAATCCTCTTCTTGGTTTTTAAATTTTTAGATCAATAATAACATCTCAGCTTGCCTTAGATTCTTTAGCAGTTTTACTTTCAGGGTCCTCGACTGCTTATGCAGGTTGATTCAATGTGCCCTAAAGTTGACCCTAGGTGGCAGCTTTGTTAGATTTAGCTAGAACCTATTCCTCATCTTTGTGGTTGCTTAACTTCAAATCTTAGAAAGAAGATAACCTTACATTGCTATGTATAACATGAATGATTTCTTCAAGCACCCTGGTTCTCTTATTGTTACAAGCCTCATCAATGAAGATGCATTCATTACTTCTCACACCAAGCTATCAAAGGTTCTCCCTGCCATTGTTGTGAATGAAGCACTTGTATCCAAAAGACTTGAAATATAATAGTTTGGGCTTTTTGCTTTTGAATAGCAGATAGTAGGTTTTTTAACTAGCCCTTCGAGATAACCATTCCTATTTTCGAGGTGCCTCTTAATATTATCATATTAGCCTTAGTCCCTTTTAAACTTTATTGATCAAAGATAGTATGACTATCTTTAAATGAAGATTTTAGTCAGAAAGGCTGATGATATAATTAGATCAAGTTCAGCATTAGCATTGGGGATTAGGTTATAGACATGAGCTCAAGGGTCTTTGAAAGATGTATCATCACAGTAAAATCACTTCTTATCCGTAAGATGATAGTTGAGAAACTTCGCCAAGGTCTCTTTACCAATGCAAAACACTTACAGCTATTCAGAGTCTCTTGCTTATTGCCTTTTAAGGAATAGTCATTTCCGTTAATGTGACTCTAGGTCTCTTTATATTAACTCCAAAATATTTTCGTTGACTTTAAGGTGCTATGTTTTGTTTCCTTAAGCTTGCTGCGTTAGTGATGTGTGCTGATATCAAGATTTGACTTTATTTCATAGTCTTTGAACAAAGTTATCTCAAGTATTAATATATGACTTTGACAATAGGATTTGCTTCAAGGTCCTTGAATTATGTTTAAATCACTCAAAGAACTAAAACCACTCAAAGAACTTGTTAATAACTAAAGCAGTTTCTCCCCTAATTCATGAATCAAAATCACATGTTGAACTAGTCATATTGCCCTACTGTGAAGACATAGATTTTAAAGGCTTAAGAGTTAGTTGATGACTTTTATATAATTCAACCCTAATCATCTAAACATCTTATTGTATAGTCAAGTCAGAAAATATCACTGCCAGATACCTCACTTTGTGTGGAAATTACAACTAAGGGACCATGTTATTAGAATATATTTAAAAGGAGCAATATTCTATGGAAACTATTTTAAGGAGACCATTCACTATTTGCATTTTCTTGTTAGCCCTTAAAACTTTTCATATTTGCATTTAGCCCAAATCCTTAAAAACTTACTTTCGAAAATCCAAAATTTGTGCATGTTTAATTTTTCTTATAAGTACTACTTGATGCCCTTTTTCAGCTGGCACCTTGTGACCAAAAATAATTAAGATAACTAAGCTAATTAATGATTAGTTAAGCTACTTAACTATGATTATTGCTAGCATCATCACCTTCTTGCCTTGGACCAAATTATTCACATATTGTTTACTCACTAGAAGGCCTTTCTCCAGTAACACCTCAATTAAACTATATCACTGATATAAGTTTAGAATTAAAAGTAGAATCAGCAAAAATTATGATCGAAGTCAAGGAGCTTAAGAAGCAATTATCTGTAATTCACCTTTCTCTAGTTAATGAAGTAAGACAAAGCGGAAAAGCTACTTCCAGTATTAGTACTCCATTTCAGCATAAATATCCTTTTCAAAACCCAAAAAATAAGAATCTATTTCTATTGGATAATATAAAAATCCAAAAAGAAGTAGAAGAAAAATCTAGAGAAAAATCAGCTGAACAAGCAGAAAAAGAAGAAGAAGATGGAGTATAAGCAGTATACTCTTGAAGAACTACACATATGTTCGAGAAAGAACAAAAACCCAAAGAATTAGACAAAATTGTTGGCATAATTAGTGATAAACATGAGGTATTATCTAATAATAATGAAGAGACTAATAATGTCTAATTAGAAGAAGAAATATATCAGCAGATGAACCTAATCAAGCTAGAGGATCTTATGCAGAAAATTGGATTAAAAAACTGGTAAAATGGCTATTGAAAATGACATTAATGAAATGGGAGAAGAACTCGACTTAGGTGAATAGAGACTAATCTGGTTAACAATGTTGTTCTTAAACCTAAGGAATCCAACGAACCTTCTAGGAGAATACACATTTCAAAAGACCTAGGTACGTTCTAATAGGGCGTACAATCAATTTTTTCTTCGGGTTCATTTCAAGGAAAACTACAACCTTTGAAGAAGTTGGCTTTACTCCAATTAGTTAGACGGGATACATCTTAAACATAGATGAAACTCATAATAGAAAGGAAATATTTAAACATTGGAAAAGAGGTATGAATAGTATCTTAAACTTAAATACTACCTAGACTACTACAATTTTCCTGAACAACATTGAGCATAGTTTTTCTAGCACTGTAACTGACTAGTATGATTCATCAAATGAAGATAGTAAAAATACATTAAGAATGATGGAAAGACTAGCTGCTATGTTCAAAAATCTATGTAAGGAAATTAAGATCAAATTTATCTGAGCTAAACTTGATTCTGAAGAAAAGGCAAGAGGATGACAGAGAAAGATTAATAATATAGACTATATGAAATACCTGAAAAATTATGTTGCTGAATTTCATCAGTATTATTATAAAACTGGGCGTAATGAAATTAATCTTGGTATGTTCTATGAAAAATTACCGTATCCAATAAATTTTATAATTAATGAAAAGTACATTGCATGGCTTAAACATACAGATGTTATTTATACCCTTGGATTGAGAATCTCTTATTTAAGAAAATGGATCAATGATCAATGTCTCGATCTTCAAAAGCAAAAGAAAATTAAGAAACAATTCCTAAATTGTTAGGATTCACCTTACCAATGGGGAAAGGAACCTAAAAGAAGAAGAAAAATAAAATTCTATAAGAAGAAGAGCTTTAATAAATAAAGAGGAAAGAAATATAGAAGAAAAAATTATAACAAACCAAGTTCTAAAAAACAAAGACCTTTTAGGAAAGCGACTTATTGTCCTGTAGGAAAAATAACTGCAAATACTAGACATGTAGAGAAGTAGGACATTATGCTAATAAATGCAAAAATAGGAAGAATAACAAGCTTACTGAAACCTTGGGTAGCCTAGATTTTGTTGAGCTTAGTGAAGATGAGGCCTTAGGCCTAGTCCTGAATATCAACGAAGGGATTGTTGAAATTATATTGAACAATGAATATGAAGAAAGTGATTATAAAAAAACAAGCCATATGATGAAAAGTAGCTCAATTTGTCTTGGTGATCTTTAGGGAGAAGAGTTTATGGTAGATAATGTTAGCAAAGAAGTCAAAGGAGATTTGGTTCTTCCCATAATTAGAAAGATATGATTTATAAAAAATCCATTTTTCAATTAAAAAGCAAGTATGTCTGCGAGATGATGGAAGGAGATCTAGAAATCAAAGATTGTGAGTATGACGTGGGAAAGTTAATCTCATTAATTAGGAAAATATCTTTAAGCATAACAAAGATAGAAAATATAGGTATATCTATGTTGGAAGTGTTCAAGTCTAAATCACTCCATTACAGTATTACGACAAGGATATTGATCTTTGTGCTTTGCTTTGTGATATTAGGCATACTAAATTTAATAATCAAATCATCATGGGGATTAAGACTCATTTATTTAATGGATCGGTAGGATTCAATTGTTAGCCTGAATATTATGTAAGCCTAAAAGATGAGTTTGCTAAAAACTTTCTATCCCTTAAGATAAAAACTGTTGGAATGGACATGAAAAAAGGGGGATATCTGTTAAGGATATTTTGAAAAATTATCTACAAATTGGATAATATTATAGAACCAAAGACTAAGGTGACAATGATAGAAGCAGAAAGGTTTGAAAGTTTTACCCTTGTGTAAAAACTCCAGAGGATGAAATCGAATCCTCAAAAGATAATGATTAACAGGTCATGGATATGTAACTTTGCCAACCCTACAAAAATCAACAAGAAAATGGTGATAAAAATTGATGAGAATGGTAAAATAACAATTAAACCCCAATCATTAAGAAGCATGAGTACAAGATCAGAATGAGGAGAAAGATCTTCATCAACTAAAGAAGAACTTAAAGAAGATGATACAATCAGTATGACTAGTGAAATGAGTAGAATAAGTTTTGAATCTGTAAGAACTAGTGCAGAACCAAGTCTAAGTTTAGATGGAAAGGTCACTGGATATAAAACGAGAACTGTTAGTGAGCCAATCTACGAGGATGAATTAGCCAAAAACATGACTATAGAGATATGATATGATGTCACCAACACAAATCCTAATAGCATTTATATCCCAATAAACGTATGCTTAGAAGGCTATAATAACTATGAGTTGTGTGCCTATATAGGTAGCGGTTATTCTGTATGCTTTGGGAAAATATCATTATTTCCAAAGTTTATGTGGAAAAGAGCTAAAAATCCTTTACAAGTGAGGATAGCTGATAATAAAATTATGAGTCACAACGAAGTCATAGGAGGGTTATCCATAGAACTAGGAAGAGTTCAATGCATTATACTAGTTCTACAGGCTATTGATCAACCCTCTCATGATATGATTATTGGAAATAATTTTTAGAGATTATATTCTCCATGCACACAGGCCATAAACCAAATAATATTCACAACTAATGGTCACTCCGTTCCTATTGAAAAATTAAGCAAGGCTTATACTCATCAGAAAATTAGTCTACACGCAACCAGCATGGTAAGAAGGTAATGCCCGCACAATGTGAGATAGCGTTTGCAATCTTACTACTTGATTTATCTATTAAAGAGTAGATTCTCAAACAATAAGAGCAATTATGTGAAAGAACTCTACTCTGATAATCCACTAAAATTTTGGATAAAGATAACACATTTACAAAAATTACTCTGTTAAATCCTAGTACTATTATTCGAGTCAAACAAATGGTATATCCATCCTAGGATATCTAGGAATTTAATAAACAAGTCAAAGAACTTCTGGACAAAGAATTAATCAGAATAGCAAAAGTTCTCACACGAGTCCTGCTTTCATGGTGAGAAATCATGCAGAAGAAAAAAGAGAAAAAGCAAGAATGGTAATTCATTATAAAAAGCTTAATGAGAATACTGTCTTTGAGGGTTATTACATTCCTAATAAAACTGTCCTTTTCCATAGAATTCAAGGAGCCTCTTGTTTCTCAAAAATAGACTGCAAAAGCGGTTATTGGTAGATACAAATGAATCAGGAAAGTATTCCTTTAATTGCATTTAGTGCCCTACAAGGACGTTATGAATGGATAGTAATGCCATTTAGTCTTAAAAATGCACCTTAAATATTGCAGAGAAGAATGGATAACATCTTAAAGGATCTTAATCATTGTTTTTTAGTTTACATCGATAATATCTTTGTTTTTTCTAAAACTATAGGACAACACAAAGATGATGTCTTAGCTGTCATCTAAAGATGCATTGATCATGGTATTACATTTGGTAAGAACAAGTGGATTTATGCTGAACAAGAAATTGAGTTCTTAGGTCTAGAAATAAAAGCTGCACAATTTATCCTCCAAAAACATATTCTGGGAAAAATAGAAAATTTTCTTTAAAAAATTGATGATAGGAAGCAACTAGAAGATTTCTTGGATGTCTTACATATATTTTAAATTTCATTAAAGATTTAGCTAAACTGAGAAAGCCATTGCAGCCAAAACTCAAAAAAGAAGTAAGCTAGAAATGGACCACTAGAAAAATAGTTGAAAATTTCAAAAAGATGTCTAAAAATCTTCATGTTCTTAATTTGTCTAATAAAGGAGATGATTTAGTGCTTGATACAAATGTTAGCAATGAGCATTGGAGCGCCGTACTCAAAATCAGAGAACGAGAAAAACTCTGCAAATATTATAGTGAAAGTTTTAATAAGGCAGAATGCAACTATCCCACGAGGAAAAAGAAATCCTTGCAGTTATAAAGGGAATTGAAAAGTTCTTAACTTTTTACACCTAAAACCTTTTCTTATTCGAACTGATTGTAAATGAATGCTTGGTTTTCTGAAAAAGAATTTATCAAATATGCAACCACAAGGGCAACTTCTGTATTGGCAATTATGGCTTAACCAGTTTTCCTTCTCTATTGAACATACATAGGGATCAAAGAACTCTCTGGTAGATAGTTTAACTCGAGAACTCCCCAATGGTGATCTTCAGAGCAGAACTCCTGTCAGAAAACGGGAAAATCCATAATGAGATGCCAGTACTACTAGAACGGGTTGCTCCTTCTAGCAAAGTCCTTATTGATAACTTGAAAATCCATACAAAAAGTAGATCATGCTTTGTTCTGCTTTCTTCGGCCTACCTAATAGCCTAAAAATTTTTCCTTCTAGAGTTGCAAGTTAATTACCTTATATATCCTTATGATATCTAAGACAAAATAAGTTCTTGTGTTTAAGAAAAATGGTTCAATGAGTGCTATACAGCCTGTATTGACTGTTATCGTCATTATTCCTATGATATTTGGGAGTCTTGGAGTACAACGATCTACTTTCCTGATAAGTCTAGAGTTAGAGGTGTTAGTTTTTCAACAAATTCAATCTCTCCAAATAACCCCGTTAATAAAGTCTGGGAATACAAGATGGTACTTTACTTGATGGAAATCTCAGATCCGAAGTACCCATTTTCTCAAAATTAACCAATTTTTAACAATACATGTTCAGAAGGATCTACTGATCCTAACATCTCCTGATGGTCTGATAAAAATTCCCAATAATTGATACCTATATGTGGAGGTACATTCTGCACTAATCGAGTACAAAAATAGAAGAGAAAAACCAGCCCATTATCTTGTTTAAATTGTTAATTACGATGATCCCTATGATTAACGACAAAAATGGGTTCAAGATCGATGAGAAATTGTTACAGATCCTACTTTAGTTGGGGCCATCAGTTTTTACAACATCTATAATCGAAGTTGGGCATTAATTGAAGAAGGAAAAACATCAATGGCTTGTGGAAACACTACTTTTGCCTATGACAACAAGTTTAAAGAATACATAAAGGTGGAAGGAGCGATTTCAGAAGATATCTTTGGTTATCTCTTTGATATTGGAGCTGGAAAATTCTTATCAAAAAAAGAAAAGATATATCTTTTGCAATTATTTAAGAAATGGGATCCAGAACGTCTTCAATTAGATGAATATTTTGATGATTATCCTAATAATGATGGCCTGGAAGATATAATTGGAGATAGGATCTCAATAATGATGACTAGTCTTGTCATCATTAAAAGCTCTAAAAAGTGGTTGCTCTATTATTGTACTATTATGACAAGTGTCAGGTCTGAAAAATAAGGCAGTTTACTGTAACCATGTGAATGTACTACAGCCATGTGTAAAACCATTATATACTGTAACCGTTAGGGCATCCTATATATCCTCATGCCCTATATAAAAGGAGAGATTGAGTGCTGAGAAGGGACATGGTTATTTAAGCATTCTTGAGCAAAAAAGAAGCCGCGATTCTCCATTTCTCTATGAACAAGCATCTCTAATGATCTTAGCTTAAGTCCCTCTTTAAACTTTCCTTCGTAATATTTTCACTTTCAAGCTTTCAATAGAAGAAGTTTTCCAGTAGGGAACGTTACAATTGAACCTTATGTCTTAAATAATATAATTTCTTGATTAAATTCTCACTATCCTTTAAAAAAATATAAAGCTTAATTAGTGACTACGGTCTGAGGTAGGAAACAAAACGGATCTATGCTATGCCTGATCTAAGGAAGATGAGATTAAGATTAGTAATCTCTGTAAACCGGAAGGTAATGAAATGTCGTAGTCCAACCCAACTAAGTTCAGGTAATGGTCAAAACTCTTCAATTAAGTTTTAATTATTTTCCTAAGCATGGTGGGCCATTAATCATAGAAGATATAATATTTATGATATAAGTAGTAGATTGTGCTAACTAGTACTAGTAAAGTCATTATAAGAAGTCCAAACAATAATATAAGCTTAGTTTTATTAAAAAGTCCCAAAACGTTGAGTATTTGTACTTTAAACCCCATTTTGGGCAGAGAAACTTCAGCGAGTAACTATTTCGTAAAATAATGTCCCCTGTTAATAGTTTACCCAAAATAGTAGGTACTTGGGATTATATTCTAAAAATGTCGACCCCTAAAAATTATTTCTATAAAATTCAGGGTACCCCAGAGTCATAAATTAGTCAAGTCATGATGCAAATAATCATGCTAGAAAGATTCAAAAATCATGCTCGTAATCATGTAATAGGACAACTAAGCATAGCATGAAATTCAAGCACTATGAGATAACTAAGACATGGAATATCAAAGTATTAAATCCCTTCCATTCTTAAAAATCATGTAGTTGTGCTTATGTAACACCCGGGATTTTTATCCCCTTCGGTAGCTGATTTCGCCTATTGATATCGTTCTAAAATCGTGTTTGGTTATTTCGATAAATTGAAACACTATTGATGTAGCTTGCTTGAGTGCTGATTTTATTGAAAAGAATGTGATTACTATCATTTTATTATCGGGCACTATAGTGAGCAGATTTTTGAATACGACTAGAATGTCGAATCTAGGGAATCATCATGTAATTTATCGAATTGAACCTTAATATAATGAAAAGGTGAATAATTACCTACGATTATATTAATGATTACGGTTTAAGATGTTAGAGGTCGGAAATTTGATTTATGGTACAGTGGGCTGGTGTTATTAGCAGTTAGTAGCAAGAACAAAAGGAAAAAAAAGGGGGAGAGAACACAGAGAGAAACAGCGCCAGTTAGGGTTTTGCGTGAACAGTAGCGGTGGTTTCGGACTTCGGGAGTTCAAATTCTACCACAAGGTGAGGTTCCTCTTCCTCCTAGTTATCTTCAAATTCGATGCAAGTTTATCGATTATAGTTTATTCGGGTTGAACTGGAACTGATAATTTATGCCTAGTGTACATATTGAGCTCATTGAACAAGTTATCCATTATATATATCGTATATCGATTATGTGAAATGCATTCGATTGTATATATATAGTTATCGAATTATAATTGGTCATATGAGAACTATTCGATTTTACAACGACTCATTGATTTAGTAATTTAACTGTGTTTAGCGTCGATTTGAATTACTTAAAAGATCAAGAGCGAAGTCATTTTTAACATGTATCGCTCCCATTCAAGCTAATTCACCAATGCATGCAAATGAGCTAATTTCGAGGCTAATGAAATGTGTTTAGCTTCGAATCAAGCAGATTAGCTAATGCATGTTAACGGAATTCATTTCGAAGTTATTTAAATATGTTTAGGTTTGATTCGAGCTAAACTAGCGACTGCATGTACACGAACGAAATGCGAAGCTATTAAAATATATTTAGTTTTCATTCGAACCTCTTTTTAGTACATTCATGCTTAGGAAAGTTACTTCAAAATGCGTTGTATATGTTTAGAATAAAAGTATGTTTGATTTACTGAATAAAGTGTTGTCGTTTATGGACACATGTGGCTATATGTACGCTTGTTGTAACGCACCGCTGAATGGTGCTGTTTGCTCAGGTAAGGGCAATTCAGTGACCAGATATAGTATATTGATCATATAAAGCTTAGCAATTATGTATACGCTTATCGATTATATAAAAATTATCAATCATAGCACGTTATTGAGCATTGTCGTTAGCAAATACAAAAGGTTCATTGAGTATATCAAGCCTATTGAATTATATATGGTTTATTAATTCTCTAAAACCTATTGATTTATACGTAAATATAATTATGAATGTTTATATATAATTCAGACGTTTTATATTAATTACATGTTTTAACGTTAATTATCATTTAACTGCATAGGGTATTTATCATTTAGATGCATAGGAATGTTTATAATTCAAGTAGAGGAAATTGTGTAGTAAACTAAACAAAAGCTTATTGAATCTGTACACATATGGTTTATATTGACTAGTTAGAAACGATGAGGGTATGGATGTCAATGATGAATTAAATGATTGAAGCCTGGAATCGTATAGATTGCAAAGTGAGTGTGGGAATTGCTTTATCTATTGCATTAATGTGCTATGTGAGCCCCCACGTGAGTTTCATTGTCCTACCAGCAGACAGGCACCAAAAGCTCAGTGATTTCATAGCTCTGCCAGTAGGCAGGTACCAAAAGCTCAGTGTTTTCATAGCTCTGCCAATAGGCAGACACCAAAAGCTCAATGTTTCCATAGCTCTGCCATTAAGCAGTAGCTTTAAAACTCAATGTTTTCCTAGTTCTGCTGGTAGACAGGAGACTCAAGTTCATTGGGTTATAACTCTAACAATAGATAGCCAGTTTAATGCCCACATATCCTATAGTTCTGCCAATAGGCAGTAGAATCAAAACCATACGTTGCAAAACCTCCTCAATTAATAGCGACCCAAGGGCAAAGGAGAGAGAATCTCAAAGACCAGGTACGTACATTACCTATGTTTTTCGAAAACTCGCATATCTCTCAGCAATGAAAAACATTAATACAAGATTCATTTAATGAATCAATTTCGCAATGTCTTGTCACATAAACAAGTGGCCCCGCCAAATATCATCAGGGCTTATGCCCATCAATTATCAAGGCTTATGCCGACCAATATACTCGCGCGCGGCCTCATTTGCTCATCAACTATCAAGGCTTATGCCGACCAATATTCCCGCGCGCGGCGTCAACTCAGGCTTCTCGATCGGCCTGGGGGGGTGAGCACCCAAAGTATGATCGTTTCAAGATGTACATCGACCAAGGGGTTCACTTTCAGATAATAAACAGCAAATCGATTTCAATTCTTCATTCTCTCTCTCCTGTTTGCAAACGAAAATGTTTGGGATGCGGCCGGCCCAACTAATTTCACATAAAACTTATTTTACGGCATGAGAATGTACGTATTGAGCGTCGACTCACCATTCCAATGTTTTAGGTTTTCTGTTTAAGGAATGGGGAGAATTGAATAGACATCCTCCTACGACACCAGAAAACAGCAAAACAATAGACGTTACTGATCGCCAACTAAGTAACGCTCACAATGATAAACATTCCTATACATGTACAGATTTATTTTAGATGATTCCAGTGGTTAGTAAATCAGATAGCCTTATTCCATTCCGGAACGGTGGTAATGCCTTCAATAATCTACAGAAGTGAAACTATAGGAAAAAGGAGACTCTCTGAACCTATGAAGGTATATAAAATGTGTCACTTTAAGAAACACGAACGTGAAGTTCAAAGGTTATTGTGCTACCTTATTAGTAAGTAGTTTCCATGTTTTCTGACATACACCTATTCGTGCACTTGACCAGCTACTGAGTAGTATAGTAAAGTCTTCAGTGTAGAGGTAGTCTTCAGTGTAGAGGTTGTCTCGCATTGAACATGTTGGTTGCTCTAATGTAATGACTAAGCCCATAACGCCTATTGCCTGATCGCATCTTCAATGAAGTTTAATGATTGCATACGGCATAAATTATATGATCAGGAATAAGCTGTAACGCACTGAGCTTTACGTATTAAATTTTAGCTATTGTTAAGTAACATACAAGGTTTGCACAACAGAAATCCCAGCCAGTGGTGCTTAGGGGTTAAACCCCTTTCTTTTCATTGAGTTTATGAGTTCATATGAATTTCTTTAGGTAAGTTTAGGGTACGGCTGTTCTAAGGTGAACTCTTTAAAAAGGAGAACTGACAAACGACGTTCGTAAGTTATTATTGTATTGAAAACATTATGTTTAGGGGGGTTATCCACTGCATGTTTATTGCTCACTTTCATCTGTTATTGTGGCCCCAAGTTTCTAAATTAGCCAGTAAAGGTCGGCCCAAGTAAGCCAAAATGGAGTTATTGCTGTCCTAGGAATAAAGCGACGTGCCTGCATGTGAGCTGCGAAGTGTAGTATAATGTAACTGTTCATTTCTATGTAATTTAAGTCCTCGTGTGCATGTGTTGCATATCATGTCAAGTCGCTCAGTATGGTTGTTTATAATTGGAATGTAACCCCAACACCCTGGACGTGTGGTCCGTAGAGTCGTACCATCATTTTAGTATTAACTGCGCTGGTTGATATGCTCCGGGCGGGTGGCCTGTAGAGCCATGAACTCCAGTGGGTAGCCGTTGAGTTGATTTTATTATTGCGTTGAATTGCAGGGAATTCAATGTAAGACTTTAAGCCTGGGAAACGGTCAGTTTTTAGGGGAAACTCTGTCCGTTTCGTCCCAAGATTTAAAGATAATGCTAAACACTCCTGGCCTTGGGGTTGGGGGCGTTACTCATATTACAAGCCTTGTCCTTTGGACGGCGGTAACACCTCAATCATTGGGTTTATTAGATATAATTGAGGAATTTATGAAGAAAAATACGAACAGTGAAATATGTTTAATTGGGGGTGTTACAGATTTGGTATCAGAGCCAGGTTCTGCGACCATAGGCCGTGAGCTAGGTCTTGCATTGCATATAGTCATCTAATAATGTGCGCGTGATGAGGTGCTACATGTGCTTTTGTATGCAAATGTGCTTTCGGTATGAAAGTCGATGTGTGCATTTGTATTGCAATGGTGTTTGAGTCAATTTCTATGAGCATAAGCCTCTGGGTGTGCCTAAATGCTTTAGATGCTTACATGCTATGTAAATCATGATTATTTCCCTTGACTGCAAGTTCCTTGGGGCAATACCCTATTATGTCACGTACATGTTAGCATCCTTTCCAGTAGTGTTGCGTATATGTCAAGGGAACTAAGCAAGCGCTTTGTATGCGCGCGTGCCAGTGTGAGTGTTAATGACACTTGGATATGGCCTTAACTTGTATTGTTATGTGCATAGGGAGGCATTACTAATCTTCATTTGAATAATAGGCATGGAACGCTACTCATATGATCGGCATAATAGCGTGCTGGCCATATCGACCCTCACATACCTAGAAGAGAGATAAAAGAGAGAATCTGACAGACTTTGGAATTGTTATGCTACATGTATCTCCTCGTTGCTATCTGAGGCAAAGGTTTATGCCTTTTCAACACTGTTTATGTACCAACACCAAGTGTAGAAGCTAGCATGACTCATAGGAAAGGGGTAGAACCTTTCCATCCGTACTAAGCATGCCTTGGCCCTTTATGGTCACCTTACGTGACCAACGCACTGCAACACTTCGACCTTTGTTTGTAAGACCATTGATGTCATTATCTTATTCCTATTACTCGGAATTTCGAGGACGAAATTCTTTTAAGGGGGGGAAGGCTGTAACAACCGGGATTTTTATCCCCTTCGGTAGCCGATTTCGCCTATTGATATCGTTCTAAAATCGTGTTTGGTTATTTCGATAAATTGAAACACTATTGATGTAGCTTGCTTGAGTGCTGATTTTATTGAAAAGAATGTCATTACTATCATTTTATTTTCGGGCACTATAGTGAGCAGATTCCTGAATACGACTAGAATGTCGAATCTAGGGAATCATCATGTAATTTATCGAATCGAACCTTAATATAATGAAAAGGTGAATAATTACCTACGATTATATTAATGATTACGGTTTAAGATGTTAGAGGTCGGAAATTTGATTTATGGTACAGTGGGCTGGTGTTATTAGCAGTTAGTAGCAAGAACAAAAGAAAAAAAAAGGGGGGGAGAGAACACAGAGAGAAACAGCGCCAGTTAGGGTTTCGCGTGAACAGTAGCGGTGGTTTCGGGCTTCGGGAGTTCGAATTCTACCACAAGGTGAGGTTCCTCTTCCTCCTAGTTATCTTCAAATCTGATGCAAGTTTATCGATTATAGTTTATTCGGGTTGAATTGGAACTGATAATTTATGCCTAGTGTACATATTGAGCTCATTGAACAAGTTATCCATTATATATATCGTATATCGATTATGTGAAATGCATTCGATTGTATATATATAGTTATTGAATTATAATTGGTCATATGAGAACTATTCGATTTTACAACGACTCATTGATTTAGTAATTTAACTGTGTTTAGCGTCGATTTGAATTACTTAAAAGATCAAGAGCGAAGTCATTTTTAACATGTATCGCTCCCATTCGAGCTAATTCACCAATGCATGCAAATGAGCTAATTTCGAGGTTAATGAAATGTGTCTAGCTTCCAATCAAGTAGATTAGCTAATGCATGCTAACGGAATTCATTTCGAAGTTATTTAAATATGTTTAGGTTCGATTCGAGCTAAACTAGCTACTGCATGTACACGAATGAAATGCAAAGCTATTAAAATATATTTAGTTTTCATTCGAACCTCTTTTTAGTACATTCATGTTTAGGAAAGTTACTTCGAAATGCGTTGTATATGTTTAGAATCAAAGTATGTTTGATTTACTGAATAAAGTGTTGTCGTTTATGGACGCATGTGGCTATATGTACGCTTGTTGTAACACACCGCTGAATGGTGCTGTTTGCTCAGGTAAGGGCAATTCAGTGACCAGATATAGTATATTGATCATATGAAGTTTAGCAATTATGTATGCGCTTATCGATTATATAAAAATTATCAATCATAGCACGTTATTGAGCATTGTCGTTAGCAAATACAAAAGGTTCATTGAGTATATCAAGCCTATTGAATTATATATGGTTTATTGATTCTCTAAAACCTATTGATTTATACGTAAATATAATTATGAATGTTTATATGTAATTAAGACGTTTTATATTAATTACATGTTTTAACGTTAATTATCATTTAACTGCATAGGGTATTTATCATTTAGATGCATAGGAATGTTTATAATTCAAGTAGAGGAAATTGTGTAGTAAACTGAACAAAAGCTCATTGAATCTGTACACATATGGTTTATATTGACTAGTTAGAAACGATAAGGGTATGGATGTCAATGATGAATTAAATGATTGAAGCCTGGAATCGTATAGATTGCAAAGTGAGTGTGGGAATTGCTTTATCTATTGCATTAATGTGCTATGTGATCCCCCACGTGAGTTTCATTGTCCTACCAGCAGACAGGCACCAAAAGCTCAGTGATTTCATAGCTCTGCCAGTAGGCAGGTACCAAAAGCTCAGTGTTTTCATAGCTCTACCAATAGGCAGACACCAAAAGCTCAATGTTTCCATAGCTCTACCATTAAGCAGCAGCTTTATAACTCAATGTTTTCCTAGTTCTGCTGGTAGACAGGAGACTCAAGTTCATTGGGTTATAACTCTAACAATAGATAGCCAGTTTAATGCCTACATATCCTATAGTTCTGCCAATAGGCAGTAGAATCAAAACCATACGTTGCAAAACCTCCTCAATTAATAGCGACCTAAGGGCAAAGGAGAGAGAATCTCAAAGATCAGGTATGTACATTGCCTATGTTTTTCGAAAACTCGCATATCTCTCAGCAATGAAAAACATTAATACAAGATTTATTTAATGAATCAATTTCACAATGTCTTGTCACATAAACAAGTGGCCCCGCCAATTATCATCAGGGCTTATGCCCATCAACTATCAAGGCTTATGCCGACCAATATACCCGCGCGCGGCCTCATTTGCTCATCAACTATCAAGGCTTATGCCGACCAATATACCCGCGCGCGGCGTCAACTCAGGCTTCTCGATCGGCCTGGGGGGGTGAGCACCCAAAGTATGATCGTTTCAAGATGTACATCGACCAAGGGGTTCACTTTCAGATAATAAACAGCAAATCGATTTCAATTCTTCATTCTCTCTCTCCTGTTTGCAAACCAAAATGTTTGGGATGCGGCCGGCCCAACTAATTTCACATAAAACTTATTTTACGGCATGAGAATGTACGTATTGAGCGTCGACTCACCATTCCAATGTTTTAGGTTTTCTGTTTAAGGAATGGGGAGAATTGAATAGACATTCTCCTATGACACCAGAAAACAGCAAAACAATGGACGTTACTGATCGCTAACTAAGTAACGCTCACAATGATAAACATTCCTATACATGTACAGATTTATTTTAGATGATTCCAGAGGTTAGTAAATCAGACAGCCTTATTCCATTCCGGAACGATGGTAATGCCTTCAATAATCTACAGAAGTGAAACTATAGGAAAAAGGAGACTCTCTGAACCTATGAAGGTATATAAAATGTGTCACTTTAAGAAACACGAACGTGAAGTTCAAAGGTTATTGTGCTACCTTATTAGTAAGTAGTTTTCATGTTTTCTCACATACACCTATTCGTGCGCTTGACCAGCTACTGAGGAGTATAGTACAGTCTTCAGTGTAGAGGTTGTCTCGCATTGAACATGTTGGTTGCTCTAATGTAATTGCTAAGCCCATAACGCCTATTGCCTGCTCGCATCTTCAATGAAGTTTAATGATTGCATACGGCATAAATTATATGATCAGGAATAAGCTGTAACGCACTGAGCTTCAGTATTAAATTTTAGCTATTGTTGAGTAACATACAAGGTTTGCACAACAGAAATCCCAGCCAGTGGTGCTTAGGGGTCAAACCCCTTTTTTTTCATTGAGTTTATGAGTTCATATGAATTTCTTTTTGTAAGTTTAGGGTACGGCTGTTCTAAGGTGAACTCTTCAAAAAGGAGAACTGACAAACGACGGTCGTAAGTTATTATTGTATTGAAAACATTATGTTTAGGGGGGTTATCCACTGCATGTTTATTGCTCACTTTCATCTGTTATTGTGGCCCCAAGTTTCTAAATTAGCCAGTAAAGGTCGGCCCAAGTAAGCCAAAATGGAGTTATTGCTGTCCTAGGAATAAAGCGACGTGCCTGCATGTGAGCTGCGAAGTGTAGTATAATGTAACTGTTCATTTCTATGTAATTTAAGTCCTCGTGTGCATGTGTTGCATATCATGTCAAGTCGCTCAGTATGGTTGTTTATAATTGGAATGTAACCCCAACACCCTGGACGTGTGGTCCATAGAGTCATACCATCATTTTAGTATTAACTGCGCTGGTTGATATGCTCCGGGCGGGTGGCCCGTAGAGCCATGAACTCCGGCGGGTAGCCGTTGAGTTGATTTTATTATTGCGTTGAATTGCAGGGAATTCAATGTAAGGCTTTAAGCCTGGGAAACGGTCAGTTTTTAGGGGAAACTCTGTCCGTTTCGTCCAAAGATTTAAAGATAACGCTAAACACTCCTGGCCTTAGGGTTGGGGGCGTTACTCATATTACAAGCCTTGTCCTTTGGACGGCGGTAACACCCCAATCATTGGGTTTATTAGATATAATTGAGGAATTTATGAAGAAAAATACGAACAGTGAAATATGTTTAATTGGGGTTGTTACAGCTTATGTGCTTCATATGGTAATTCAACCACATAAACTAAGTATTGTTTCCGAGGTAGTCAACAAATTTGATATATACATCATGAATAATGACATAGAACGATTATATCTAGTTCTCCCCTTAAAGAAAATTGGTTCATGATGGATAAGATAACTTTATAAATGATGCAAAGGTGGGATGTATAAACTTTTAAACATAATAGTCATATCGATAAACAATTACAAAGAACAAGTGTACTATCAAAGCAAAATAGTGATTCACATTAATCCCAAGATAAACTTACATTTTTGTTACCTCATAGGAGTAGTGTGCTACCTTATGCTTTGATCTTATTCGGATATTTCTGGGTTAGGTTCTTTTGATTTCAATTTTGACCATCATTTGGGGACCTTGAAACCAGAGTTAAGGTCTTGGTCACATCATGTTTCAATACAACCTTGTACTACCTTTGTTCGTTAAATGATCCTTGTGAGAAATTTCTTGATCATCAAAATTTTTCACATCTCATATTGTTTTATTGAGTGTTAAGCACCCCTGTAACATCAAACGCAAACATTTCCCAAGACACTTTTGACAGACTCCTTAGTTCAACCCCAGTTGCCCTTGCTAATGCTTTCTGTCAATGCTTTATGCCACTCATTAGTGTCATCTAACAACCCACACGCAACGCAAGCTTCTTTGAAAGTTGAATGTAGGCTTCCATTAACAATTCTTAAGCCTTCAAAACATGTTGCACCCTGTATAATATGCAGCAATGTTCTAAGATAATATCTTCCCCCCATGTTAGGGTGAGGATATGGTAATCGACCAACATAAGCCATTTGTTGTTTTATAGCCCATTTCTTAAGGCTCTTAGTCCATACTTAATATGTTGGGAATTCTGTATAAGTATGTCTCCTTATATTCATATTTGCTATATTTGGACAAAACTAACCCATGACCATTGTCATCCTCTTTGTTGCTTG